>JANKOE010000206.1:14648440-14672313 GCA_026284465.1 Erythroxylum citrifolium | reverse complement strand
TGAACCACGTTAAATTTCCTGTGTTCATTTTGCTCATTTTATTTTTCCTTTTCACGAAATACACCCGCTGCGCCCAATATCACTTAGGTTCGCTTAAGCAAGACTTCAACCTTCAACGACTCTCGAAATGTTTACTTCGCGTACTCAAAGAAACAATACTACAAAAGCAATAAGAAAATAAAAGGCAACAAGGAAATAAAAGAGATATGGTAAAACTAACCTTTATATTACTTTCCCTTAAAAGAATAGAAGGAATATTCTCTTTGAATGAGGAATGCAAAACTCGAATGAGCTATACGTAGGCACTTTAACCTGAAAGCCAAGTTACATTCAGAATTTCACTTAAACCGAACTGCCTAAGATTGTGCTAAGATCACGTTTATCTCTATCAGATTACATCTCGTAGACCAATTGAATGACAATCCATCTAAATAGGACTCTAGCTGATCAGATAGAATCTATAAGATAACATAAAGATAGAGTTTACATTCAAATAGGAAACTAGCATCCTTATCCTCGAAAATCTACACTATCTTCAGATGTTGAGTCCCACTACAACTCTAACTCCTAGTTGTCGCCACATTATCTAAGATCTCCCCATGATCTCTATCCGCTGATGATGCAGTGTGATCTTATCGAAGCCCATATAACACATTGGCCTAATCCAATGCTTCTCACAACAAGTCCGTTAATCGTGATCCATTTATCTGAGCATAGGTCAAGTCCTTAGTCCATCAAGTCTTTAGGTTGGGTCGAGTCAATCTTCATAAGATCCGAGACTCAACCAAAATTTGTATCAAGTCCGATCTTACTTGCCCATATTTGTCTTAGTATTTTCGCATGCCTCCCTCATGCGTGTAATGCAGCTAACCTTCCTCTTAAGGTGCATCGTGAAGGTCGTTGAGAAGTGCTCCAAATTTTAAGGATCTAATAATAACTTAAAGGACTCACCAATGTAACACGTGAAAATGTTTTAGTTTTTTCTTCTTGTTGCTAGACAAAGCCATTAAAATCTAATGGGAAGACTAATCAATGTAAACATGTGGATATAAACTCTTAAAAGTCAAAACCTATATATCACAGTCTTGTAACACGTAAAGATACCTTAATTACGTATCCCAGATCGAACGTGAAAAGGCAAGAAATGAAGAAATGTGTAAAATACATAATTTCGGTTCCATAACTTCAAACGAGCTTTCTGAAGTCAAAACGAGTACGAATCTACCGCTGTCTTCATGGGAACTGCTCACTGAGACGCGATCAACATCATCTTTCTACAGTTTTCTCAAAATGTAAGCTTTCTTAACGAGTTAGAGAATCCTTATGCTTACGATTGATATGAGCAACTACAGGAGACCTTAACCTTTATATATAGCTTCCATAACGTGCTTTCCTATCACATGCTTGATATGGATTCGATCCATACTGATCGGAATACATTTTTTACCCGGACTTTAACCCATTGATTTAGATTATTTACTGGGCTACTTTATCATTTTTATTTGAATTAAATTACGTAACTTAACTGATAAATTATTTGAAAAATAAAAATGTAATTAAATATTATTCAACTTTACGAAAAAGTCAAAATATCCGACAAATCCTTGATTACGAAACAGGTGTAATGGGATGGATCCACGTGATAAGCGGCCCCATTGCCATTAAAAATGAAATAACTCTTTTTGTGTTTACGAAATTAGAAAATCATTTTGTGATTAATCATTAATTATTAATTGAGTCCTTGCAAAATTAATTAAAAAATGAAACGTCAGCATCTGATAAAGTTAGTCGGTGGGGAAAATGTTTTTAAACCTTACCTCGTTCAATTCTCTACGGCACTAATAAAAATTATTTAGTTTACATTAAATTGAGGAAATTTTCAGTTTATTGAGCAAGTGGTGGACGAAAGGATTGCCAGAAATTTCAGACAATTGAAAGATCGCACACGTCTCATTCAATTCTGCCTCAAATGACCAAGTCAGAGCCATATTGTCAAATTTTTGGGATTGGTTTACATTGACACCTATGCGTTTTGGTCGGTATCACTAATACTTAACCTTTTGGCATTTGAAAAGGTCGACGCATTTACATTTACATGTATTATTTGTCTGCGTCTGAGGTCATTTTATATCATTATCGATCTTTAATTATTTGGAGTAAGGTCAAAAAAAAAAGGGAGATGTTGAATTCAAGATTTTTATACAGGCTCACACCAATGAAAACCACAATTATAGTGAAGTATTTTTTTTTCTAGAATTTAAAGGTAGTACTCTACTATTTGTAATAGTGGAAGAAATATTCTGAGTTTTATCCGTGAATGTAACTTAAAGTTAAAAGTGAACTACGTTAAATATTATGTGTCTATTTTGCTCATTTTATTTTTCTTTTTCACAAAATACATCCGCTGTGCCCAGTATTTTTTAGTGCTCCCCAAATTAATATTGTTTTCTCCTTTACTAACTTGTCAATTATCTTTTCTTAGATACTAATTTTAATTAAATTATAATTTCCACTCCTCCTTTAGCCCTACCTACCCCTATCTATACAACCCTCTTTTCTCTTCTCTTTCAATTTAACAAGTTATTGGTTAGTTTTTTTATATCTTAATTCTGTAATTTAACATCAACAACAATTCAATAAAAATCTGACTTTTACGTAAAATTTGGAAAGGTCTAGTAACAGTGACGGAGCCAGGAATTTCAAATAGGGGGGCCCAAAAATTAATTTTTTTAAATTTTGGGAGGCCCAGTACATCACTGACCCTTAAATAACTCTATATTTATATATATATATATCAAAAATAATTTTTTTAAAAAACTTGGGGGGCCCAGTGACCCCCAAGTTTCTATATAACTTCGTCCTTGTCTAGTAGTACGTGATTTTACCTCTGATTAATAAAAAACTTGTTTTTAAATAACTCAAATGAAAAAAAAATTATATTCCTATTGTTGAATATTTACATGCCTTTCATTGTCTGAAAATGAAAAGTCTTTTAAAATTATGATCAATCAAATCTTATTCAAAAAATTCACAAATACTTGTTTTTTTTTTCCCGAATCAAACATAAGGTTTTTGGTACTCTTACTTGATGATAAGGTTTTGTACTCGATAAGGAGTATCCTAAAAGTCAACGAACTTTATAACTTGCTCTTAAAACTGTCAATTGGATACCAAATATAGAAAGTCAAGTACAATCAGTGTTCCATTCTTAAAGCTTAACACTTAATTATGAAAAGTACTAGACAATCCTTAATCTCAAAAGTTAGAAATCGTCAAAGAGCTTTTCAAATCTTTAAAAGACTAGTTTTTTTAAAATAAAAAATTTGTGCCTTCTCTCTTTAATAAAAAATAACAGCCCTTTTATTTTGTTATATCATAAAGGTGATAACAAAATCGAAGTGTATTACACTATTAAGTAAATGCATTATGATTTGTCCATTTCTATTATCACGAAAATAGTATTAAACAAAGATTAATTACAAAAAATCTCAAACTTTGCTAAATTTTTCAATTATAACCCGAATTTCAAAACGTGGCAATAAAATACTCAAACTTTCAATTGTTTTCAATTCTAGCCCAAACTTCAAAACGTAGCAATAAAATGTTCAAACTTTAATTGTTTTCAATTCTAGCCCGAAGAAGTAATAATAAAATGCTCAAATTTTCAAAAATTTTCAATTATAGCCAGACGTTAGTGTTTCTATTAAGTTTATTGACGTAACTTGTCACGTGTTTCAGAAATCCTAACTATTAATACAAGTAAACCAAAATTAACACAACAAATGAAAATTAATGAAACAACTTCGTTTAATCACATAATTAAAACCATATCGTTATTTAAAAATGAACTAAATTAGATTACGCAACGTCCAACAACCTCAAACTTTGATTTCAGTTTTTCCTTTTATTTTCAGTTTGTTCTCTCAACTCCCTCACCCTTTCATTTTCATATTACGCAGTCTCGATGCCCTCACTCTAAGGCCATTAAGAGAGCGAACTAAAAACGAAAAACTTGCTAGTGCAGTAAACTGTAATGCGAGAGTAGTTTGGGGTGTCGAAAGAACAAACAGAAAACAAAGGGCTGAAGGTATCGGAATAACAAACAAATAACAAATGACTGAGGCTGTATAAACTGATTTAGGGATTTCATTTTTAACAACAACGTCGTTTCATTAATCCTCATTTATTGTATTAATTTTGGTTGATGTGTATTAATAGTTAGAGTTTTTGGATAATGTGACAAGTCACGTCAGTAAATTTAACAAAGACACTAACTTTGAGCTAGAATTGCTAGCATTGAAAGTTTGAGCATTTTATTGTCACTTGTTGAAGTTTGGGCAAGAATTGAAAAAAATTGAAAGTTTAACATTTTATTGTCATTTTTTGACGTTTGGGTTATAATTGTAAAATTGAGCAAAGTTTGAGATTTTTTTATAATTAACCCAAAAAATTATGCCACTATTTAGTAAACACATTAAATTCTAGTATGAGATGTTACGATAATTATGGTTACGTGTCTCAGATTAAAAATTTAGTAACACAAAATTTAAAAATTCAATATTAATCATGTGCTTTGAAAATCCTATTATATTTTAATAAAATAAACATAATAAAAATCATATCATGGTATTGTATCAACTACTTATAAAGAGTAGCACAACGTTTTAAATATTTTTGAATAAATTTATATTTTTCGTGAAATATAATGTTGGAAATTTAAAACTGTTATATAAATTTTCTTTGAGTTTCTTTTCTAAAAATTTAAAAATTAAGGTGAATAACTTTTTTTTGTGTGAGATAGATGTTTCTTAATCAAGTGTTTAAATTCTAAAATACGATATTTTGGAGTTAAGAGAAAAGCAATACCCACAGTGACGGAACCAAGAATTTAAGATAGGGGGGCTCAAAAATTAATTTTTTTAAATTTTGGGGGGCCCAGTACACCACTGACCCTTAAATAACTCCATCTTTATATATATATTAAAAATAATTTTTTTAAAAAACTTGGGGGGCCACATACCTCCGTCACTGAATACCCATGACAAGAAACATCCTGGTTCATATTTAAGCATTTCAAGATGGTGAAGATAATATCATGTTATTATTATTTTATTATACCTTGAAGTAAATGGTAAAGTTGCTTCCTTTGTGACTATAAAGTTACAGGTTCAAGTTAAGTTTAAGTAACGATAGTAACGATTTTCGTTACTTAAACTTAACTTGAACCTGTAACTTTATAGTCACAAAGGAAGTCACAAAGGAAGCAACTTTAAAATATAAAAAAATGTTGTGTGCATTATGACTCTCTTTAAACCTCCACAAAATGGAGAGTTTTATGTTGTTTTGTTTAGTTATCTATAAAATAATAACACATGTTATATTCCGGCCTCATGTTAGCCTGGGACCTGGGGTTTAGACGCATCGTCGTCGAAGTCGATTCGCTGAAGGTCATTAATATTTT
This sequence comes from Erythroxylum citrifolium, assembly GCA_026284465.1. Taxonomy (NCBI): domain Eukaryota; kingdom Viridiplantae; phylum Streptophyta; class Magnoliopsida; order Malpighiales; family Erythroxylaceae; genus Erythroxylum; species Erythroxylum citrifolium. Next base: position 14,666,852 of record JANKOE010000206.1, on the reverse strand, counting down.
CTCTGCTTCCCAGGAAACACTAACTGACGACATTTCTTTGGTTGCAAGTATTTGTGGCCTTCTGCAATGTGATTGGGAAGTCTAACTGCAACATGTGTTTCGCGAGGCAAACCAGTGTGTAGACAGATTGGTGACTTTTGCAAAATTATTAAGTCCGGGCCTACACCTTCTACAGGAGCCACCGAAAATTATCCAGGAGCTTATTCACCGAGATGCGCAAGGAGTGTCGTACTCCCAGCACTAGTTTTGTTTCTTCCCTTGTAGTAAAAAAAAAATGTTAACCACGCTAAAAGTATTAAAGCGATTTTAATGATGATGTTATGTTAGTAATTATATGATTATTATTATTAAATATAACTTTTAGTTATTTCTTTTTATAATGATATAATGATAGAATTTGAAGTTTATAAATTTTACAATCCTTATATTTATTTCTTTTAATTAAATTCCTTCTTTGAGAAATATTTCTTTTAAATTCTTAATACTGTATTTCTTATGGTTTAATCTAGAATTTGGTCTGCATGTATTCAACAAAATATTCTTACCATAATCTTATTTATTTATTTAGAAAGATTGAAATTGCGGTAATGATTTCTTTTTATAATTACTCTAGAAATTTATTTAGTAAATAATATTTAAACACGTATAAAAAGGTAATGAATATATCTTTTTTGGGTCAATTTATCTTTAACTAAAGGGGTTCAAATAAAAATAAGCCGCCGCTCAAACGAAAGCTTTCACATCTGAAAAGTTTGATGAGACAGCCAAACCAAACCAAACCAGAGCGATTTGCACACCATGTTTGAATTCCTTTTGTTTCTGGACGCAGCATGCTCTCTTAACGCGATCGTGACAGAAAACCTAATCTGGGGACTAAACTTTTATTAGGTCCCTTTACGTTACAAAAAATCAAATTCAGGAAATAATATATTACTGTCTGCATTGCTATCACAGGGTCCAGTTGTCTTGAAGTTCGTGAACTTGGAGAAAGTATGCTGCCTAAATTTCTTTTACATATAATTTAACTTCATCTTTCACTTTCTAAATACAAAGTATATTAAAATATTCAAATGTGAAACGTAGACAATAGTATTAAAAGTTGACTTGACTCTTCTGCCGATGGTAACATTTTTGTTTTAAATCATTAATACCCTCAAAGAAAGTTTCAAAGGCAATCGGAAGGTTCTAAGTGAGTTGGTAAGAGACTTTTCTGGTTTAAGTGAGGTCATGGGTTCGAACCCCACTCATGTATATATGTAGTGGTTTAAAATTTGGAGTCAAAGCTTTGCCTCCCGCAAAGGATCTATCCAACTCGAGCGGGACCCGCTTAGAACACTTCGTGGAAAAAAAAAAATTCTAAAGCAAAAAATGTCTTGGGATATTGGATTAAAATATCCATTAGGTCAGATAGAATAGTAATGCTTGGTGGGATAGATAATCAAGTCGAGTGGCATTTGATCACCTACCATTAGCCGACGTGGACCATTTCAAAGGACGAAGTAAGTTACAAAGCTGAAGCGATAAATAGAAGGCATTTCCACATTATAATTTTCTTCGAACACGACCAAAATTTGCGATCACCATCAAATTGGTGGTGGCCGCCGCGAAATCCCAGTCATCTGCTCGTAATCACTCCCACATCGGAGCACCCTATAGGGGAACATGAACCCAAGACCTTGTGGCCAGGTTCTGATAACAATATAAAACAGAGCTTCTTTGACTTGATTTAAGATCGACTTCTATATGAATTACAACTCTCCGCTTTAATATTCATTGTGACATTAGCCTATAGAATAAATTCACTTAACTACATCGTGGATAGCGTCACTTTTTGAATGTGTGTGACTTCACGGAAATAGAGTCTCTAAACTTGCTTCTTACACGTACATCTATTAAAATTTTCGTGGCAGCTGCTAACTTATGTGGATAGTTTTACATGGGGCAGAGCTCAAAGAAGCGGCTACCTCGCTTCAAAGGGTAGAGTCGAAGCAAAATAATAATAACTGGTTGGGTCGGCAGGGCCGGTTTTATCAGGCCCAGCCTCAGGCTTAGATGTTGACGGCCCGGGTATTGGAGATAACCTCCCATGCAAATACAACGACTCACGTAAAGATCTAAACCTAGCGGTAACCCCAGGTATGTAAGGTACTGTTCCTACCGGATTCAGGTATGAGATTATAACCCTACTTTTTTCTGTTTTCAGCGGCCAAAATCTACAGCAAAAGACTGACTTGAGCGTCGGAGGGGCCTCCCAGGAATCAACTCCCAGCCCGCTGTTGTTTGTTTTGCAGGTATTCCATAGCCAGAATAGCACAGATCACAGATCCAAACAACCAGTGACGTAGCCAGCCAATGCAAATAGGGGGGCCCAAAACAAATTTTTTTAAAATCTTGGGGGGCCCAAACCCTAAAAATTATATTTTTATATAGAAAAAAATTAAAAATTAAAAAAAATTAACTTTTTTTAAAATTTCGGAGGGCCCAGTGCCCCACTGGGCCAAGGGTAGCCACGTCCCTGCAAACAACGACGTTCAACCCCAGCAAGATCAGGCTAAACCAATAACAGTAGCCAAATGACTATATACAGAGAAGGAAGAAGACAAATTCTTGCATGAAGTAACATTTATTTATGTTATCTCGATGGTAGGCTTTATATGATTCTGTTTCTTTTTTTTTTTATATACATATCTTGGTTTGCGCTGTTTCTTTTGGACTTCTGTAACAGACATAAGCAACACCCTTCTACAGTAGTTGTTAGGATTGAATGAATCTACTAATGGGACCAGAGATCAGGACAAGCTAGCTAATATAACTTGGCCGGCCTTCATTCTCAGTCATCACTACATAAACGCAGCCTTTGTCCCATTCTATATAAAATGCCAACGCAGAACATCAATTACATTGCATGAGGGAAGGCCTTGGTTGGTTGGTTGCATGCGTTAGGTGATGTAGATTTTGATCTTTATATGGGATCTAAGCATTCTACCTTTTTTGGCCTGTCCTTTCTTATAAGCAAGTACATTTTTTCCTTCTTCCAATAGGCCGGCTTAAAAAAGCAATGTTTTAAAAATTTAATAAGTAAAAAAGATTATTAAATAAAAATTAATTTTTATTTATAAAAATTATGAATTTGCAAAAATTGGCTGATTAATTAATAATTTTATCAATTTTGAACAACATTTTTAGTTATTGAAAAAAAGTGATAAATTTATGATCGTGTGTAAGACATAAGTAGGTATAGTAGGAGAGCTTTTAAATACGTACGGTAATAAAAGACATAACATTCTGTTTCATATATAAAGTAAAATTCTTCTCAGTGTCGTACATAGATCAGTTCTTCAAAGCAGGAGAGGTCCCCACTTGTTGATATGTAGGTATGTATGGAAGTGCAGAATTTCGCTATCAAGCTTTTATTCAAATTAACGTGTGATTTCATCTAATACACATGTTAAGTGTCCCTTTCTTAGCAAGTCGTTCATCTTTAACGTTGATTAATCGGTACATACAAGTGGCCAAAAGGCATCTGGATTGGTAAACTTTACATGTAACCACTCCTGACTTTGGAAGATTATTAGGTTTTTTTTTTGGTTTTTACTGGGAGTCGGGTGATATGTGAATAAGACAGGCATTGACTTTTGGATAATTTAAACTAATAAAACACAATGGACCATAGTTTGTCTTTGATTAGATTTGTTTTATTGAAAATATGGAAGTTGTTTTGCGACCAATTGGAAGGGTTTTATCAATGAGTATAACACAATCCATTCTTTCGAAAAGAAGTAATGAAAATGGTTAGTTTTTATTGTAGCTAGAAAATAAGATATCTCTAGCTAGGTTTCATATGTTAAATCTAACTTACATAATTTCTCTATGTTTTATGTGTCTCGAGAACTCGGTTTGTAATAAAAGAAAAAGAATATAATAAATATGAAACTAACTCATTCCAATAATTTGTTGAAGGACTATGTTTCTTTTAACATTAAAAAAAGGATTCGGTTGGCACTTAAATGCTCGATAGAACCCAGAAGAAGATTGGCACTAGAAACTCATATATTTTATTTTTAAGAATAGTTTAATATATTAGTGGTAAAATGCTAAGTCAATCAAAGATTTAAAAGACTTGTCTGATATACAGCTTCAGATGATAACATGAGGCGACAAAACTCATAACATAGTGGGCTGTATATTTAAAAATGTTGGTCCACGAGCATTGTGAGAGACATGCATGCAGAATGCTAATATATGATGATACTTCAAACAATGCTTAAGATTTAGGTTCACTACAAGAAAATTAGTTTTAAGCGATGGACAATTACCGATAGAAACGGAACCGTTGATAATTACCGACGGAAAATTATGTTTCGTTGGTAAAATTTTTGGCAAAAATTTCAACTTGCAATGGAACAAAAATTCGTCGGTAAATATGGAGGGAAATCAACTCGGGAAAACTTTTCGACAGAATATAGCGACGATAATAAATACTCGTCGGTAAAGAAAGCTTTACCAATGGCCTTACCGTTGGTAAATTTTAGTCATAAACGTCATCATTTGCCTCCATTTCAGCATTTTAAAAAGAACGAAAATAACGTCTTTTGGTTTAATACCAAACGATATCGTTTTGATTTAAGGTTAATCCCCCGCAGCGTCTTCCCCTATTTCATCTCTTCCATTTCACCTGCAGCCCCATTTCTCTCCTTTTGTCACCGTCCGACCGCGTCTCTCGTCGTCCAACCGTGCCTCCTCGTCATGCTACTGCGTGTCATCGTCGCTGTCGTCAGACCGCGCCTCCTCGCCGTCGTCATCGGATCTACTTTAGGTACGTCGCCATCATCTTTTTGTGTTTTAATTCCACCGCAGAGTCTTCCCCCATTTCCACTCTTCCATTTCATCTGCAACCCCGTTTCTCTCCTGTCGTTGCCGTTCGACCGCGCCTCTTGTCGTCAGACCGCCGCGTGTCATTGTCGTTGTCATCAGACCTGCCGTCGTCATCAGATCTACTTCAGGTACGTCGTCGTCATCTTTTTGTGTTTTAATTCCAACGATATCAAGATATATGTTTGTAATGACTAAATATAAGTGTAGGTATCATTAGTTCAGATTTATACGTAGATGGTGTTAGATTTTATTTTTGTCTTCGTTGGATTATGCCAGTATATGTGTTCGTACTCCATGCATATCTCCAATGAAATCTTCTTAGATTCACCGAACAATTCATAACGATGTTGGATAATTTGTGAATTGTTGGATTTCCTCTTAGATTTGTGAATTGTTGGATTTGTGTACTGCTTTGTATATTGAGAAACTAATCTTGAGGTGTAAAATGGCACTAATGATAGACATAACAAATAGACTATTTTCTAAGGCATAGGGAGACATTGATGATGGATAAAGAAAAGGATAAGGAAGTGAGAAGAGAAGAGGAAATTGTATATTGTACGAAGTTTTGTTAGATGTGATAATTATATTGTAATGTAATCAATCAAGGATTTAAAAATGAGTAGTGGTGATATTACACATATAACGTTAGTGGTAATTAGGAAGTAATCTACATCTTATAAGAGAACTCCAACTTTCAAATTCATGTACATTGAGTTCTTTAGAGGAAAATTTGGTTACAAAATGAGGTAATGTTATTATTATGGTTTGGTTTAATGATTGTTAATAGGCATGTTAGTGAATATTATTTAACCTTATTACTTTATTGGTTAAAATGTTATTACAGATCTACTAAAAATGAGGTTGTCAAGAATTTTAGATTTGGACTCATATTGAACAATTTCCTTACATGTTTTAGACCTAGGTATCATATAAGTAATATGGAGGGTAATATTAAATTTATTTCTCCAAATCCTAATTTGTTTTGTATATCTTATGCTATGAATATGTAACAGTTCGTTAGTAGCTTTTCATCAATTTTGTTAGTAGAGAGTAAGGTTATTATGGTTCGTAATGTTAACATGTTTGATTTTAAAGAAACTAATTAACAACGTCATAAAAGACTTGAATGACATATTGTACTATGATGAGTTCGATATATTCTAAGTCTCGGATGAAAATATGCATAAATCCTTGTCCTTTATTGATTTCTCGTGTATTATTCCCAAATGTGTAAGAATTATTGGTAAGGACTTAGATGTTGACATTGATGGATGCATGACTAGCTTTATAAGTGTATTTTATCTATTTGTTTTGGCATTTTTGCATTTAAAAACAAATTTTGAAAATGAATTTACATTTAAAAATTTTATTCTCACAGTTTTTCATCTTTACACTTTAGAATGATCACTAATGGTATTATTTCATTTTCATAGAAATAATGGACATTACAATATTTAACTCTAATCACTAGGAGAATGGTGCTAAGAAGAACCTATATAAAGTACTATCTCGAAGAAATATATTATCTACACTATATGTAATAATATAAAGATGATTGTGTTATGGATAATTTCATGAAATGTTTTTTTGGGGGTATAGACAAATATTCTATGAAGGTGTTAGAATATTTGGTGTGCAATGTGATGAAAAAGTTTCATGGTGCAAATTTTCTATCTCATATGCAAAATTATTTCCAAGTTAATGTAATAAGAATAATATGTTGTTTATGTTATTTCAAATGCAAAATTGGTTTCCCCAATTATTTAAATTGTTAAATTATAGAGATTGACCAACATTTTGATTATGCTTATCGATTAATGACATTTAGTGAAGAATATGTGATTTACATATATTGTTCATTATAATTTTAGTCTAAAGATTGGCACCCAGAACATCAATTACGGTAGGTTTTTGTTTATATTTTGCATGAACTAGTAACTTTTAGTATATTATTAATAACACATATGAGTTGTAGTGAAAAAGTTGATGGATATTCACAAGCAATTATATGAGCAACTGATGTCCAGTAATTTCACCTATACCTATGTTTGTTAGTGAAATATTGAAGTTTCAATTACAATTTTTATTGACTTATTCTTTTTTTTTATGAATGTAGCTTACATAGATATAACTATTTCATATAAAGTTGAGAATTGACTGGTTATATTACTTTTTGACAAAAGGAAACCCTATGCCTCCCTTTTGGAATAAATTATAAATGTCAAATGTTGGATGCTTAAAATGTTCACATTGTAGGAATAAAAAGGGAAGGAAAAAGAATGAATTATATAGAAGTTTAAGGAGGAGATTTAAAATAAAAAACATAGCATTTAGTTATGGAAATTGTACATAGTTGAAAATTGTACATACAAAATCCTTTGAACACCTTTGAAAACCAAACAAAATGGAAATTAGAAAAATCCATACATAAATTCATGTTTGTGGGATTTGGTTAAAACCCCAGTGTAATAATTGAGCCTTCGTAGGCATGGAGGCATTATTTGTAGAGTATATTTGGAGATAATATTGGTCGGTGATAGTTGATATGGGTTATACTCATTATTCGTGGAGGCGTTGATTGTTGTTGCTAATAATACATTCAAATTCAAGATATGAAGGAAGACTAGAAATTTTGATCTAAACCATTATCAACAAAAAGAAAGTTGAACAAATTAACTTGAAAGCTATAAGTCATTTATTTCGACAAAGAAAGCATCTAGTTAAAAAGATACAAAAGCATAAAAATCGTTGCAATCTAGATTTCTATTGAATCATGTTTTAATCTAGACCCTACGAAGTCCTATAACCAATAGACCCTTTTAGGTTAAATTGGTTTGGGTTATTCAATAGAGAATTGAAAGTGAAGCGTTTCAGAAAGATGTTTATGAAATAAATGCATCTGTCATATATGACGATAATGAACCTTTAAACGATCCATCTAATGAATATGTTAAAATTTCATCTGGAGAGGATGACGAGGGCCAGAGATCTGAAGAGGAGCCTGAGTTTGATACTTATTCTTCAGAAAAAGAAGATGATTGTAATTTACAATTAAGTGATGATAGTGATTAATTTGTATTTGTAATTGAATATTATATTCAACAAATCAGTTATTTCCTTTTCAATATATTGTATAAAATATTTAATTCAAATTCTTATATTTCTAGAAAATTCAATTAAATATTACTAAGTGATGTCTAGAGTGAATAGATTAATTCATATCATTAGACACATTGAAGATGTATAAGTGCTAAACTAGACTACTTTCACTTATCATCGAGATTGGAGTTGAACATATCATCATTTTATTCTAAATCGACATTTGCAGAATATACCTCTTAACATTATTAATCAAGGAATTTCGATATGGCGATTAGTTCCGGATGGTACTAATTCATTCCGTTGGGAGGAATGCGGCAAAATTGTCCCTACTGAAGGAATAAATAATGCAGAAAAAATCTCCACTTCATACACTAATGATCGTTTGCCTTCCATGGTTGATCTTCTGCTTCAAGGTTTTTAGTATCATCTGAATAATGTCACTTTCCTTATTATGTACATCTCATTTCCTTTTATGAAGCTATTATACATATTCACATTTGATGACATACACTACATATTGTTTTAAGTTTCCTTGAATCTCGAAGATGACATGTATGCCCATGGAGGCGGGAGTGATGTCACAACGGTCTGTAATGGATTAGGGAAATTGGTTGTTTTGGAAAATTCATCAATTCCGTAGACTTCGTCTGGACATTCATGTATGCATGTCACTCCAATTTTGGTTCGTTTAACGGTTTACTAATTTGACAATATCTAAGCTCCATACTGATTGTGTTTTAGGTAAATCGTTTCGTACTAGTAGTTCATTTGGAGAGTTTATCTTCCATACTAAATCTGGCGACTCATTCACTATATCCTCTACAAGTTTAGCTATAGCGGAAACGCTGTTGCAAAAAGGTGTTAAAAACCTTACACCTGAGGGAAGAACTATCACTGTTTCAATTGGTGCATTCGAGCATGTAAAGACCCTTCTCGGGAATCCAGATATCGGGGACTCATTTACCTTTAACGACTCTAATGTCAGTTGGAATAAAAAAAATAATTATATCATTGTCATTTATCGATGTAATCATCTGGACTCAGCTTTAAAGTTGATTTATTATTATATTTATAAGAATTTGTCAAATAACCTCTCTACTAGTTAGGGGCCAAGTTGCGTAGTATTGAGTGTGGATTGTTATTGATCTTGTTCTATGACTGTAAGAATTGTTAACCTTCTAATTTAAAGTTTGTACTTGAATATTATATTCAACAAATCGCCTTATTTCCTTTTCAATATATTGTGTAAAATATTCAATTCAAATTCTTATATTTCTAGAAAATTTAATCAAAAATAAATTTCAGGTTGAAATATGCCACGAAAGAGACAACATGATATAATGCGATCCAGGTTCAGACAACAATTTGGAGGTACTTACTGTCAAGGTGAACCATCATATTCTGCAGCTGCAATTGCATCACCTCGTCCCTCTCTAGCTACTACAGTTACAAATGAGGCATCACCTTCCGTACCTGATGCTACACCATCTACCACCCTTACATCATCCACTACCCCTATAGTGACAGAGATATCAGGGGTAAACAATGCGAATGAAGGAGGCGGCCGCCATCCTGGAGCTGAGGGACCTGATGGAAGAACTTACATCACAATTGTCAATAATCTGTAAGTAAAAATGCATGAAACACTATATGTTTATAATTAAGTTATAGGTTCAAATTTTAAAAATGTTATAAAATTATTTGTTTTTATATTATGTTGAATCCGTCTAGACCATGCTCTAGAAACATGACATCCAAATTTAAGGAGAAGATTGATCTTGAGGGTTATGTATGGAAGAATATCTCTCAAGCCATAAAAGGAATTTTACTATAAGGAGTTTGAGGTACAATCAAAACTATTTTTTTCTTTTTTAATTGATTTGTATACATTAATTAGATAAATATTATTACATTATAAGTATTTATCGAATTTTTTTCCTTTTATTTTAGAAAGATTTTTTTGGGATTCTAAAATTGATGCTGTCATACAAAAAGTATGGGAAAGAAGCATGTACACGTTATCGGGACTTTGTTGGTGTGATACACAAGGTTGTTGTACAACCGCCTTATATTTATGAACAAATATAGAGTCGTTAGCAGCAGTATTGGACATCACCTGAGACAATGTCTATTTCAAAGCGTAATTCTACAAATAGACGTGGAGGATCGGGAGGAAAGAGACTTCCCATACATACGAGAGGATCTATTACCCACCACGAGTATGCAGAGAGACTTGTAAGTATTTAAACTTTACACTTATATTCTAATTGTTTTAATTTTCTATATTTCAATTTAAATTGATGTGTGAATTTTGGAATAAAAATATGTGTATTATGGATAATGATAATGGTATGAATGTCTGGTGCCATATATGATTGTGTTTAATTATTTTCTTTGTTCAACATGAGATAAATATCATAAAAATAGAGGAAAATCTGCTAAAATTTTTATAAATTCTAGTTCACTTATAACTTTTTATTCTTATGCAGGAAAAGTCTATAGGCATGAGGCCTACACCTTATCAGCTCTTTTTGCACACTTACACTAGGAAGCATGACGGTGTGATATCAACACCTGATATAGAGAACTTAATGTTTGTGAAATTTATGCTTTAATATTAATTCTTAATAATTATCACTTACTAATATAAACATTACCTCCTAATAGGACCAAATACAAGAAAGTATTCAGCGATAGTTTCAGCACGAACAAGCTGTTGATGAGAGTCAAACATATCTTAATGCAGTCGGTGGTAGGAACTGTCGTGGAAGGATCTTCGGGTTAGGTTCATTTTCGTATACATGTTATTTGCAATTTTCCACGTCTAGTACAACAACATCAAGTAGACGGTCGACAACCAATGAAGTCAATGAGCTTCAAACCATAGTGTAGACATTGATGGAGTACATAGCTCAGCTTCATAATGAAGTGGATAAGTTGAAGGAGAAAGATAGCACCTCAGAGCATCCGCAAGCACCGGGACAATAGTGTACTGATATTTATTTCGTTTGAATTACAAATACTTATTATGTACAATGTTTTATTATCAATTAAGATAATTTTAACTTTTTGTCATCAATTAACTTTCTGTTTAAACAAATTAAATATATAAACAAATCAAAATATTATGCACAGATAATTCATAACTGTTGAAATTATGCATTAACCATAAGATCATGAAATAAAATGTCAGATTTTTTAAATATTTTTAAAAAAATATTTACCGACAAAAAATACAAATACGTCGGTAAAATCTATTATATTTACTGACAAAACTCCACAAACCATCAGTAAAATGTATGATATTTATCGACGGAACAAAGAATCACCATCGGTAATATTGACAGCCGTTGCCAACTTTACCGTTAGGATTTGCTGAACCGTCTGTATACTCACCGACGGGTAATCATAACCGTTGGTAATGTTACTGACGGAATAACCAATACCGTCTGCAAATATTCTGACAGAAAGAAAAAGGTCGTAGGTAAATTTACCGACAGTCATAACCAACCGTCGGTATATTCACCAACAGTTACATAAAATATCTATCGATAAATTTACCTACGATTGTTTTTATGATGCCTTTGTCTGTCGGTTGATTTTGTCGCCAATTTATATTACCAACAAAATCTAAAGGTTTTTCGTCAATAATATCCGTCGCTAAATGACATTTTTTTGTAGTGGTTTTAGTAAAACCTGCAGTACAATTCAATATTGGCTTCAGCAAAGAACCGAAGTATTGGTAGGCTCTTGTATCTATGCTCACTAGGAGGAAGATTGTGATAAATGCTTTGAATTTTAGTGAAATAGAATTTTAGTAATATTAGAATTTTGACAAAAAAGAATTGTAATGTTATTAGACATCTATTAAAATAGGGTTTTAATAACTTTAAATTTTTTTAGAAATAGAATATCAATAACTTTAAGATATTGTGGTAATAAAATCTCATTGTAGTTTGACTTTTTACATTAAACTCTAAAGGTTGTTCATTGTAGGTTGACTTTTTACTTTTAACTCCAAAGGTTGTGTAAGTTGTGGCGGTTATTATACTTCTCTTTACTTCTGCTTTCTCATAATAATAAAGGAATTATGTTTCTTGCATGTAGACTTAAGTCACATCAATTGGTTTTGTGCTCTTTGTTTCTTCATTTTTCACATGTATTGCTTCTGGTTATACAACAATTTGTATCAAAAGTAAGTTTGTTGTCAAGATGTCTTTACAAAAAATTGATATTAAGAAGTTCAATGAATCAAATAATTTCACTCTATGAAAGGTGAAGATGAGAACAATTCTTGCTTAGCGAAGATGTGTAACAACATTGGAAGGAGAAGAAAATTTGCTTCAGATTTTGGGGGCGTTAGGGAATGAAGAGATTATGTCGAGGATGCACAACATAATATTTGCTGAGTCTCAGAAATGAGGTCTTGATAGAAGTGGTTGATAAAAAGCTACTGTTTGTTTATAGAAACAACTTGAAAGTAAGTATTAGAAGATATCACCTAAAAATTGTTTATATCAAAAGTAGCGTTTACGTACTTTCGAATGTTAGAAAGTATATAGGCGAAAGATCACATTGATAATTTTAATTGGATTATCTTGGATTCATAAGGTGTTAGGGTTAAAATTAATGCTGAGAATAATCCTTTTGTGTTATATAAGAATTTTGTTGATTCTATGTTGTATGATAGAGAGATTATTTCTGTTAATAATATAAATGATGCTCTGTAGTCTAAGAAAAAGATGTCTGACACATATGAATATATACTAGATTTAGGTATGGTTATCGATAGAGGAAGGCATGTGGAAAGGGATTTAAAAAATATGATTAGGCCATGATCTAGATCGATGAATAATGTTGTTTAATGTTTTAACTGCAAAGCTAAAAGGTACTTTAATAGGGACTATCGATAGTAGAAGAATAGAAATGAGAAAAATGAAATAGATAAAAAAGCAAGTGTTTTTGTAGTCTAAAAGAGATCCAATGAAGAAGATAGAAGAGGCAACTATATTATAGTAATTAGTAATTCTAATTCTACAAATCAATGGGTGATAGACATTAGAGTTGCTTATCATATGACTTTCAATAATGTTATCAAAAGTAGTGGTTCAATGTAGATCCAAATGTATGATAAAATTGTTAGAATATCAGTTGCATGGTATGTTCCTAATTTTTAGAAAAATCTGATTTCCTTAAGCACTCTTGATAGTCATATATGTCTTAATAAAAAAGATAGTAACAAGATTTGCTTCATATGCTTGGTAAAAAGTCTAAGATAACCTTCATATATAGTGTTTTGGAAGCAACATATGTTGAGACAAACATATGAAAAGGTCGTGCCAAGTTCAATAGTTAGAAGTGTTAGTTTAAAAGTGATATTAGAACAACTTAAAAAAGATGCCAAGGGGACTAAAAATTCTAGTTTAGTAGGTAGAATAATGCCAAAAAGAAATCATCAAAACAGGGAATAGAGTGAAAAAGACCATCAGGCAACCAAGAAGATACAGTTTGAAAGACTCGATCGCGTTTACTGTGGTCATTGGTGATGGAAATGAAACTATCTTTATAGGGACTAAGAAACTCAAGAGAAAGATAGATAGATGGGAGCTACGGTAAAAAATGTAAAGTTATACGAGATCAAAAATTGATTATATCTAGTTAGATTTTGTTGAAAAGAGTTAAAATTTTAGAGGATGTAAATAACATGTTGATAAAGTTATTACTCACCGAAAAATTCAAGTGTAACTTGAACTTATTGAATACTAATATAACTTGAAGCCTTTGGAGAATTGCGTAGGAGGGATTGTTTCTTGTTTGGACATCGGTTAATTCAAGTCTTAAATTCCAGTAAAATAGAACTTCAATAATCTTAAGATTATAGTGAAATCAGGTTTTTTGTACTAGGCATCTATATTTTTTTGAAGATTTGTACTAGGCATATATTGAAATAGACTTTCAATGATATTAAATATCAGTGAAAAGAGAATGTCAGTAATTTAAAATTTTACTTTCATTAGACTTTTTACGTGTTATTCTAATAAAAACCTTATTAAAAACTGTGTAAGTTGTGGTAATTATCATAATTCTTTTTATATTGTCTTTTTTACAGCAATAAAAATTATGTCTCCTTTCTAAGTTACATCAATTAGTCTAATCAAATATATTTTTGTATTCTTTATTTATATATATTACTTCTTTTTAATCATCAAAGATATATAGAAGAATAGATAACTTACACTTCTTATATATCCTCTTCATGTGTATCCTTTGTAACCCGCTCCCCAGAAGTACTGCCCCACTTCATGGGAGATATTTTGAACATCCTATGGAAATTAGCGTACACGTTTCTTATTGTGTTTATGAATGTTCATAACTATGATTTGATATTGAAGTTACTGTAAGAAATAGTTTATGACCAGTAAATTTACAAGATTGATTTTCTTAATTAGTTGAAAGACTTATCTATAAGAAACTAATCACGCAATTAATACTAAAAAACATTTGGTGGTGGGACTAGGGGAATTATATCTGGGCTGTTTATGATATGCAGTGTTTATAGGAATTACCTTTTAACATTAGAAAAATATCATGATATAATCAAAATTGAAAACATTTAAAAGTCAATTTCACCTAACCTTTACATATACTTGGTCAAAATGTGAACAGATAGACAAATAAGTCAATTTCACCTAACCTTTACATATATATATATATATATATACACACATACAACGAATAAAATATAAAGGAATTACCAAAAAAAAAGGTAAAACTGATAGCAACAGGCACTCCTTTGTCAATTTATGGCCGCTTTCACCAACCAAAAGATGAGAACGAGTTTATGCCTTGTTAGACTTTTTGTATTTTTTTAGTGGAAAAAATATGGTTGATATAGTAAGCAGCTAACGTCGCTTACATTTTTTAAAAAATCAACTGACTAAGTGAATCGAACGCGACCCTTAAATTGATCTTATCATGGGTCTATGTAAACATCAACAGATTGACTACTGCTACAAGAAAACAGGAGAAAATTCAAACGAAAAAGCAACTAATAAGGACTAGTACTCTATGTTCAAACGATTCCAAAAGATTATTTGTGAAAAGGGCTTGATGACTTGGCTGGGTTTATTGCCTCCTTACTTCAGCGCTAGTCACCCTGACCTCACCACACATTGTACATGTTTATCTCTTCCCAAATCCGATGCCAAAAACCACTAAATTATGTTCTTGTTACGTAATGCTCCTATCATTGTCGATCTAGCAACCGCTTGCTT
The DNA here is from genome assembly GCA_026284465.1 of Erythroxylum citrifolium. Taxonomy (NCBI): domain Eukaryota; kingdom Viridiplantae; phylum Streptophyta; class Magnoliopsida; order Malpighiales; family Erythroxylaceae; genus Erythroxylum; species Erythroxylum citrifolium. Next base: position 14,651,598 of record JANKOE010000206.1, on the reverse strand, counting down.
CTTGTTTTGTATGTTTACCACAGGACTCCATCAAATTTGTTTCCATTGTTCCCCAAGTAAATGGGAAAGATGAATTCATAGTACAAATTAATGTAGGAAGCATAAGCTTTTGCAGTGTTGATATTGGCAACATGTCATACTCCATATAAATATTCTGAAGTATCTCATTTAACGTAAGGGAGTTGGGTCAAGTTTTGAGAATTTTTACGAAAAATAATTACTTCTTAAGTTGAAATTAGTTTACGTTCTTTTTGAGCAACCTATGAATGTGATCCAAAGAAATTGATGTGCAATGAAAATTCTATATGATCTTTTCTTATTTCCTATTTATGAGGGATTCGACCTCAAAATCAAATCAACGACGTGGAGATTGGGAGTAAGGCGACTTATGATATATTTATATTTGCACTCCTCTAAAATTGTTGACAGGACAGGAATAGGTATGAAATCATTGAAAAGAGACATCTTATGGCTAAAGAAGCTTAAGAGTCTGAATGGTCACGAAAGTGAAACAACTTTTATGATCAGTTTGCCAAGCATCAGATACCTTGCTTTTAGGCAAGGATTCAGCAATTATGGGCAGAGGCTGCTATTGATTATCCACCAACTCGTGATGTGCTTGGCATGGCAAGACTTCCAATTACCAGGAGAAAAGAGAAGAAAACGCTTGAAATTACAGTCCCGTTATAAGCGGATATTTACTTTCCAAGTTCCGTTATTAATGTAGTCACTATTAATGCTAAGATATTCAAGATTACAATCCCACTACAATTAGGGCAACTAGAACAAAAATATCTGATGTAGTGGGAGATCGTCAATCATATGGCTAAATGATCCACGAAAGAGCATGATTCTAACCTATTAAAGAAACATGCCTTTACTCTTTTAACGATTCCATGGGATTGGTGACGAAGAGGTCAAAGTCCATGCCCATTGTTCTCGTTAGAGATGGTACAAGCCTTATAGAAATGTATGCTAGTATAGAAATCGATCATTAATTAATGAGAGTAAGAAGAGTTAACAATGTTTTCTTAGGGCATGATTATGTTTTTCTTCAACTTGTCAATGGCACCTAAGTCCAAGTTCATCAAGGACCGACGTCAATGTGCTAATATTTCCATCCAAAATATATATGAAGTGAAATTGTCATCAAGTATATCAACTTGTTGATTTTCAGAATTTCCACGATTTATATAAATATATTGCATGTCACCTGGCTAATTAATAGCCGTCACTAACTCCACCTAACGCCAGAGATAGGATTCCTGATGTCAACATGACCTAGATCCTGTAGTACGAATACATTATAGAATCACCATCACTAAATAAACAATCAATTAGTCAGATTGCGTAAAATATAATATCTTAAAGCTCATCATGTCTATTAACACAAAGGTCACTTTGAGACTCGAACTTACGCCGAAGTTGATTGCTAACACCTTTTGCACGATAGTTTACTTGAATCCTCTTAAGCAAGACTTCAGCTTTCAACGACCCTTGAAGTGTTAACTGCGTACACTTAAAGAAACAATGCTATGGAAGCAATAAGAAAATGAAGGCAATAAGGAAACAAGAGAAATACGGTAAAATCAATCTTTATATTACTTTCCCTCAAAAAAATACAAGGAATATTTTCTCTTACTGAATGAGGAGAGCAAAGGTCGAATTAGCTATATATAGACACTCTAACTTGGAAGTTAAGTTACATTCATAATCTCACTTAAACTAAACTGCCTAAGATCGTGCTAAGATCATGTCTATCTCTATCATATTACATCACATGGACCAACTGGATGACCCCCATCTAAATAGGACTCTAATTGATAAGATACAATTTATATGATAACAAAAAGATAGAGTTTACATTCAAATGAGAAACTAGAACCCTTATCTTCGAAGATCTTCACTATCTTCAAATGTTTAGTCTTATTGCAACTCTAACTCCTAGTTGTTGCCACATCATCCAAGATCTCTCCACGATCTCAATCCAATGATGATGTAGTGTGATCTTACCGAAGCTCACATAGCACACTGACATGATCTAATACTTCCCTCAACAAGTCTGCTAGTCGTGGTCCATTCATCCCAGCATGGCCCAAGTCTTTAGTCCATCAAGTCCTTAGCTTGGGTCTAGTCAATCTCCACAAGGTCTGAGACTATACCAAAATTTGCATCAAGTCTGATCTCACTCGCCCATGTTTGCCTTAGTATTTTCTCATGCCTCCATCATGTGTGTAATCCAACTAACCTTCCTCTTAAGGCGCATCGTGAAGGTTGCTGAGAAGTGCTTCGAAATTTAAGGGTCTAACAAACTACCCCCACCAGATGGATTTGATGCTCTCGTCGAATTAGTCTGTTGGCACTCCTTCACGAGTGGTTTCTTCGAAGACTCCTTAGTTAGCTTTTGAAGACGATAGCAAGTCTTCATATTGATTGGCATTTCACCCACGTACCATTGTCCTAATTCATCAAGGTTGTCTTTGCTTCCACTTGGACTCGCCTTCTCAAGGCTCACCATGCCCACCAAAGACATATTGAGAAGAACTCCATCTGTTAAGCTTTTCCTGTCACCTTGATCCTCTGCAATCTTGGCAATGATATGCTTCTTGCTTGCCTTCTGTTTCGGACTTTCTTGAGCATAATTTTGCTCCTTTTCAGTGATCAAAGTCGACACTTGTGTTACCAGTGTTGTAGTCTCCTTCATCCCATCAACAAATCTACAACATTTAACAAAGAAGGATTTTTCATCACGCATAACCATCATACCTCCCAAACTTAGGTACAACACCGTCTTTGTTGCCTTAAGGAAGTTGATCCCTAATATCATTTTGAAATCCTCAAGTGGTACGACTATGCAATTCATCTTGACACGCCAACTCCCTATGCTCACTGGGACATTGTAAGCAGGTCCCATCACCGCTTGTGCCTTACCCATAGGGGTCTTGGACACTCTAAGCCCCAGTTGCGCACCATCCTTTCCACCACGAAGGAATGTGACGCACCCGTATCTACCATTGTGGTCACCTCTATCCCATTAACTTGTATTCTCACATACATCAGATCATCATAGGGATTAAGTTCTTTACTAACCGTAGTCAACATGTTGGACCCCGAACTTTGATTGGACGTCAGAATCATTAAATGAGTAATCGGTAGTG
>JANKOE010000206.1:14622543-14633132 GCA_026284465.1 Erythroxylum citrifolium | reverse complement strand
GAAAACAGATGTTTTTAGCAAGATGTATTTTGATCATGTTGTAATTGGGCTTGAAATGCCCACTAAAGCATTGTAAAACATTAGTTTTGATGTAAATGAAAATGCATTGAATCATGATGTTTCAAATGTTCATTAAGTTTTTAAATGATTGCATGAATAGGTTTGAGGTTGTTGATGATTAAATGAATGATGTAGATATGTTGGGTTGATAAGTTTTGCATGAGTGTATGTTGATTGAGAAATTGGATGATTATTGAAGTTGAGCTTGAGTGTTGGTAAGTCGGACTCGGTGTTTGACTTGTCATGCAGAGTTGTAGTGTAGAAATGAGTGAATTGTAGAAGTTGAGAAGTGTTGAAATGTTTGGGTTGTTGAGAAGTTGAGCAGGTTATGAAGTGGCATGGGAATTCTGGAAAATTCTCATGTCCGTTAAACGGACACGCATGTCCGTTTAACGGACACATTCGGGTGAGAATTACCCTTTGTGTCCACTTTATGTCCGTTAGACGGACACTCCTGTCCGTTTAACGGACAGATTCGGGTGAAACAGTACCACTTTTGCATTTCGTGTCCGTTAGACGGACACGTCTGTCCGTTTAACGGACAGATTCGGGAGAAATAGTGCATTTTTGGCACTCGTGTTCGTCAAACGGACACGCCTGTCCATTTAACGGACAGGTTCGGCCAAAACAGTACCAATTGTTCAGTTCATGTCCGTTAGCGGACACGCATGTCCGTTTAACGGACACTCTCGGGTAAAACAGTACCCCAGCCCAATTCATGTCCGTATAACGAACACTCATGTCCGTTTAACGGACATGGGTTAAAAAGTCAAATTCTCCAATTTTTCAAGAACAGTCAGGATGTAAATTTTAATCAGTGTAAGCTCACCACCAAAGTGAGTTAGCAGCAAGTATCAGTATCAGGATTAGTTTATCAGCCAGCAACCAGCGTCTCGGGAATGGGCCATTAGACAGGGCTCATCACCCGGGTGACTTCATTGAGCTGATCCCTTGCATAGCCACGTACGAGACTGGCCATCAGCTCCTGATTATTCAACGAATCCAAAAACTCTTCGTCTACAGGAGGAACGACCTTCTGAGCAACGTGAAGAGCCACGTTGATGTCCCTAAGCGATGCAGTCTTATTAAGACTGATCGTGGACACCCACTTTTTGTCGCTGGAGGCTCGCTCCTTCCCCTTGCCTTTGTCTGACCGGGGTACACGCTCTTTCCTCTTACCCTTGCCCAATTGGCAGGGCGCCTAATCCAATTGCCAAGACAATCGTTCAAGACTCTGAGCGGTCTTCTTTCTCTTAAGGGGTCGTTCCACCTCTTCCTCCGAAACTGCTCGGTCCTCGCTCGCCGGTTGGATCGGCAACGATGCAGGCTCGTCAAGTCGGTCCTCATTCGCCGGAAGGGCCAACAATGCTGTAGACTGGTCAGGCACTGTCGGCTGAACGATGTCTTAGCTGACCTGCGCCTCCTTCCTTTGCTCCTTTGCCTTCAAGGAAGATCTAGGCCCTTTGTGTTGGTTTTTGGATTTAGGGGAGCTGGAGGACGCGGCGAGATCCTTGAGCTTCACCATGGCTGCACAGTAATCGAAATTAATATTTACGAATGCAGCAAGCAATTAAATCATGAAGAATTGACCAGAAGGGGCAGCCTCCTCCTCCTCTAGCCCATTAATTCGAGGCGGGGGATCAATTAAAAAGCCACCGACCGATGCCCCGCCACGATACCCCAAAATAAGACGGTCGAAAGAATATCGACCAAGCGCCTTAATATGGCCAACCACTTCCCATTCCTTCTCAGTAAGGGGGAGGTTGGGGATGTCGTTCCATCGCTCGGACAACAGATATCTCTATGGCCTGAACTCGTGGGAAGATCTTGGGGGCCTCACAAAGAAATACTTTACCCTCCAGGCCTTGATTGCCGAAGCTGTCCCAACCGGACGATATATCGCGTCTCTATATTGGAAGTGAGGAATTCCGGCCCCGACACTTGAGCTCTGGTTCATCCTTAAAAAGTAACGCAGAATGCCGGCCGATGGGGGACATCCGAAGTGATGGCACAACAGAGCCAGACCGTTAATGAACCTCCAACTGTTCGGCGGAATCTGGCTTGGCCTTAACTGGTAGGTGCAGCATACCTCATCGATAATAGGGGCGTACGGAAGCTTCATACCACCCACCGAGAAAAAGTTGTCTGAAACAGCAAAATAGCAGCCTATATTGTTATAAATCTGTACGTTCTTGCCGGCCAGCCTAGGTCCTCAAGACGGAGGGATATTATTTTTTATGATCAATCGGCTCAGTTCCCTTTCGGTCATCGTTGATGGGTCGGTCGGTGGCTTTTCAACAACTTGCCCATCCTTCCAAGCACTCGCCCCGATTTCCTCATTTCCCCTGCCTCCGACGCTTCATTCCCGTCGGCCTCCGACACCTCCATCATTTCCGCCGCTATCTCTAGCAACCTAACAATTTGTAAAGCCCTCTCGACGGCCAGTTCCCGATGGAGCTCCCTCAGAACCGTACTTACTTCTTCGCTAAGACCCGGGGATGCTCGTGGTGAAGGCTGGCGAGGAGGTGATGAAACAGGAGGGGAGGAGCTAGCTTCATTCCTAAGTCTAAGTTCATCTTTAGGGCTAGTCGACGACATGGTTACTGAAAATGAAACTCACAGGGCAAGGAAAGGAGAAAGGACATACCTAGTTTAGAGATTGAAGTCGGGAATGGAGACGGTGGTGAAAAGTAAATTCCGGTGACTGCAAGTAGAAAGATAGAGAATAGAGAGAATGCTGGAGAACCGAATACACGAAATAGAAAGTGAGAGTGAAGGAAATCCGTCGACCCCAAGTAGTTATCACCAAGATCAACTGAACGGCCGTACCAATCGAAGAGCGTCGAGCGCGTGGCAAAACCTAAGTCGTGCGATTTAGGGTTATCAGATACCCCAAGCGGCGCAGCAGTCGAAACGGCAGGACCCGAGCGGCGCAACAGTTGAAAGGACATGACCCTTCATTTCAAATTTCAAAAACGCGTCAGAGAACACGTGCCGCAATTAATGATTACACCCATCGATCTGACTGGATATCAACGTCAGACCGATCAGGCCTATCACGAGCAATCATGCATACGAGCTACACCACCCTCATATACTCCATCGGTCCTTCCCTTCAGTCGGACTCGAGGAGTAGGGGGCCTTATGGCTGGATCGGTCGTGCTAGGCCCAAGCCCAAACTCAGAACGACGTATGGGCCGATCAGCCCATCCCTCAGTGTTGACCTAATTCCTGTAGGTATTAACTATATAAATTCATTACCTCATCATGAAAAAGGTACGACTTTTAGAACCCTAGTATTCTTTATTCCTGGCCAGCAAAACCCTCACAAAAAGACTAACTTGAGCGTTGGAGGGGCCTACCGGCAATCAACCCCCGGCGTGCCTTATTGTTTTCCAAGTACTTCTGAGCCAAAGTCAACCAATCTCATGGATCCAAGTAACAGCACCCAGCCCCATCAAAATTAGACAGAACTAGGTTGGAATAGAGTGACTATCTTATTCCATCCACCTTAGTTGATATATACAGGACCCAATTTTTCTTTTCTTGGTGAAATTCTTCTTTTCCCAACATAGCCCGCATGCTCCCTACTGCATCCATTATCATCATCGTCATGCTCTACTTATTTGAAGGATTAAATGCACCAACGCTTCAAATAGTTCAATCCTTTTTTGTTTCAACTCTTATATCTCAAAATTTTCATTTAGTTATAACATATTTTTTTGTCATAATTTATTAATTTACTTTTTATTTTTGATCGTAATATTATAATTTTTAAATTTTATTTTAGCACATTGTTTTATGATTAAGTGATGTTATTATGTTTTTCAAATATGAAATTAAATATCTTAATAGAAAAAAATTAATGCTATAATATTATGTTGATTAGAGGATGAGTGCAAAGGGCTATGTGTTAGTTTCAATAAATCAAATCCCTATAGGCCTCTAAGGACATTAAGAAAAGAGCATCTTATTGTACAAGTTGGAACTTTTGAGTGTTTTAATAGACTCTTGCACATCGACCAAAACCCCACACAACTCTACCTTCAATACGTTCTCTCCCCTACTTTGGCATTGCCGACCATGGACGTTTAGGTTGTGGTTGGAAGCTGGTGGGAGACAGCAATCGAAGTGATTGCCACGCAACAATAAATGTACGAGAGTGCCAATTCTGAAGCTTAGTGGCTTGATTTGGGAATTCCTTTTTCATCTTAGAAAAATTTGAGGAAATACTTCAACCTAAAACGGAGTGATGGGTAGCACATGGATGGCCGGTTCAATCTCGTGATCAAGATAAGATAATGTTTACTTGTTACTTCAAAAGCAGTGGGCCTAACTTCCATTTCTATGTTCCAGTCATTTCTTGCATTTGGATTATTAACTAAACATCGTAAGAACTTATGCTTGGGTTTTTTCTACTTTGTTTTCAAAGACTTGATGTTTGCATATGTTATATGAAGCGACTCGCATTTGACTTGACCAGAAGAGCGAGCATGTTGAGAAGTCGCGGCTGCTTCTTGACATATGGCATTCAGTTAGTAAAGTAACTAACGACAAATATTTAATAATGGTAACATCGCATTCCCTGGTAATTTTGACCTCAAAACTCTATCTTATCCCTGATGTAAGTCCCAATGATTAATCATTAAGTATTCTTTATATCTATCTCTCGCAATGTAATATAAGGTTCTATTGATTAATAGATTCGATTGACTTGATACTGAGCCTAGTTCAATATAGGTTTGCAATGACAGTCCCACAAATCTCTTCTTCAGATTTTTTTTTTTTCCCCTAAGGAAGTCATTTGGTCTACATTTGAGTGGAAAGTGGGTAAATGGGTAGGACAAAATGAAGTAGGAAGACGTGAGTTTCTCGTCTAAGAGGATTTTTTACAAGAAACTCGTCTTTAACGTGTGTCATAATTCGTGATCCTTGTAAACTCTGGCAGGTGTTTTATGCTTCACTACTTCCCTAACTAATCAACCAACTACGGAACTTTTAAGAGACCACGGAGCACAAAAGCTAGAAAAACTTGCTTTTGTCGATTGTTAAAAATGTTGGAGAGAAATCCTGAAGCCCCGAACGACCAGCTTTTGCTCATCATTTCGATTGGACGATGAGATGCCACCAAACTTTACCAGACTTTCACGGCAAAGAGATAGTATTTACTTATTACTAACAACGTACACCATCTCAATTAGCCTTAACTAAAATAAGATTATAGTCTCTCATGGTTTAAAGGGTTAAGCTTGAAGCCTTTGTCAAGCATTACAACTCTGGCTCCAGCTCCAACAAAATTACGTTAAACAAAAAGGTTTTAAAAGAAACGTATAGATGATGCCACGTAGTTGGTCGTTAAGCTGGCGAAAATGCTTAATCATAGCACCCAATTGATGTAAATAAGTAGTAATAGTGTGTTGCCACGTAGTCTATAGACCAATTGCCTTCATTTTTCCACCTTGTAGCTTACTTTGGAGACTTAAGTCTATTAAAAGACAACATACATTTCCATATCAGGTTTCAAATGCTGACAGATTTTGTTCCGCTCTGCAGATTCTAAACAGGAAAAGTATTGGTGAAGACGATGTCCCCAGAACAAGACCTCCTCCACTGTTGACCATTGTTGTTGTCGATCAGAAGCCATTTCAAACGTAAAAGGTTTCCCCTCCCACATTCTCTTCGAAAGAAGGGAAACAAACATATAATCCCATTTAGGACTAGAACAATAAAACACAGTTGTGAGGAGGCTATAGGGATGAAGTTGGTCCAAATCAGCGTTAATATCAATTAGGTGCTGTGAACTCTTAAGCTGAACACCACAAGTATAATCTGAGCCGCTGGAATCAAATATATCGACGGCTGAGATATCACAGAATGCGTATACCAAACGCCACATGCACATAATTTCCCATGCTTAGTGGTCGCTGGACAGTAGCAGGCACACACCTCCCTAACACTCCAATCTTCATAATGTTTTTGCTTTCCAACGGCCACCCAAAAGAAAGGTTGGACCGTTTCAATACAACCAAAATAAAGAAGATAAAATGCATCGAAAAAAAATAAAGAAGATAAAAACCCAAAAAGAAAAGTTAAAAATATCGGGTTTTGACCCGTTAGGTATTACGAGAAATTAAAAAAGAATTACTAAATGACATAAAATTATTTAAGTCTTTTCTAATAAGTTACATTACCTAGCAACCCTACGTCCTGACGCACCACCAAGAATTGTACACTAAAAGGGGACCGAACCTAACACGAACCGGCTTCACCGGTTCCATAATCCTACCCTCTCGAAAGTACACTGCTTCCAACTTTGACTCTACAACCCGTCAAAACTAGACAATACCGGAGGAGGCATACCGGGTTTAACTTGGCCGACCACCTCCTTCTTTTTACGCATCTCGAGCACTTTCCGATGGTGGTTAGAATGCAATTCACTTGAAAAAGTCGGGCTACAAGCCGGTCTATACTCGGGTAAAAGCCGGCCCGATTTGTACCGGACACCACAAGCATTGCATAGCGTCTTGGCTCCAAGCGGACCGGCTCTCCACTGCGGAGTCTTCTGAACGCCGCAATGGCTGCAACGTCGTGGCTGCTGCTGCGCTCCGCTTCCGGCGCTAGCAAATTCAAATGCCGGCTTTTTCTTATACTTCTTCACCGGGGGGGTTTCGACGCAAACCGGTTCGACCGATTCGGGGCTCGAGCCGAGATTGGCGCAGATAAGCCAAGGGCTTGAAGGGCTCGAAGAAGACGACGAAGATGTGGTGGAGCTTGACGAAGACTCCGTCGTCAACGACGGTGAACCAGAAAACCAAACCTTGGCGCCGGTTCTAGTACGCTTGCTTCTGGCCTTCGCCGGAATTGGAGTCTTAAAACACTGCTCTGTCAAAAGCGGTTTTGCTGGCTCTGGGTTGTCTTCATTTTTTGCTTTCGCCGGAAAAATTCCAGCAGGAAACGGCGTTGAATATTCTGAGTTGGAATCTTCCACGAAATGAGACAGCCATTCAAGGCTGGCCAAATCATCCGCCTGTAAAAATGAAGCCTCTTGGTCAAAAATTGTACTTGGCAACTAACATACACATTTCTCAGACAGAAAACACGAATAAGAAACACGAAAAAGCTGTTCTTTTGGGTAGAAAGCGTACAGGGACACCGAGTTCACTCGCTAAAACAGGCACAAATTCGTCTTTTGCAGAGATATTGGTAGCCAAGTCGCCACTTTTCTCGTTCTGAGGTGCTTCTTCTTTAGGAGAAACAGAGACAGTAAACGATTTCCCTTCATCTTCTTCTTCTTCAAAGAACCCCTCTTCGTTCGAGAAGTCGAAAAGTTCGTCGACGAAAAAATCGTCAGAATTCGTGGTGTTTTGCACATTCACGGCCCACAAATCCTCGAAAAACCCTTGTGGGCTCGATTTCATGGCCATCTCCTTCTCCTTCCTAAAACTGGTCTTCAAAGCGGCTTCAACACATTCCATTTCTGTCTGAACCTGAACAACCACACAAAACCCAGAAATTAAAAAACATAAAAGACGCGAACTTGAAAACAAAATCCGAGTCTTTTCGTCGAAACTCCTCGAAGTTTTAAAAGAAACTTATACCTGAAGCGAAGTGGATAAGAAACGGAGAGGAGATGAAGGTGCAGAGGGGTATTGGAAAAAATGGGGCCGATGGTAAAGCATTGAATGAGGGATGAAAATGCCTGTGGACTAATACTAAAAAGTGCCCGTTTCTTTACTATTTCTTTTTTCTCTTTTACTTTTTCTCTCGCTTCTAGATTACATATACTGCAGTACGTATCTGTATATCTCTTCTCTATTTATTCTATACGTTTTTGCAGTTTATAAGATAACGTGTGGTGTTCATAAATATGTAAAGTTTCTAATCTGAATTTTCGAGGAAACTCGCCTTGGCCTTTTGTTAAAATCCAAAATTAAATAAAAACAAGATTCGACACAAATCGTAAGGCCTGAAGGATTCTTAACTTTGTTTTTATTTTGAATCAAATTTTTAAAAAGATTCAGTTTCCATTTCTCTTATGTCTATCTTCTTCGATCATGGTATGCTTCTTTCTTCTTTTTTTCCTTTTCTCTACTCAGTGATAGATATCCTATCAAAGCCAAAGGAAACTGCCACCACTTTTTAATTTTTGTTTTCTTCAGCTTTTGCTTTTGTTCTTTGTTTTGGTAAGAATTTTTGCCCTCACTTTTCAGTTTCTTCTCTAATTAATATCGCTGCAGTTGCTTACCGTTTCAATTCTCTCTCTTTCCCGCTTATTCCTTTCTAATTTGATTTCATTAGTAAGTTACTCACTATTATGAACAACATTTTGCTTTGTCACATCCATCTCTATTTTATTGTGTTTTTATATTTCCTTAAACCATTCAAATTACCTCATCTATTGTACCAACCTTTTTTTAATAATAAGAGTAGACTACCTTCTCTAAGCCGATACTTTTGAATTGAAATGTCAATCCAATTTGAAATGTTTCAACGAATACTTTTGAACTCGCAAGTGAAAAAGGTTGTGTTAACTTGGACAACACAGTATGATTGACGGTAATCATGGAAGCTTGGGACAAGGGCATCCCTTCTAACTTCTAAGGAAAAGGGGGGAAAAAGTGAACACACAAGGCAACGAGTTGGGGCAGCTTTTGTCTCCGTGTACCCAAACTGGCATGATTCAATCCTCCCTCTTGCGTGTCAATAAATAAATAAGCGCCTCCTGCATTGCTTTAGTTATAAAACTAAATAAATATAGTCTCAACGTTACTACTGACAAATTGTAACCTTACTTCTTCAAAAACACAACGCTTCCTCTGAACATGAAAACATATACTTGGGTTAGAATGTCCTTAGCATACATAAAATGCATGTGTACGTGATTCCAAAAACGGGAGCGTTAGAATCCGGGTGTACTCAACCATGTCGTTTGGATACGTTCTTTGTTTTAACTGGAGCAAACTCAGACAAGCGACAGGTCTGGTCTGCTGCTTGTTGGATTTCTATATACGATACATGTAAAATTTTTATTTTCAAATTTGAATTTCGAAATACATGGATCTTTTCTCATTTCTTCGCATCTCTTATCTTTATGGCAAGTCCTAACTTTTGAATGTACCGCGGGGACGCCAATAAACAATAGCGTTGAATTTACAGCACCGCCCTCGCAACGCAAACTCGACTCTTCATTGACTTTTCTTTACTTGCGACTCCCTTTCTCTGTTCTGGCTCTTCCTTAGTAGTTAGTCCCTTGACCAATTTGATTAATAGTGCCAATTACATAATCTTATTTAGTTTGAATTTGAGGCTCATTATATCACATCATATTTATTTATTCGTTTATACTAATACTTGAATCAAAGTCGTTGGATCGAATCAATTATTACAAATTGGGATTGTAAAAACATTTTATTATTTTATAAAAAAATATTATCTAATATTTACTAAAATTAGTTTATAGTTACTTTATAATTGCACAACATGAGATGCCGTTTGGAGAAAGGGAAGAGGGTCAAAATTGTACGGGAAGGCATGTCAGAGGGAGAGGAAGTACGTAATCTGGATGAAATTTCCAGGACAGAATTTGCTGTTGCTATTCGAAGATGCAGATTGTTGGTACTTGGTCGACCGATGGATCAAAACAAAAGCGGTGGTAAAGCTTCTAGTTTGAGGGAAGTTTCTCAGAGGGAAGGTGACAAAGCCGCTAACTACATTCACACAAATAATAATTATGATTAATAGTGATCTCTCTTTTTTTTCCAAATTAAATGTCATATGTATCACTTAAGATAATCAAGGTAATTAAAAATGAATCCTTAATTAGTTTCCAATATCTCTTGAAATGCTTTTGACAGTGTAAAAGAACTGAAGAGCAACAGAACTGAATGCAAATACTATTTTTGCTGTTACCATTTCTACACTACAAGAGTTACCAGCCAAAATCATTGAAAGGGCTATTTGTGGTCCCTGGAATGGTAATATCTTTGTAGCTACTTGATTTCGACTACCATGAAATTGCACCATCATGGGATAACTTTTTCTTTTTCCCCATACCCTTTAAACGTAAAAGAAGAAACTTATAAAAAGAAGACGACGAGGAAGAAGAAAAAAAAAATACACAATATATGTATGCTGACACTTTGGGATTGCATCAAGAACACGTTCATACACTTTATCGTGAGATAACCAGATGTTGTGTTTTACATGTGCCATTGAATGAAAGAAACGAAGTATGTATATACCTTTTATAATGATATATTTTTTCATTACTTCTTAGAATAAATGCTGAATAAACACATCATATTTTGTTAATTATATTTTTCAGTATTTTACAATTTTAAATCAAATATATTCAGCTCAAATACTAAATTCAACTTGGTTAGGTCGGCTGTGCTAGGCCCAGGCCCACCTTCATACGTCACGGCTCGTTCGGCCCATCAGGAGTTAGACTCTCATGCAAACACAAAGATCTACGTAAACCTAGCATCCACAACATATATAAGGTATTATTCTACCATAATTCAGGTATG
>JANKOE010000206.1:14610143-14622443 GCA_026284465.1 Erythroxylum citrifolium | reverse complement strand
TGGCCACAAGCCTTGCTTTATAGGTAATCAGATTACCATCCATGTCGGTTTTCTTCTTGAAAACCCCTTTGCACCCTATGGGTTTTATTCCTTTAGGTGCAACAACCAAAGTCCATACTTGGTTTTCATACATGGAATCTCCTCTCCCAGCCCGCTAATTCGAGGCGGGGGGTCGATTAAAAACAAATCAGCCGAGGCCCCCCCGCTATATACCATGATGAGATGATCAAAGTCGTATCGGCTGAGCGCCTTAATGCGATCGAACACCTGCCGTTCTTCCCTACTAAGGAGCAAACTTGACATATCGTTCCATTGCTCGGCCAGGGGATACCTCCATAGCCTGGACTCAAAGGGTGCTCCTAGAGGTCTCACAAAGAAGTACTTCGTCCGCCAAGACTGGACTTTGGAAGCGGTCCCAGCAGGACGGTAACAAGCTTCTCTGTACTGAAAGTGGGGGACCCCGGCCCCAGCGATCGAACTTTGATTCATCCGCAAGAAATGGCGCATAATGTCGATCAAAGGAGGGCACCCGAATTGATGACATAGCAACGCTAGACCATTAATGAATCGCCAACTGTTCGGAGGAATCTGGCTCGGCCTTAGTTGGAAGGCATGACACACCTCGTCAATAATAGGGGCATAAGGGAGCCTCGCACCACCAACTGAGAAAACACTGTCTGAAACAGCAAAATATCCCCCTAAACTGCTATAAATTATTTCCCTCGCGGCGGTCAATCGGGGTCCCCATGCCGCAGGGATGCTGTTTTTGATAACCAATCGATTTAAGTCCACCGCGGTCATTGTGGATGGGTCGTTTGGAGGTATTTTGACAAGTTGTCCGTCCCTCCGGGTACTTGCCCCCTCATTCCCGCCATCCTCTGGCACTTCTACTATTTCCGCCGCTACTAGCGACCCGGCAGCCTGGGAGGCTCTTTCGGCGGTTTCCTCCCTGAGACTAACTCCCTCTCTAGGACTAACTGTTCTATCTGCACAGAAAAGCAAATACACAGAAATAGGGACTTGATAGCTTAGAGGAGTTCTGGAATAAACTTCAAGCCATTTGGATGGCAATCGATCGGAGACAGCCAAACCCGATGAAATGCCCGGAAGATATCACGGCCTTAAATCAAATCATACAAGAACAAAGGCTGTATCAATTTCTTACCAGAATTAATGACAAATACGATCCAATCAGGAGGGATTTGTTGAAACTTGATTCAAAGCCCTCAGTTGAGTCCGCCTACGCCACTATCCGACGGGAGGCTGCTCGCCTTCAAATCTTAAATATGGCGACAGGCGGCGAAGGGGACTTGTCATTATAGGGCATCGGAACGGGACTGGCTATGAAAGGAGGAAAGGGTGGTCGGACAAAATCTGACAATAACAAACGCACCGACGAGGCCGGCGACACCCACCTCGAGAAGACAAGTCCGATCTCGTATGCTCTCATTGCGGGAAAAGGAAGCACACCAAAGAAGGGTGCTTTGAGCTCATTGGGTTCCCTGATTGGTGGGAAGGAAATCGAAAGGAGAACGGTGGATCGGCGGCCGGCGGAGGACAGCGGCGTGCCAATGCCACCATCGGAGATAATCTCGTCTGGGCAGGAGGCAGCAAGGACGCCGCTACAGGCGTCATCCACCACAGAGACGCCTGTGCAGCGGCGTCGGGAACCGTGGCGACGGGAAAAGCAGCGACGGACTCAGACGGGCAGCGAGCAAATGTCGCCGCCAACTATGGAGGGGCAATAACTGAATCGGGGGAGAGAGGTTAAGGGTTTGGGTCTTTTGACTCAAACCCTAGCTTTATTAAACATAATGAACCTAATAAATTGTCTCAATGGATATTTGACTGTGGGGCAACGGACACAATGACTTTATCCCGCTGATATACTTGAACCCACTTCCCGAAAAAAATCTCATATTCAAACAGCTAGTGGGGACTTAGTGGAAGTTAAGGGGGAAGGGACAATTACTATATCACCACGTCTGAAACTGAGAAACTGCCTTTATCTTCCTTCTCTATCTTGTAAATTGTTGTCCCTAAGTCATGTGACGAGTGAATTGAATTGTGTGGTTCTAATATATCCCCGTTTTTGCCTGATACAGGACATTCATACGAAGGAGATCATTGGGCGTGGTATTGAGCGAGATGGACTTTATTATGTGGATGAATTGGAACAAACCTCTCGGGTTTTACTATCAAAGGGCACTGCGGACACCCAAATCTGGCTTTGGCACCGACGACTCGGACATCCGTCAATTGGGTATCTGCACATGTTATTTCCTGCACTTTTTCAGAACAGTCAGAATTTAAAGTTGTTTTGTCAAACTTGTTCAGTTGCAAAGAGTCATAGAACTTCTTTTAAACCCACGAATACTCGGGTTCAGTCTGTTTTTTCATTGGTGCATTCAGATGTTTAGGGACCGGCCCCTGTTACTAATCACAGTCGATTTCGTTACTTTGTGCTGTTTATCGATGACTTTTCCCGTATGACTTGGGTATATTTTCTCCGGCACAAATCGGAAGTCTGTGATACTTTTGTTGCATTCTTTAATATGATACATACTCAATTTGATCAGAAAATCAAAGTACTCAGATCAGGCAATGGGCGTGAGTATGTTAACCAACAGATGAGTGATTTCACAAATAAGCATGGCATCATCCACCAAACCACCTGCCCGAATACTCCTTAGCAGAACGGGGTCGCTGAACGGAAAAACAGAACCTTACTCGAGATGACCCGTGCCTTACTCATAGAATCACACGTCCCAAACCACTTTTGGCCCGAAGCTGTAGCCACAGCAACCTACCTTACAAACAGGTTGCCCACAAAAATACTTGCCCATCAGACACCTCTTTCCGTCTTCGAAACACAGGTTGCCATTCCCCAAACCCTTACTCTACCTCCACGGGTCTTTGAATGCTCAGTGTTTGTACATATTCTCAAAGCTGAACGAACGAAATTAGACCCTTGTGCTATTAAGTGTGTCTTTGTGGGATATGCACCTCACCAGAAGGGGTACCGATGCTATAACCCCGTCACACGCCGCCTTCATGTCACTATGGATTGTGAATTTTTAGAAACAGAGTACTATTTCCAGACCCAACATAGCTCTCAGGGGGAGTATCCGAGTGACTCTCTATGCTAGCTTAGTGATTCTGATGATACTGGTCTTCTTTCTTCGTCCGGTCCCACTCAAAACGAGCTCAGTACCACCACCAATCATCCTCCTCCGCATGATGTCCAGAATGAGGTAACTGATTCCGATCCTTCCTCATCCATTCATAATATTGATCATGTTCCAGATACAGTTAACCCTGTTTCAGATGATACAGAGAGTAACAGGTATATCTTGCCTCAGAGAAGTACCCGGGGAATCCCCCCGAACCGATATTCACCTGATCAGAGATCGCAGACTTCCAGATACCCTGTAGGGAATATGGTCAGGGGGAGCATGTCCGATATGGCTAAGGCCTTTGTGGGACATCTCTACAAAGAACAGATCCCGAGATCGGCTCAGGAAGCCATACAGATCGAGGAGTGGAGGAAAGCTATGGTAGTGGAGATGGATGCCCTAGCTAAGAATGAAACTTGGAAAAAATGTAAATTACCCCAAGGCACGAGACCAGTGGGGTGCAAGTGGGTGTTCACAATCAAGTATAAGGCAGATGGGACAGTAGAGAGGTACAAAGCCCGTCTTGTGGCGAAGGGGTACACCCAAACATACGGGATTGACTACTCCGAGACATTCTCCCCAGTAGCAAAGATAAACACGGTGCGGGTCCTTCTCTCTGTAGCAGCCAACCAGGATTGGCCTCTACATCAGTTTGATGTAAAGAACGCCTTCTTACACGGAGAATTGTCCGAGGAAGTGTATATGGAAGCTCCTTCAGGTTTTTCAGACCGCTTCAAGTCAAATGAAGTTTGCAGACTCCGAAAAGCTTTATATGGACTCAAGCAATCCCCACGAGCCTGGTTTGGAAGATTCACCATGGCTATGAAGAAGTACGGGTACAGGCAAAGTAATTCAGACCACACCTTATTCCTGAAAAACCGAGGAAGCATGATCACCTGCCTGATCATCTACGTGGATGACATGATTATTACTGGAAGCGATAAGGAGGAAATGGAACAACTCCGAGAAAATCTATTCAGAGAATTTGAAATGAAGGACCTAGGGGGCCTGAAATACTTCCTAGGAATAGAGGTCATGAGATCCAAACAAGGAATCTTCATTTCACAAAGAGAGTATGTACTTGACATGCTCGCAAAAACTGGGATGCTTGATTGCAAACCGGTCGATACTCCTATACAAGTTAACCACAGACTCAGGGTACAAGAGGATGAAGAACCAGCAGAGAAAGAACGGTATCAAAGACTGGTTGGGAAACTGATCTACTTATCTCATACCAGACCCGATATTGCCTATGCTGTAGGGGTAGTCAGTCAGTTCATGCACCATCCTCAGAAAAGTCACATGGAGGCAGTGACAAGGATAATGCGATATTTGAAAGGCTCCGTAGGAAGCGGGATCATGTTTGGTAAACATGGACACTTGAATATTGAGGCATACACAGATGCAGACTGGGCAGGAAATCCAACGACAGGAGGTCTACCTCAGGGTTCTTTACTCTAGTTGGGGGGAATGTAGTCACATGGCGAAGCAAGAAACAGAAGGTTGTAGCGCTCTCTAGCGCTGAAGCAGAATTTAGAGGCATTGCAAAGGCAGTTACTGAGATCATATGGTTAAGGAGACTCATGACAGAAATTGGGATGGTTCCGAAAGGTCCCGGGCAATTAAGGTGTGATAACAAAGCCGCTATCAGTATCTCTGAAAATCCTGTGCAACATGACAGGACTAAGCATGTGGAGGTTGATCGACACTTCATAAAGGAGAAGCTAGAGGATGGCACAATTGAACTCCCGTTCGTTAGATCAGAAGACCAGTTGGCTGATATCCTAACTAAAGCAGTCACGGGACAGGCATTTCAGACAGCTTTGGACAAGTTAAGAATCGGGGATCCGATAACTTAACTTGAGGGGGAGTGTTAGGAAATACGATAAATTAGGGAGTAATTGGTGTTTCCATAAAATGAGATCTCTGTAATCCCTGACTTATAGGGATGACTAGAATAAGTATACGGTCTTTGTAACAGATTGAACAGAACGATGAATGCAATATAATTTTTTCCTCTTCTATATGCCTTAACATGGTATCAGAGCAGCGTTAACAATCCTTGGGACTCAGTGTTAGCATCATCGTCCTAAAACCTTTCCCGAACCTCTTGACATCAATCAAACATATCGAACCCTACAGAACCAAAATCAGAAACCCAATCAAACACCGAACTCACCCTTCAACTCGCAGATTTGTTGCGAAATAATATGCAACAACAACCAACCATAACCAATCCATAAAACCTTTCAATAGGCATCAAATTAAACAACGAGAATTACCCGATATGGGCCCGATTGATGAAGATGACCATCGGAGGACGAAGCTGCCGCTCGCACATCACCGGAACTCCACCAGCACCAAGCATCACCGATTCAACATATGATCAGTGGGAACAAATTGATCAGAACGTGTTCACATGGATCATACAAAACATAGAGGTAAATCTGATAAACAATGTTTTATAGTACCCGAATGCGAAAGCACTGTGGGACGGCCTAGCCACGACATACGGCAGCGGATCGGACCCCCTTCAATTGTCCGATCTGCACATAAAAGCAAATACACAGAAACAGGGACTTGATAGCTTAGAGGAGTTCTGGAATAAACTTCAAGCCATTTGGATGGCAATCGACCGGAGACAGCCAAACCCGATGAAATGCCCGGAAGATATCACAGTCTTTAAACAAATCATACAAGAACAAAGGCTGTATCAATTTCTTACCGGAATTAATTGACAAATACGATCCAATCAGGAGGAATCTGCTGAAACTTGATTCAAAGCCCTCAGTTGAGTCCGCCTACGCCACTATCCGACGGGAGGCTGCTCGCCTTCAAATCTTAAATATGGCGACAGGCGGCGAAGGGGACTTGTCATTATAGGGCATCGGAACGGGACTGGCTATGAAAGGAGGAAAGGGTGGTCGGACAAAATCTGACAATAACAAACGCACCGACGAGGCCGGCGACACCCACCTCGAGAAGACAAGTCCGATCTCGTATGCTCTCATTGCGGGAAAAGGAAGCACACCAAAGAAGGGTGCTTTGAGCTCATTGGGTTCCCTGATTGGTGGGAAGGAAATCGAAAGGAGAACGGTGGATCGGCGGCCGGCGGAGGACAGCGGCGTGCCAATGCCACCATCGGAGATAATCTCGTCTGGGCAGGAGGCAGCAAGGACGCCGCTACAGGCGTCATCCACCACAGAGACGCCTGTGCAGCGGCGTCGGGAACCGTGGCGACGGGAAAAGCAGCGACGGACTCAGACGGGCAGCGAGCAAATGTCGCCGCCAACTATGGAGGGGCAATAACTGAATCGGGGGAGAGAGGTTAAGGGTTTGGGTCTTTTGACTCAAACCCTAGCTTTATTAAACATAATGAACCTAATAAATTGTCTCAATGGATATTTGACTGTGGGGCAACGGACACAATGACTTTATCCCGCTGATATACTTGAACCCACTTCCCGAAAAAAATCTCATATTCAAACAGCTAGTGGGGACTTAGTGGAAGTTAAGGGGGAAGGGACAATTACTATATCACCACGTCTGAAACTGAGAAACTGCCTTTATCTTCCTTCTCTATCTTGTAAATTGTTGTCCCTAAGTCATGTGACGAGTGAATTGAATTGTGTGGTTCTAATATATCCCCGTTTTTGCCTGATACAGGACATTCATACGAAGGAGATCATTGGGCGTGGTATTGAGCGAGATGGACTTTATTATGTGGATGAATTGGAACAAACCTCTCGGGTTTTACTATCAAAGGGCACTGCGGACACCCAAATCTGGCTTTGGCACCGACGACTCGGACATCCGTCAATTGGGTATCTGCACATGTTATTTCCTGCACTTTTTCAGAACAGTCAGAATTTAAAGTTGTTTTGTCAAACTTGTTCAGTTGCAAAGAGTCATAGAACTTCTTTTAAACCCACGAATACTCGGGTTCAGTCTGTTTTTTCATTGGTGCATTCAGATGTTTAGGGACCGGCCCCTGTTACTAATCACAGTCGATTTCGTTACTTTGTGCTGTTTATCGATGACTTTTCCCGTATGACTTGGGTATATTTTCTCCGGCACAAATCGGAAGTCTGTGATACTTTTGTTGCATTCTTTAATATGATACATACTCAATTTGATCAGAAAATCAAAGTACTCAGATCAGGCAATGGGCGTGAGTATGTTAACCAACAGATGAGTGATTTCACAAATAAGCATGGCATCATCCACCAAACCACCTGCCCGAATACTCCTTAGCAGAACGGGGTCGCTGAACGGAAAAACAGAACCTTACTCGAGATGACCCGTGCCTTACTCATAGAATCACACGTCCCAAACCACTTTTGGCCCGAAGCTGTAGCCACAGCAACCTACCTTACAAACAGGTTGCCCACAAAAATACTTGCCCATCAGACACCTCTTTCCGTCTTCGAAACACAGGTTGCCATTCCCCAAACCCTTACTCTACCTCCACGGGTCTTTGAATGCTCAGTGTTTGTACATATTCTCAAAGCTGAACGAACGAAATTAGACCCTTGTGCTATTAAGTGTGTCTTTGTGGGATATGCACCTCACCAGAAGGGGTACCGATGCTATAACCCCGTCACACGCCGCCTTCATGTCACTATGGATTGTGAATTTTTAGAAACAGAGTACTATTTCCAGACCCAACATAGCTCTCAGGGGGAGTATCCGAGTGACTCTCTATGCTAGCTTAGTGATTCTGATGATACTGGTCTTCTTTCTTCGTCCGGTCCCACTCAAAACGAGCTCAGTACCACCACCAATCATCCTCCTCCGCATGATGTCCAGAATGAGGTAACTGATTCCGATCCTTCCTCATCCATTCATAATATTGATCATGTTCCAGATACAGTTAACCCTGTTTCAGATGATACAGAGAGTAACAGGTATATCTTGCCTCAGAGAAGTACCCGGGGAATCCCCCCGAACCGATATTCACCTGATCAGAGATCGCAGACTTCCAGATACCCTGTAGGGAATATGGTCAGGGGGAGCATGTCCGATATGGCTAAGGCCTTTGTGGGACATCTCTACAAAGAACAGATCCCGAGATCGGCTCAGGAAGCCATACAGATCGAGGAGTGGAGGAAAGCTATGGTAGTGGAGATGGATGCCCTAGCTAAGAATGAAACTTGGAAAAAATGTAAATTACCCCAAGGCACGAGACCAGTGGGGTGCAAGTGGGTGTTCACAATCAAGTATAAGGCAGATGGGACAGTAGAGAGGTACAAAGCCCGTCTTGTGGCGAAGGGGTACACCCAAACATACGGGATTGACTACTCCGAGACATTCTCCCCAGTAGCAAAGATAAACACGGTGCGGGTCCTTCTCTCTGTAGCAGCCAACCAGGATTGGCCTCTACATCAGTTTGATGTAAAGAACGCCTTCTTACACGGAGAATTGTCCGAGGAAGTGTATATGGAAGCTCCTTCAGGTTTTTCAGACCGCTTCAAGTCAAATGAAGTTTGCAGACTCCGAAAAGCTTTATATGGACTCAAGCAATCCCCACGAGCCTGGTTTGGAAGATTCACCATGGCTATGAAGAAGTACGGGTACAGGCAAAGTAATTCAGACCACACCTTATTCCTGAAAAACCGAGGAAGCATGATCACCTGCCTGATCATCTACGTGGATGACATGATTATTACTGGAAGCGATAAGGAGGAAATGGAACAACTCCGAGAAAATCTATTCAGAGAATTTGAAATGAAGGACCTAGGGGGCCTGAAATACTTCCTAGGAATAGAGGTCATGAGATCCAAACAAGGAATCTTCATTTCACAAAGAGAGTATGTACTTGACATGCTCGCAAAAACTGGGATGCTTGATTGCAAACCGGTCGATACTCCTATACAAGTTAACCACAGACTCAGGGTACAAGAGGATGAAGAACCAGCAGAGAAAGAACGGTATCAAAGACTGGTTGGGAAACTGATCTACTTATCTCATACCAGACCCGATATTGCCTATGCTGTAGGGGTAGTCAGTCAGTTCATGCACCATCCTCAGAAAAGTCACATGGAGGCAGTGACAAGGATAATGCGATATTTGAAAGGCTCCGTAGGAAGCGGGATCATGTTTGGTAAACATGGACACTTGAATATTGAGGCATACACAGATGCAGACTGGGCAGGAAATCCAACGACAGGAGGTCTACCTCAGGGTTCTTTACTCTAGTTGGGGGGAATGTAGTCACATGGCGAAGCAAGAAACAGAAGGTTGTAGCGCTCTCTAGCGCTGAAGCAGAATTTAGAGGCATTGCAAAGGCAGTTACTGAGATCATATGGTTAAGGAGACTCATGACAGAAATTGGGATGGTTCCGAAAGGTCCCGGGCAATTAAGGTGTGATAACAAAGCCGCTATCAGTATCTCTGAAAATCCTGTGCAACATGACAGGACTAAGCATGTGGAGGTTGATCGACACTTCATAAAGGAGAAGCTAGAGGATGGCACAATTGAACTCCCGTTCGTTAGATCAGAAGACCAGTTGGCTGATATCCTAACTAAAGCAGTCACGGGACAGGCATTTCAGACAGCTTTGGACAAGTTAAGAATCGGGGATCCGATAACTTAACTTGAGGGGGAGTGTTAGGAAATACGATAAATTAGGGAGTAATTGGTGTTTCCATAAAATGAGATCTCTGTAATCCCTGACTTATAGGGATGACTAGAATAAGTATACGGTCTTTGTAACAGATTGAATAGAACGATGAATGTAGTACAATTTTTTCCTCTTCTATATGCCTTAACAATTTTAATTTTAAATTAATTATATAAACTAAAATAAATTATAATAGTAATAATTCCTAGTAATAATTGACATTAAACAGTGCATATATAGTTAATAGGAAACCAGATTATGATAAATTATGAAAACTAAAGAAACTAAAAATAAGAATAGAAATTATAAACTCAATTAAATATATTTTTATTTAACTTAAAAGAAAACCAAAAAATAAAATAGAAACAGAAATTATAAAATCAATAACATATTTTTTTACTGAATTAAAAAATAAAAAACGTAATAAAATTAAACAAGCTGCATGTGTTTAATGGTCCTTTTAAGATTTTATATCGCTTGAATCAGTCACTCCCCAAGGTAAGGGATGCGGAAAGGTTCAAAAGATGTAGAATCTTTCCTGGTCAAAGCAAGCATTATATTCTGTGACGATAATGCAAAATTCAAAATATGTGGATTTTAGAATCGTTATCATATTGAAGCCAGGCAAGGGCAAGTGGAGTGACCTTTGAAGAGTTGACTGGTACGGGAGGTTCGAAGTCGTTCCCGGGCATTGAATCTTTGAGTGACGCTCGTATTGATTGATATACACCAACACAATGGCCCATCTTGGTGGCGCTTACACTGAAAATCATTACTTCAACAGTGACATTGTGATTATTATCCACACCTCCACTCCACAAAAGTTAAATGTCGAAACGCTTAGAGATTCAAATTAAAGTTGGCAATAAGAAGTTTAAATCCTGCTTAAGAAGTTTTAGGTTACAAACTATGATTGAAAATCTGTTCTACAGGGGCGTAAACTTTGATTTCCTCCACCAAGCCCCTAAGGTTCTATTTATGACATTTTAGATTTACATGTTGAATTATTCATATGATATATATGTTCGTATATCCTTAGCTTCTAACTGTTTTGGGATGTTCGCTTTCTTCCATTTATAGTAGTACTAGTATCTCTTCCATGCCTCTTTTATTTATTTCCTGTCAGGTGATGACGTGAAAGAACAAGTATTGAAGTACTTGTGGCCAAGAAGAGCCAAGGCTAACGTACGCAAGTGTGCTTAGATTTTTCTTTGTCTAAAACAATATGTTTTCTGATACCGAGCTTCTCTGAGAACTAAAGGCTAAAGCCTTCCCTCCTCAATATCTTTTTTTTTGTGGCTCACGATTTTACCCGCATACTACGACAAGTGGTACACGGTAGAAGTTTTAGGTAGGCCTCGCCCTCGCAACTTTACATCTTATTATAAGGTAGAAATTTTACTTTAGTATCTTATTACCAAGGATTCTTATTTCCTTCTCCTTTGTCATATGTTAAAATTAGAGTTAAAAGTTGCAAGAGAGACATCACATTAAGTAAGACTTGGCATGAACATATAATATTGCTAATCATATGTGTAGGCCAAAGTTAAAACTCCTAATCCTTAATCATATTACAAGTAACGTATTAAGGCATCTAGCTTGAATAACCCGATCGCGTAGGTGCTATTATACGCATTTTTTATCATCCTTTTATGTTTAATTTACTTATACGCATTTTTATGATATTGCCCCTAATTTAGGGGTTGGTTTAAACTTTAAATGGTTAACATGAGATTTCCTAACCTTTGATTTTTCAAAGGGTTAATTATTAAATAAAGTCTAAACTTTTGTTATTTTTTTTAATTATATTCTAAATTTTCAAAAGTAATAATAAAATGTCTAAAATTAAAAAAAAATAATTCTAGCCTTAACTTCAAAAAATGGTAATAAAATACTTAAATTTTCAAATTTTTTCAATTCGAACCTTACATTATCTACTGTGCTTCAGATGTCCTCAACTATTTGTTTTCTATTTATTCTTCTGATGCTTCAAGTTATTGTAGCGTTACAGCGTATTGCATTAGTAAATTCTTCATTTTTAGTTCGTTTTCTTGATGCTCATAGTATGAAGGCGTTGGAGTTGCGTAATTTAAAAATCAAGGGATAAGAGAATCGAGAGAACAAACTGAAAACGAATGGAAAAACTAAAATCTAAGTGTAAGGTTGTCGATATTGTGTAATCTAATTTGTCATTTTTAAACAATGACATCATTTTAATGATATGATTAAAGACGTCGTTTCATTAATCTTCATTTGTTATGTTAATTTTGGCTGACATGTATTAATTGTTAAACTTTCTGAAATACATGGCAAGCTACGTCAACAAATTTAACGAAAATACTAACATCGGACTAGAATAAAAAAAATTAAAAAATTAAACATTTTATTGCTACTTTTTAAAATTCGGGCTATAATTGAAAAAAAATAAAAATTAAGGGGGCGTTTGGTTTGAGGGTTTGGGAATGAAAGAATGGAATCATAGTAAAAAATAATGTTTGTTT
>JANKOE010000206.1:14486522-14507623 GCA_026284465.1 Erythroxylum citrifolium | reverse complement strand
AGTGTTTAGAACTAAGATTGTGTTGTTGCTGGTGTTTGGATTCCGGACGGGAGGTCCGATGTTGCTCTGTGTTGTTGGGTTGTGATATTAGAAGTGAGTTTATCTTGTTTTAAATTTTTGGGCTGTCAAAATACAGCCGTTATGCTGCCGAAATTTCGGTAAAATGAGTTTAAAGAAATGAGTTTGAGGATTTATATGAATGTATAAGAAATGGTTAAGATGGATTAAGCGGATTGAAAGTTGTGTGCGGATGAGATTTTGGAATCGCATGGATTGGGTGTGTTTGAATGAGTTTGAATAAAGATAAAGAGAATAGAAATGAATAAGAAAAAAAAAATAGACCGGATTTCGGACTGTTAGTGTTTATAGGGTTTCCAACGCGACGCTTTGCTAATATATTCGTTCACGGTTGTCGGACACATTTGTTTCAGTTCGTATCAAATCCGATTCGCTTCCGGTTTCTTTTGCCTTGTGTTTCCGAATCGGATTTGTTTCCGATTCGTTTTCGCTCCGGATTTTATCGTTTGCTTTGATTTCGTCAAGTTTGTGCTTCTAGGTTGGGATTCGGAAACGGGTCCCAACAATAAAAATGGTAGAAGTATCCCAAATTTTGGACACTTACTAACCCTAAATTAGATATTCCAATTGAGGTAATTAAGGGTGATGACAAGGAGGTAGGTTTAAAGGAAGCCACAGATCCATCCACTTTGATAGCCACAGATCTCCCCACAGATGTGCCACAAATCCTCTCACAGTTCTACGTTCAAATCCACCTATTTTAGCAACCACTGAAGTTGACCCTAAAGTATCAAATGGTTTAGATGACCTATCATATAATGAAATCCAATCAAGATATTTTTATTGATTTATGATATTCAAGACTTGAAGTGAAGAAATTCTTGATGATATATAAAAATGTTTTATAGAAGAAGAGTTGCCTAATGTGAGTGAGTGGTGTATGGGTACTCAGAATATTGACTCAAAAGATAATGAGATTAAAGTTGACGATGAAGTCATCAGTAGCCTAGAAGGAAATTCAGATAATAATTAGAAGAAAAGGCTTAAATATCCTTACTTTAACTCTTTTAGTTTAGATGATGAGAGAGTTGTTTTGAAGTAATGAATGATTTTTTTAATTATATTGACACATTTAGATAAGCTTTAAAGAACATGAGTATTTAGATTAGATTTGACTGTGTTTATACAAAGAATAAAAGGCCAAAAGTTACTACAAACTACAAAAAGAAATGTGTATGGAGAATATATGTAAACCTTATATAAGATGGGTAAATATTTTAGGTCAAAATATTCCAGGACACTCATTCTTGTGGAAGAACATTTTATAATACAAAAGTTTATTATCACTATATTGCCAACAAGTACGTGGCACACTTCAAAGACTATCCTAACTAGCATATTTCAGGATTAAAGGTATTATTTTATAAGATTATCAGTAAGATATTTTAGACACCAAAGCATATAAAACTAAAAGGAATATCTTTTACTTGTTGCTTAGAGATGAAGGGGCATAATATAAAAAGTTAAGAGGCTACTTCCTAACTGTCATGGAATGTAAGAGAGGTAGTTTATTATACTTCAAATCTCCTGAAAGTGTGTTTATTATGCTACATATGTCTTGAACAAGTGAAATCTAGGTTTGTTAATGCTTATACACCAATAATATGTATTAATAGTTGTCATTTAAAGATAAACAATAGTGCGAAGTTACTAACAAGCATTGGAAGAGATCTAAGTGATCACTTTTTTTCTATTAGCATGAGCTATGGTAAGATTTAGGAATAAAAAAGTTGGAAATGGTTTCTGGGATGACTACTTGATGATAATAGCAATGATCACTTTGGGGTGTTCATGAATGATAAATAAAGGGTAACATAATGAAATATTCATAATTATTTTTATATGATATGTACCTTGATTTTATGTTAAAGATATCTTAATCATGCACGTATTTTGATTCTTAGTCTTTCTTTAGGCATTTATAGGCCAATTTACAAAGTAAATACATATTGCTTATGGTTTACAAACTCTAGTTATGGAGTATAGCTTCATATTATACTCGATAAAGGTATAAAAGGAAAATGAGTAAGATGAAAAGTATAAACAAGAATGTAGATTATTTGTTGGAAAATATTACTAATAAAAGATAGGGTAGATATGCATTTGATGGAAGATGCAAGAATGATTTGTTGTCAAACAATACATCATAGATTTTAAATCTATATTTAAGAAATGTATGGGACAAACTAATTTTGACTTACTTAAAAGTGATAAGAAGAGCTATTATGAGATACATACAACGATAAGACATGTCCTAATACAATGTCAAACTGGGAGAAAAACAAGGGGACTACTAGTTATTTGACTTATTTTATGGGTAGTAACATTATTTCCATTATATGCCTATTTACTCAAATGTTACTAATAGATTAATTGATGTTTGCATATAATGGAAATTTTAAAATTGAGCACTATATACATCACCATCATGTATTGAACCTTAGAAAAAATGATGGCACATGTGGGAGATAGAAGATAATTAGGATCCTTTATAGCTATGCCATTTCAGTGACCATATCAAAGAAAGGAGATTCTAAGGATTATGTGCATGAGTACTACACCAAGGAGGCATATATGCGATGTTATTGGAAGAGCGTAAATCCAAAACTAGTTGAACAGTTTTGGGCGATACCTGAGAAAGAACATAGATAAAAGATTAATCCTCTTACTTATAAGAAAATAGCTAAAAGGCTAAAGAAAAAGAGAATAAAGAAAGTTAATGAAGGTAAGACAGGTACTATTTCAACACAGATAAGAGGACATGTCATATGTAAGAAATGTAAATAAGCTAAACATAATTATAAAATATATATGATGTCAATCTCTAGGCCACTTTCCATAAGCCAAATGATGGTGAACTTTTTTGTTTCATATTGAAGGAACTAGAATGCATGTTTAAAAAGTTAATCTTATTTCTTTTATGCATGGTCCAATACAGATGTGCTCCCAAGAAGTATTGTATTAAATGCTTCATAAATCAGGGAAAAGGAAGTTGTGAAAGAAACTGACACAAAGAGGGAGAATACTGAAAATGAAGTTTGAAAATATGACATGTGAACAAGATTAAGAGCACAGGAAAAGTTTAAACCAACCAAAAGAACAAGGATGTGTATAGCTTATAGTCCTATATATTTATGGACAACTTATGTGGACTTTTTAGATATTTGGTCCTATTTATTAATAGATAACTCATGTGGTATTATGTAATTATAAACAGCTTAATTTTGTATCTTTTAATGTTCTTATGGACTGAATCATGTGTATGTAATTACAACGCCATATGCAGAGAATCATTTGCGTCATATATATGTAAAGATCTTTTATGATTTTTAGAACACATTTTACTATCTTGTAGACTAATATCATGTGTAATTTTGTTGATCTTTTGAATTTGTTAATTACTTTTATGATGGCCCATATCATGTATTGTATTGAATTGAATACTTTTGATTGGAATTTAAAGGCATGAGTTTTTACATACATATGTGCATTAAATAAAGGCACAACTCATTTTCGTTAATTTAATTCATAATGTCTTATGAAATTTCATTAATTTAATACATAGTGTCATAAAGGTACAACTCATCTAATCCTTATTGCTTTTACATACAAATGCCAATAATAAAACCAAAAACAATCTAAGACAATATTATTAGACCTCATATCCAACTAAGTTTGTTATCTCCCTTTTGTCATTGCAAGTCACTAACATATTCTTCTCTCTTAAGTCATTTATGATATCTATATTTTTTAGAGTAAATTTTCCATCAAATCACTCAAAGAAATTGCAACATTCCTTTCTCTGCAATAAATAAGATAAATATATTTTATTACAATCCTTCTTTAGAGTAATTAGACTATGCATAGAATTTACCCCATATTCTAGACATCCAAAGAATCTCCTTCTAGGGTTCTTTGATGTTTAAGAAGTCCACAAAGGAGCCTACAGTATACAATTGCAATACACATGGGTACGTTGTTACGCACTAATTATTATTATTGTTGATGATTCCATATATTAAAATCTAACAAAATCACATCAAGCATTCATCTATTATAGTAATCAATACATGTCATTGCATACTAAACATATCAACAGTAAAAAGCCATAATTACTAACCAGTTAACCTATAAAATGTAATAACTAAAACATAATTATCTAAGGATTCCTAAACTAGTTTTTTATACTTGCTTTACCATGCTGTGATAACTAAAATGTATCATTTCATACATATTAGCTTATATAGAACCATGTTCACATACATGTTACTATTTTTTAGCCCCTAATGGCTCCTAAGAGGGAGGTGAATTGGGTATTGATAAATTTTAAACTAAAAATTGTTAACTTAGGGAATTAATGACTATAATTTATAAAGGATGAAAATATGAAACAAAATAATGGATTTAACAATAAACCTAAGTAGTATAAGTAAAAAGAGTAAGAGAAAAGAAATGTAAACAGATATATCGTGGTTTAGCAAACAACTCTTTCTTGCGTTTACTCCTAAAACTCTTGTTGTATTTCTATGATAACTGTTCTTTCAAAACAAATAATAACCTTTATACAATCTTTACTCAACAAACCTTTTAGGTCTTTCTTTATAGTAAAGAGGAATCTCAATGTCACTTGGAACACCCCAAATATAATTAAAAAAATACTCCAATGGAAGCTTACAACCTTTTTACTTAATCACTTGTACAAATATGAAATAGTGATACTCAAATGATTGATAAACATTTATAAATGCATGTATAAGACACCCAAATGCTTTTTCTATGCAAAAACCAATAAGAAAATACGCATTTGTAGGATTTTAGGACTCCATTACAAATCCTAGCTATATAGTATTGGTATATCAGTATAGCATATTAGTTGATTGATGTGCTATACTAGGTAAGCATTGCTCTATAAATAGGATATTAATTAACCAATATGTCCTCTAAAGGAACATTGGCTGACCAATATAGTTGTGTGGTCAATCAATACGTCAATAAACTCACCTATTATACTTGTAGCTTACATTAGATATTGGTTAGCTAATGCCCACAAAAATATAATTTTAATAACTTTAAATAATTAAATTTGATTTTTTAAAGCATTTAAAATTAAAATAACATTTAAAATATCCCTTAAGGAGTGTTTGAAAGAATAGGAGATTTTTCTTTGAAAAATAGAAGCTTTTAAACCTCTTCATAAATGAAAAGGCTTATGTAATGAAGTAAGATAAAATATTTATGCATAATGAGCCTTTAAGAATGCCAAAGTGAATAAATTAGATTATAATTGACATTACACAATATAAAATGACCTTTATGTACCTTAATCTTCTTTTGTTTTTAAATTAATTTTCACTTTGAAGGTTGCAAACTTCAACTTTTCTTTATCATCTTCATGAATTATCTTCTTGAATTACGGCTACATCTTATTCTTATATTGCTTTTCATCAAAATAATAAACTTATTAGTAGTGCTTATATTTTGTTATCATCAAAGCGTTAATTAGAATCTCCTTTGGTCCAACTATCTATCTTTTTTTATGATGATAAAATATTTATGATTGTGATATTAGAGAGCAATAATAAAATTAAGCATACAAGTGATTGTCCCTATCATGACAATGATTAGCTTCCCTTTAATTTATGCATAAAACATAATTCAATATCAAGAAGAAAAAAAAGAGATATTCAAATCAAGTTAAAAGAAATATCTACGCTTATAGATAAATTAACTTAAAGATAGCATTAATTTACTCAAGTATAAATATCATATAGAGTATGAAGAATACACAAAAAAAAGACATTCCTAGTGAATGTCACACTTCCTCTAAATCTAATATCACTATTCTTTCTCCCTCTTTTTGGAATTTTAAAAAAGAAGAAATTATCTAAAAGATGAAAATTGTAAAGGCCATACATCAAGCTAACTTCATTAAAATATCAAAATTAATTTGATTAAGATTGATAAAATTGCATAAAAGAGAGTGCTATTGAACATTTAGAGTCCCCAAACAATTATTTAAAATATCAATTTTGATAGAAACATCCCTAATTATTTAAAATTTTGGAAAATTCCCAATTTTGGTGTTATGTCTAAGCTGAAATTTTTAATTAAAGTAAAAGCGAAAATTGAAAAAATTAAAGGTTAGAATTATAAAAATAAACATAATTGCAATATCTGACCATCAATTTCATAAAAAAGAGTGTATAATTTTGAAAGTCCCAAAAAATTCAAAAATAGTGATATTAAAAATGCCCAAAAGTTCAAATTTGGACAAAATCAAAGATGTATTGATATAATTGATAGAAAACTATCCTTGACTTCTTTTTCAATTTGACTATTGAAGCATTAATTCGAAAAGATAACTCCAAATTATGAAAGATTTTGAAAAGCCCCAAATTTGAAAACCAAAAATGACAAAGTTTCAATTTAATGCAATCTAATAAGATTCTTATGAAATGGGGATGTTGTTTTGCAAAGAAAACAGTGTGTTTTTCTAGATCTTCTTTAAGAAATAAACAAGCAAGATGGAAAATAGAAGAAAAGAGAAAAAGAATGCCCTTGCCCTTGATACGCTTGTGATCAATCACAAAGCTTCACTAATTGATCACAAAGCTTTACTAGTTAACTATTATTTATGTATGGTCGACCATACTTACAACTAACCTTGATACAAACTCTCTAAAACTCAAAATTTTCTTTCCTAGAAGGGATATTGGTTAACCAGTGTTTTATATTGGTTGACCAATAGGGGCCTGTGATCGACCATTCATGCAATTAATCTCATTACAAACTGATTATAACTTGATTTTTCTTATTTATAAGTGACATTGGTTGACTATAAAGCTCTATTAATTGGCTAGTTGGGGTATATAGTTGATTATTATTGTAACAAAGCTCCTTACAAACTTATGAAAAGATTTAAAAAAACTAATTTTTTTAGGACACCGATCGACCATACTCTGCTATGAGTTGACCGATTTATTCTTGAAAAGTTAGGAATAAACTTAAAACTCATTCAAAAGACATGATCAATAAGCTAAATATTAACTAAGAATAAGTTAAATCACATAAAGAGATCCTTATCTTATATAATTTTCATTAATCATGCCCAATTCTCTTTAATTGTATAAAAACTATCCTAGGTCATACATTTAGCAAAACTATCACCTAAATGTTGTGGTGTAATAAGAATTTTAACTTAATATCCCTATTTTGTACATAATCTCTAAATTTGGGTGTTATATCTATATTATACTATAAATAAAATTTTCAATTCCTTATTTCTAATGTTGACCAACATTTATTACGAAGGATTTAAACTCAAATTGACAAATAAATACAAATTTTGATTTATTTCTAAAATATAAACTAATAATTACCCTTTATTGAACATCACCTATGATATGATTCAAATGATGATTCTTATCAAATTTCAAATCCATTAAAAGCTTCTTATCCTTCATATCTTCCTTACTTGATTCAATAATTTGCTTTTGAAGGGTCTCTTGATGATCATTATTTTTTTTCTAATATTTGTATCACCATCTTCAAAAGCTTTTCTTGGACATAAATAAATTTAGATTCATAAAGATGAAAAGCATAAAATCTTTAAAATAATACTAAATTTAATAACCACCATCTCTGTTACACACCATTTGCTCTTCTATTTTTAGAGTCAAATAAAACAAACAATTAAAGTGCTTTAGGTACCTGAATGGGCTTAGGTCATTGATTATTAGTCTCTTTCTTTTTTTCAACCCACAATTTTAAGGATTTGTTTACCATTCTTTGTTGAGAAAATAAAATCTATTAATATATTCATACTTACAAAAAAATGATATACTATGTTATATGAGTAATGATAATGCATAAATGCATTACTTAGACCTTTTTGTGTGTATGTATAATAAAGAAGCTTACTTTGGATATTAAATTTGTTAAATGTTCTTCCAGGGTAATGAAATATCCTACCATGATTATATGTATGATAAATACTATAAATGAAGGCTTGATTTATGATTCTTTAAAGTCTAAAGGGATTTAGGTAGGTTTATATGTTATTACAAAAGTTATGCATATTCTTCCCTTAAGAGTATTGAACTCTATGCTTAGGTATTGATCCATATATGTAAGCATGAGGTTTGGTCTTTGAGTGAGCCTTACTAAATGCAGCATATGCATATGTTTTAAATGTATGCTTAGATGTGAATGCTTCATACTCATTTGCTATTTTAGGTTAAAAAAACTCTTCACTATGCATGTATTCTCCCTTGACAAGTATAGTCTTAAATTATACCTAATCTTATGCCTATTATAATTCTTGTAAGCTTTTAACATAAATTTTTAGATTTTTATTCCCTTTAGTGAATTTGGATAATGAATCCTTGAAAACATTGATCTCCTTTTTCAATGTCTCATTTTCATACTTTAATGTGTCTAATGTATAATTGTCGACAATGATCAAATTTTTAGATGCTTTAATATTGAGCTTATAAGATAATTTCTTCTTTTTTATACTCTTGACCTATAAGCCTTCAAATAGTTCATCATATGTAAAATTATTATCACTATCTCAAGATTTAGAATTTGATGTTACCTTATCATTGTCCTCAGCCATGAAGCACATATGGGCTATCTCTCCTTTTAAGTACTCACTTTCAAATTCACTCAATTTGTCCCAAGTTGATGATTTAAGAGCTTTCTTTTTCTTATCATCCTTCTTCTCATTTTTATCATTTCTATTATGTTTTATCATTAGCTTTAAGTACAGGATATTATGACTTCATCTAGCCAGATTTTTTACATTCAAAACAAATAATGTTGGAGGATTTATGATTTGAATTACTTGTACCTACCTTGAGGTCCTTTATTTTAGAGAAATCCTTCCTTTTTAAAAACTTCTTGAATTTCCAAGCGATAAAGGTGAAATCTTCACCATTACTTCCACGTGTAAATTTTCCTTGTTCATTTGATTCCTCCTTTGGGACTTTGATTTCTAATTCCTTTTTCTTTAGAAGTATTGTTTTTTCTTGCATCTCTCCAAGTCTTCATATGTGAAAAGAGATCCAATGAGCTTGGTAGTGTTACTAGATCTATGGCCTTCTCGTATATCAGTCACTTTAGCCTCTCACATCTTCGAAAGTGATCTAAACAATTTTCTTACCACTTCAATATTAGTATAGGTTTGTCTAAGACCCTTCAGAGCATTAATAATATTAATAAGTCTAATGAACATGTTAGAGATGCTTTCATCATACTTCAATTAAATAATTCATACTAATGGGTTAACATGTTGACTTTGCTCTCCTTAACTTGATGTGTGCCCTTAAGTATAATTTCTAGGAAAAAATACATTTAACCCCCTGCGTTTTACTTCTTGGTACGTTATGCCCCCCTCTATTTAAAAAATTAACTTATTACCTCCTTTGACCACCAATCAAAGGAGTTTAAAATTCAAAACGATTTGTTTATCCATTACCTTTTATTGTTATCTCCAGTTTACCCTTATAGCCTAAAAAAACTGTGAACTACCTAAATTACCCCGAGTTTTTTTAATTTTATTTCATAAATTAATTTTCTTTTTTAATTTTTTCCATAAATTAACGGTCATGAAGTATAATTGTGAAGATGATGGTATTTTTAGTAATTTTTTCTTTTTATTTATTAACGGTCAAAATGTAATCTATGCTTAAAATAATTTTTATTTTTGAAATAGAAGGTATAATGAAATAAAGAAAAAAAATATAGGGGTTTAATGTATTTTAGTCAACAAAAGACTAAAAGGGTATTTTTGTCCAAGAAATGCAATATGTACAGTTGTGGTGATGTCATCATAATATAGGGGGTGTTAAATGTATTTTAGCCTAATTTCTAATGTATGCCAAATTTCATAAGCTATTTTATACGTAAAGACCTCTATTTGCTTCTTCCTAATGCACAAAATAACATATATACTATTCAAGGAAATTAATCTTTTTTCTTGAGATTCTCATTCTTCTTTTAGTTTGGCAACCTTTTTGTTACCGAAAATTTTTATAGATATAAAGGGACCATCTAAAACTATTTCCTATAGGTCTACACTTTTGGTTATTAATAAAAATTTTAATCTAATTTTCTAATAGAAATAGTCATTTCCAACAAATTAAACAAAGGGGCTCTACTAATATTTTATCTCTCTTGGTTGAATGATGATGATGATACTCCTAAATATGTTGTTATAATCTTTGTTATAGGATTTTGTTTGCAATATTAACCTAATAGACCCACTCTATTTCTCATTTCTAGTCCATAATGGTGCCCAAGAGAGGTGGTGAATTAAGTATTAATAAATTTTTAATTGAATTACTAACTTAAGGAGTTAATAACCAGAACTTACAAAAAAATTATTAAACAAAATAATGAATTTCAATAATAGACTTAAGCAATAAAGTAAAAAAGAATAAGGGAAAAGAAACACAAACTGATTTACAGTGATTCGAGAAATAACTCTTGTAAAGAGGAACATCAATGTCATTTGAAACACCCTTAAATACAATAAACAAAAATCCTAATAAAACTTTACAATTCCAAATATCTCACTTTGTCACTTTGATAATTTTAAAAAGGCTTACTCATGTAAATGTGAGATAATGATGCTCAAATGCTTGATAAACATTTAAAAATGCATGGGTAAGACACCCAAATACTTTTTGATATAAGAACTAATGAGAAAATATGTATTTATAAGACTTTGGGACCTCTATTAGTCGTTAAAGCAAAAATTAGCCATTATTATAGAACATTGGTTGACCAATATAGCATGTTAGTAGGCCAATATGTATTAAATGCATAGATTTACAACTTATTAAGATATTAGTTGACCACTAGGGCATATTGGTTAACTAATATATCTCCTAGAGGGACATTGATTAATCAATATAGTGTGTGATCAACTAATATATGAACGAACTAACCTGTTACACTTTTAGCCTACATTGATCGACCACTAGCCTATATTGATCGACCAATCCCTCAAAAACTGACTTCAAATGCTCAAACTAATTTATATAATACAAGTTATGATTAAAATAACATTTAAAATGTTTGATAAAGAGCATTTGAAAGATCAAGAGACTTTTCTTTAAAAAAATCAAAAAATTGTATACTTCTTGATGAATGAAAAAATTTTATGTAATTAAGTAAGATGAAATATTTATACATGGTAAGCCTTTAAGAATATCAAAGTGAATAAATGAAATTACAAACTAACATTATAAAATATAGAATAACCTTGATGTGCTTTGGTCTTCTTTTATTCTTGACTTGATTTTCATTTACAAAAGTTGTAAATTTCAACTTTTCTTAACTATCCTCTTGAGTTAAGGCTACATGTTGTCCTTATATTGTTTCTCATTAAAACATGTATTGGAATTTCTCTTGATTCAATACAATTATTAAAAGTTCAAGCTTTAGAATACACACTTTCCATTTTAGTAGATTAAAAAGAAGTAAAGAGATACATTGCATTGCATTACAT
Source organism: Erythroxylum citrifolium (assembly GCA_026284465.1). Lineage (NCBI taxonomy): Eukaryota > Viridiplantae > Streptophyta > Magnoliopsida > Malpighiales > Erythroxylaceae > Erythroxylum > Erythroxylum citrifolium. Next base: position 14,496,030 of record JANKOE010000206.1, on the reverse strand, counting down.
ATAAGAGACCTACAGGGATATCCAGTGCCACCAGTCTAGCCATGTGTGTGTGTGCATGAGCGCGAGCGCTTTTGTATTGTCTTTTTCACCTAGTTGCCCCAGTCTACCTTGTAAATGGATTCATCAAATTATATACAACATGCAAAGGATATTCACTAAAGATCAATGCAATTTCTTGATACCAAGTTTTAAATATTGCTCAAGTTATTTAAAACCTTCTAATAAAATCTAATTTCTTTATTTGTATTTAATAAAATTTTCTTCCTACAACTTTCCAAGCTCTCACGCAACTTGTTCTCTCAAGTTTCCTTTTCCAAAGTTGGCAATTCCAACTCTCCTGTAGTACAGGGTTGTGATGATTTCCATTTGCATCAGAAATTTATATTTATATCCAATTGGAGTCAATAATTTTCACTTGTCCTCCATAACTAATTAGAAATGATAACATAAATAAAAAGATGACCTAGCTTTCCAATTCACTTTGTAATTAAAGAATTCCTAAATTGAAATTCCTAATCTAGAGCCTATTCGCTCTCTATTGCAGCTTCACCTGCATCAACAGCAACAATCTTTATGGACGATAATTCTCCTTTCTGGTGTTTCAATAGAACTTGTGTCATGAAAATATAGAGTAAGAAATAATTGTTTGAAATTTGTACTTGCATCTATAATGTTAAAAAAGCTAAAAATAAATTAAATCAATAAAGAATCTAGACATTGATGTGATTAACAAACTTCTCATTATAAGCATATGTGTGTATATAAAAGAGTCATCGTCTCCTTAACTACAGTATGAATAACTTAAAACTATAATGACTCCAGGTTTTTCGCTGTAGAAAATGGTCGGTGAATTATAATATGCGTCCAACAAGGTTGAGTCATGAGTGGGGCACAGTAAGATACGAGGGTTGAATTGCAGCAGTGTTGGAGAAATTGAAAGCCCAACATGGACTTAAGTATAGGGCGCCCTGGCCCCCTCATCATCCTCCCAATTTTCGGTTTTAGACATCAGGGCGTAGTGGAATCTGACATTCCTGTTGCAGACAACATCATTGGACGTTGAAAATGTCTGTCATTTCCAAAACCTAGAACCAGATTTAAGGTCAAATGCGCTCCTGTAACATCCTGTTTTTCTTGATTTTCTCCTACTTTAAACGCTCGTGGACTTGCATAGGTCATGCATCACTCACCTCTTCTTATCGTTCGTTCACATTTTGCCGAAATGCACTTTTGCATAACTTTTTTATTTGATATTTAATCCTCACCGTTGGCGGAATACTACAATTTCAACTAGCATAACAAGGGCAATGAGAGTTTAATTCGTGACTGAGCCTTCTCAGACGAATATATGATATCATCTTTGCCAACAAATACGGCTTTGAGCTTTCAAATTCCATAAACAGTTATTGTGTCTGCTCCACAAGTTATTCTTAGTGGACATGGAAATGACACCAAAAGTGATGATGAGCTACATATTTGTTGATGGAAAAACTTATAATCGCTACCTAAATAATGACGGACTTCAACGAAAATCACGTCTGCCTGAATTGACACAAAGTTATTGAATCCTCAATTTAGGAACCCAATCCCATAACCCTAACACTCAGGGGCGTAAGTTTTATACATAGTTCAGTGATAGAAAAGGTGCAACAAGTTTGAGAAAATTGTGTCGTGGAAGGGCAGCTGACCAGTGATCCTTCGCTGTACATGATCATGGAAACCAGATTGAGCTTAAAATCATGTGCCAAATACTCTTGCTAGATTCCAACTTTCTAGGTTAATTCCCTGACTCTGAATCTCATTATTACTCAAAACATTATTCACAAACGTCAACGAGATAAGCTCGGATCGAGATGTTGTGCACAAGACAGACAAAACTTTTGTATTGTGTGCATAGTTGTGTTCTCGTCGTTGGACATGTTTCTTCCTTACACATACAATTCTTTATTGGATTCTCGCAGACACATTGCTCAGACACAAAAAGGGCGAAAGAAGACTAGACAAGGTAGCTTTTATCACAGCCGAAAGAAATTAGGCTTAATACACTGAAGAGACAATTCACAACTGACTTTGCTCCATTATCCCTGATAATATATGCCAAAAAGTCATTATCTTTAGTACTACATTAACCTGTAGCTCTTCCTGCTCATACAGGTTAACAATTCTCGAAACATGAACATAAGTTGTTACTAAAGTAACCCTGTTCCCCCTTGGTCTTCAATGAATGTCTATGCTTGTCTTTAGACTGTACGAACATAGTTGTCTTCTGCTTTCCCACAAGCTAAATTGATATCCCTTTTCACCTTGTGAATTTCCTAAGCCGAGTGTAGACCATCGTCCCATAATTCATTTAAAGAAATGGGTTAATTGGTCAAGCTAGCCTGAAAAAAGAGCACACATTAAGGGCCAGTTTAGAAGAGCAAAAGCATCATTTTGTTGCAGCTGAGCAATCAGAGACCTTACTAACCGGAATGCTTGCTGGGACCACACCAATTATGACCACAAAAACAAACCAAACATTATGGTAGTGCTGTGTGAATTCCTATAAACAGCCTTCCTCACCCTAGCTGCCACTCCCCACTGGTACTTGCTAACAACCCTCGTATTCTTCTGTTTCACCTTTGGCTATGTCATGGCTCGATTGGAAATTTCTTTGCTAAGCCTATCATTACTTGTAGCTCATAAAAACGTACTATTCTGTTTGGGAACTGTGTACGTATATAGAGGATAACTCGTCTTTTTCAGGATACTTCCAAGTAATAAAGAGACAAAGGATGTTTAACACTCGCCAGTCGTCCCAATTCAAAGCTGTTTCTCACTCTTTTGTTCTTAAGTTCACGGATAACACTATAATGAGTAGCTGACCCGAAAGTGAGATTTTACAGAAAATGAAATGGACAGACACAGTTCCCTTGGCATCTATATATACACGTATGTATATGTATGTATGTATATGTATATTTATATGTATGTATGTATATGTATATGTATGCATGTATCGCTATGTTGGATTTCCTTGCCTTTTACTTTGGACGTAATGATTCCAGATCAAAGTGAGTGATTTGCATGCTTATAGTTTTTAGAACGAACTGCGAATGGATCAGTCTGTGGACTAAAGCCAACCGAACATTTAAAGACTCTTTTACCTCCATTGTCGAAATTTTATCAAATTATAGGTGCCTCGAGATTTTCTGGCAGGATTGGTTCGTTAAGGGAAAGCAGTGTGGCTTCTGAGTTCTGAAATATGGGAATCCCAGAAAGCGAAATTTCGTAGGCAGGGCGACAGTCTTTTATGTTCTTGCTAACAGCTTTTACGGCATCAGATACGGAGTTGATCTCTGGTACAAACAACTGATACGTCTTTGATACAGATTTTGACTATGATAAAGAGTTGGAATATGTGATCATTTGAATGTCAAAGCTATGACGTCTAATTCACTTTATATCTCCTTATAAAGTGAGAATTTTCATAAACAATTTTGAGGACATCTTCAATGACCGGAGAAACGATTGAAATGACCAGAAAATAACTTTTCCCTCAGAAAATGTAGAATCTCTGCAGAAGTTTGGATGAAAATCATTGATGTTATTGTAGTTGGAGTTGATTGTTGAATTGGATTAAATAATAATTCTAGTCTTGTTTTAATTTTTTGTTATGTAACAAATTCAGTAAGTTTTAGGTTTCCCAAGAAACAGCACGCCTCAATGAACTCAGTATTATCCTTATCCTATGGATGAAGGTTAAAAGCCGATAGTTTAGGTTTCATAAACACGTTCATGCAAAAGCATAAACATAAGAGCTCAACATATGAAGAAGACATACACTATAATAAAGAACCAAAAAGTAGCACCAAAAAAGAAACTAACAGATATGTGAAATGCTTGCAATGCCTTTACCCTATTTTTTGACCTAACATGCAAAAACTTCACGTACATGGTTATTTAGAAGCTAAATATTGGATTGAATCTGGCATCCGTCACTAAGTCACTTAGACATCATTTCTTATCCCTTACCCCTTTTGCCTTGATTTTCTTTGACCATCCCCATATGATTCTCATGCATTAGATCATTATGCTTATACTACAAAAGGGCATGGGTGAATTTACTAATTTCTTTCCAAGTGCAACCTATGAAACTTCATCTTAGAGGTACACCTCTTCAGACATATAAAACATAAGAGATGAGCCCAAAAAGACACAAAAAAACTCAGAGAAATAAGCAATCTTCTTCATCGAGCACATGCAAGTTTCTGAAATCAGACAATCGTTTATTGCCATTGAAAAAAAAAATCACAACACAAATAACATGAAGAACAAATCTAGCAAACAATTAAAATCTAATTTCTTACAATGGACACACTAATTTTCAACAGCCAAACTTTTGATGGTTGTACGCAATTCATTAGGAATATAGAACATAATGCAATCTTCTCCAATAATGCCCAACAGCCAAATGTTTTTCTTGGTGTTCAAGTTTGTTCATCAAAAGAAATTAAGATAGAGTCTCACGCACATCATGTAAAATTTTTGTTTGTTCAAAGTTTTGCCATGACCTTTATAAGTGTAGTGACGATTTCTTCTTCTTAAAATCAAAAAGGTTTTTAAGACATAACATATTAAAACATAAACCAACACTTCTTAAACTCATCTTTCAAGATATCTATGTGCTTCCAAAGATTTGGATAAGAGATAAGTAAGCTTGTGTAGCTTTCAAACGAAGTTTAAGCCATTCACATATACAAAACATATAACTGAAAACCGTTAAGCTCCTTTCTAAGGGGCAGTTCTAAGAATTAGTTCCCTGTAAGACAAAAAGTGAGCAAATACAGTTCATCTTGATCAGTATTTAATACTTATACACTTCATCTTTTTCTTGGTACAAGAATGAAGAACCTATCATTCGTTTGCCCAAGTTTTCATTTTTTCTCACATAACATAATGATACAAATCAATATCAACAATGACCAAAGAATTTGAACTTAAATATTTTTTTTCCCGTTTTCCAACTTTTTCTAGGATATGGGAAGGCATTTTAGTTTGATACTATAAAGTAAATTAATTATTCTTGATGTGCGGCTGTTTGTTTGCAATGTGTACATGAAATCTAATCACTCTGAAAACGCACAGAGAAGAGAACCACACTGGATTAGGTAAGAGGCTGACTTTTGTAAGCTCAAAATGAATTTTTTTCAGTTACCACTTATGTCATCATCCTGAAATTCTCTCTCAAATGAAGAGTTAACTTGTCGATCAAGAAACTAAAAATAAAAAAGGAACCCCATCTCAGATGTAAAACATTGACTTTGAGACAGCTAAAATTCCTCTTTCCTTTTTCTTTTCAAGTTCCAATGAAAATAGAACTTCCTTCACCAAAACATAAAAGGCAGCGAGCAAGACTTCGTCATGTGTCTTGCATTAATCAAACAAATGCTCTACATGCATGTTTCAATAACAATACTCTAGGAAACAAAGAGGCTGCCATTTTGAAGATACAGTATCTTTTATTGGGAAAAGAGAAATATCAAACTTGTAAACACTACTATGCATTAAGAGAACATGCAAAATGTCAGAAAGTTTATAAAGGGAAAGGTTCTCAATCTTGCAGTTTTAATGAGTATTCAGAGAAACAGTCTTTCTAATCATTCATGTCTGCACAACCATATGCAAGCAAGGGCATCTCTTCCTAAATCCAAAGCATATTAAGAACTTCTTGCAGGGAGTATTCAAAGAGAGCAGTAGACGAAAATGTTTCCCAGTCTATTCTAATTAAGGAGCTTTAAGAGGAAAATGGGTAAGAACACTCTCACATGGTCAGGAAAAAGAGGAAGAGCGTGTATGTGTTTGTGTGTGCATTTTCTTTCACCTTTTGAACTTGAATGCTATATCATGCATGGCTGGACACTGCCAAACCGCGTCATGAGAAAAGAAGATTGTCCAACTAAATAAGAACAATTTTCTTCCCATTTTAAACCGGCAAACTTACGGGTAAACAGGGAAAAAGTAGGCTCTCAATGCCCAAAGCAAGCGTAATATGCAGATTCAAACATAGAAGAGATAAACTTCTCTCCTCAAATAATATATACAACCAAACCAACAAAACCCTGAAACCGCCACATACTTACGTATATTCTAACAATACACTCATGCTTGCCCATCTCGTATTATAAAAGAAGATTTCAAGTTTTGACGAAAGATGAAGAAGAAAATGGAGGAAAATAATTGAACTTGGCATTTAAATTTTGAACAAAAACAACTATATGTCCCGCATTTCCTCTCCAAACTTCCAGCTTTCTTCCATTTTCTTTTTTTTTCACTCCTCTTTCGTGACTCCTACTTCCAAAGGAAGTGTCAAATGTACTTCCCTACTACAATTATCAATCATTGTCATTATCAAATATTTGCCAACTTATACCGAAAAAGATGATTTCAAAGAGAGAGATAGAGACAAGAACGTGGTATGTGTTTCATTTCATCTTGGACTTGGGAAGAATTGCGTACCAGCCATGAAAGCGTTGAGTGGAGCTGGATACATCGTTGAAGGGTCTACAAACATTGCATTCGACGAAGCTGCAACTGTTACACCACCGGCATTTGTTGCGGAGATTGCGGTGGTTGCAGTGGCTGTTCGTGCGGTGCTTAGATTGAGTGCTTTTAGTGATCCACCACCACCACCACTAGAGGAGGTTTCTCCACCGGTCATGTAAGTGTTTTCAGGTCCTTGATCGTAGAGAACTCCCTTGAACACATGGCCTCCAATGTTCACTGCGGCTCGATACGCCAACTGGTCGTCGTTTTCATCCATACCACTCACTCTCACGCATCGGAACAGCGCTTGAGAGCTTATTTCCGGTGGAAAATTCCCCAGCTCTAACCCTAAACAAGAAGGTTTCAGGAAGATACATTAACGTCAACTTGTCATTGTTAAACTAGTGTTAAACTTTGATTAGAATCGGGGCTTTGTTAAATTATTTTATGAAAGAAATGGCACAAAGAAAGAAAGGAAAGACAGAATCCGCGTTCTCGTACACAGATATCAACACACCCAACGAAACAGACGCACACCAAGAGGAAAAATTGTTTTTCCTGTCAATCCACGCTCGTCAGGAATACTAAACAACAGTATTTGTAAAAGGAATAAAAAGCAAAAGTCGATGGGATTTACTATGGAGGTCGGTTTCATTACACGCAATCGAGTATGGTTTATCAATCAATCTCTATCTCTGTCTTTAGATTCTCTGAGGATGTGCCCTCAATATTCTTCAAAATACTTAAATCTTTGGAACTCTGAGTTGCTTGTTTTGTGGTGGAGAAAAGAAAGAAAGAAAAAGAATTTGAACAAGATATGTCTTTACCTGACGTATTGGTTGGCAAAAGAGTGCACGCAAGAGACGAACTGGGATTTTCTCTGTGTCTTTTGGGATTCTCTCCGCGAAGCTGTAGTTGTTGCTGCTGCTGCTGCTGCTGCAAAGTAGCTAGTTGTTGTTGCCTTTCTCGGCGCTTTGCAGCAGGAACCCAAGTGCTTTTCACATGGGTTTGGCAGTCGAATCCTCGGCTCTTACAACAAGTTCTACATCGCATGTGTTCGCAATCTTTCTTAGCTTGGTTGCCACAATCTTGGCAACTCAAACCACCACTACTTGACCTCATCATCATGAAGGCTGATCTCGACGACGATTCATCAGAGACGTTGATTGAGCTCCTCCCAGGCCCTACTCCTAAACCAGCAGCTGATGCATAGAGATCTTGATGTGGATTTCGTAGAAACTCTTGTTGCTGTTGTTGTTGTTGCCATAGCTCCAAGCCCTTGTAAGAAATATCTTCATTTTTGTACCAAAACCAGTTTTCTTGTGGGATTTCTGTTGGTGGATTGTTGTTGTTGTTTGGTTGGTCCTCTTGGTTACTATTTCCTCTCCCACCACCTAATGAGAACAAGCTAGCCATTGCTTCTCCTCTAAACCTGACCCAGACCTCAATTGTGGTGACAGATAATCCATATCAGAAACCACCCCCCTCTGCCTTTGGCTTTTTTATTGGAACCCCAGAAAACCAAATGCTAAACTGCCTTTGAATTTCCTGAATTTGGGGCCCTGAAGTAGAAAAGGGAGTGAAGTCCTCGATTTTTCTCGGAATTCTTGTCGCCTTTGGTTCTTGTGTATTTTATCTCTCTCCCTCTCCCTCTCTCCCCATCCCTGTCCTTCTAGTCTCTTAAAAACTGTGTCAAATGAACAGTCTTTGATTAGTTTGTTTCTAAGCTTCTGCGCGTTGTTGGTTTCAGATTTTTGCAAGTGGATAGTTGAAAGATTGTAACTTCGGCAACTTCTGTGAAGAGAAACCTTCCAATTTCAATCTTTCATGACTTCTTCTTCCTCTTCCTTTTCTTCTTCTTTCTTCCAGTATTTGAAGGAGTGATAAGGCATTAAATTTACAGACACAGAATTACAGCTGCTCTCTCACTGCAACGCCGCCATAGTCTCTCTCTCCTCTGCTACCCAAATTTAAGTCCCTCACTCCCCATCTCTCTCTCTCTTTAATCTCTGTGTCTGATTTGTTGCAGTGTTGAACCTTTTAGCTCTCTGAGCAATGCCTCTTGTTGTGTCTCTAACAACAAAAGACTACTATTTTTTTCTTTCACTCACTTAGCTCCTCTAATCAAGAATTCTCCTCTGTGTCTCTCTCCCTTCATTGGCTATGGACGTCACCATCTAATCTCTCCATCTAATACAATGATGAAAATATCATTCTTATCCAACGGCTCTCCTTGAGCCACATTTCGTATCACCAGCTTTTGCTACTTTCGTCCTTTGCACCGGAAAACCCGCTACTTTTTTTTTCCGACCCGCTTTTCCCTTTTCTCCGGTTATTCAATTGATTTTTCCTTCAATTACAATAAATTATTAGGTTAGTTCAACCTATAATATCAGTATAACATGTTATTATTACAACTTAAAGTCCCTTGTGATATTCCTTTTCCATGCCTTAAATTTGTAATGTACATGTGATGTGAGTTAGCAGCTGTGGAGCATACTCTCCTTTTACTTGTCAAAAATAAAGGAAAGATTTCTTTTTTGGGATATTAGTTTAATGAGGTAGCCAGATTTGGGCAGTGAAAAAGAGGCGTATTTTTTTTATTTCTTAAAATTGTCCAAATCAGGTTTTTTAATTTTTAATACCAATTTTGTGGGGATATAGGGGAGCACAGGACCACCTCGTACTTATTTATTGTTTGTTTGCTATGTGCATCAATTATTTTTGCTATAATTATCTTACATGCAAAAAGGAAAATAAAATAAACTCAGTAAATTTACAAATCTTGTGTGTGTAATAAAAAATAGGGTTTATATTCATATTTATTAAGGGGTCGTTTGGTTCCACTTCTGTTTTTCTGTTGTCGTTTTTTGTTTTTGTTTTCTGTTTTTTGTTTCTGTTTTTTCTTAAAAAAACGAAAACTTGTTTGGTTGAGAATTATAATAAAAAAAACTGGAAACAAAAACATGTTTGGTTGAGATTT
>JANKOE010000206.1:14463067-14476900 GCA_026284465.1 Erythroxylum citrifolium | reverse complement strand
ATTTTGGAGCCTGCAAGTATTTTGTACTTGAATAGTAAACTATCTATCTTTTGTACTTGTATAAATATGGCTCTCATGTTTTTGGACTCATTTTGTTTGTCAGATTCCTATTTTATCATAATGTTATTTTATGACATATAATATGTTAATTTTATACTTGTGTTTGCCTTTCAATTATGTAGTTAAAATTTATTATTTGCTTTGTAACAACCTGTGCAAAGCACGGGGTTCAGAACTAGTTTGTAAAAAATTGAAGAACTTACTTCCCATAATAATTAGAAGACTAACTATTTTGTTAATTTATGCAACTATAGTGAGATGTAGAAATTGGGAAGGTTCAATCGTACATAGTCTTACTCTTAACTAATATAAAAATTATTTTTAAATAACTCACGTGAATTTATGCAATTATAGTCAATAGGCAAAATTAACTTCTTGACATCTGTTTTATGTAGCAACAAATCTCAATTGAAATATAGGACGTTCAAATCAATCTGGGGTGTTGAACCAACAAGACAATGAACGCGTAGAAGCTCAATTCAAGCTATCTTAAATTTAAAAGTTTTTGAAAAATAAAAAATATTGCCTTATTTGGTAAATGACTAATCAGTCATTTTTTGGCACATTAAAAAGTTTTAACCTTTTGACCATATTAAACAACTGATAATTGTATTTGGTAATTAGCTGATTGGATTGGCAGATTGAACCCAATCCGCTGATTTTAAAAACGCTACTATGAGGAGTGTTTTCCTCCGGCGGCTAAGAAAATAAAGGAGTAAAAGACTATTATATCCAAAAGTTATTACAAATTACTCAAAGAGATAGAGATAGAGATAGAGATAAAGATAGATAGGGATAGAGATGGAGATGGAGATATAAAATTGACTTAATTTATACAAAATTTGAAAAGTTAATCATTAAATTAAAATTTTATAATATTTAATAATAAATTAAAATTTTCAAAAATTAAACACTCTTAAATTTTTTATCTCTAATTATATTACATTAATTACTTTTGTATAGACCCGATATTGAGGTCCCTTTTTATATCAATATTTAGTATATAATATTATTATCACTTATATATCGTGTTTAATTGAATTCAATTTAATTTAAAATTAACAAGTCAAATTTAAATTAATTATTTTTATCTAAGTTTAAATTTTAAGAGATTAATACAAATAGTTTTTTAAAATAAAATAAATTTAATTTAATATATTAAAAATATGGTTTCAATTTTTAAAATTTAAAAAGTAAAATTAAAATAACAAAAATTTATATTTTCTTAAATTAGAAATTAAATCGATATCATTTTTACAAACCCAATTTCATATTAAGCTTGTTAATGCTGCATTTGAGGAAAAACTTTTGGTGCGATTCGACCAAACCCATTCTCAAACTTATTTTTAGTGGCATTTTAGTGATCACTCAAGTTCTTCAATTGTCCTTTGCAAATTCAAGAAGATCTCGAGAAGTTTTTAATCAAACTCATTCCTCATTGATAAGTTGTATTGAGAGGGCTTTCATTGTTCTTAATGGTCGACGGAAGATATTGGAGAAACTGACGGTGTTAACTTATTTTGCTTTATCTAAATTCTTATAAGAGTATTTAAAGAAATATTAAGATATAAACAACTAATACTCATGTCCTTATAAATTTTTTTAAGTCATACCCTCATAAGTCATTTTACACATAAACAACTAATACTAAATAAGTAATTTTATAAAAATCTTTAATCAAACATATGATGTTATCGGCTTGTCAAATTAGCTATATTAATCCGTTGTTAGTAAACTGATGATAGAATCAGCTAACAGCTAATGCAATCCGCTGATTGCAAAATAGGGCCTATATCTTTTTATCTTAACTAAGTTTTATGATTGTAGCTCAAACTGAACTAATTTCGTCGAAGTTAATTGGATCTTTTTTACAATTTAATTTTTTCAAAATGATAATTGTCTTATTGATTTTCTTTCATTCAAATTTTTATTTGAACCTAAGATTGTCATTTTTAGAAGGGTATTGACCATTAAATTCCGTTCAGATTTAAAACTTTTTTTTAAATTTTATTTGAGCTAGCTCCAAATAACTTTTGGATTTCTTAATTGAACCAACTTTAATTCTAGCACTACACACACAAATTTGGCTTAAGTCCTCAAGTGAAAACCCAAGAAAATCTGACTGAAAATACAACTAAGGTCAAATTTCATTTGAGTGGTGTCCCTCTCCTTCATTTTAAATCCTAAGACTTTGTTTGGTTGGAGGTTTGTTAATGGAATAGAATGGAATGTAATATTATTCTATCGTTTGAGAGAAGGGTTTATAATGGAATAGAATAAAATGAGATGGAAGAGGAGGGTTTTATATTACATCTCATTCCATTCTAAACAGTAAAAATAAAAAACCTCCGATTTGGAGGAATTAGGATGGATTGTAAAATGATAAACAACTTTGCACTATATTACATTATAAATCCTTCTTCTAAATAACATTTCACTATATTACATTATTAACCCTTCCATCCCTTGAAACAATGATTTTCTATTATTACATCCATTTATATTCATTTCCACTATAAACCATTACGTTTCATTCTCCTAAAAACTTTACGTCCAGCCAAACATACCCTAAAGAATCGATACTGCCATTGCTAAAATAAAACTGATCAATAGTAGCAACAATAACAACTTAGCAAAAATTCTGCTAATGTAGAGTCTGGAGAGGTCCAATAAATACAGTGATATCCTTAATTAATAGAGATGTTGTTTCGAATTAAAATAAAGCTGATCAATTTAGTGTAAATGTCTATTAGCCCAATGGTTATACACATGGAAAATAATTGAAAATTTTCGAAAGGTTGTAGTAGCTTCACAAAATTTCTAATTTGGCCACAGTTGTTTCTAACACAATCAAAAACAAAAAAGGATTAAACGCACAAGTGTAAATAAAAAATTAGCACCGAAATTTGGTAATGCAGTTCGACACATCTTGTCTACATCTGTGGGGCTCTCACCTAGCTTAATACTTTCACTAACGACAATAGTTTTATACAAGGCCTTACTGAGATAACTCATTCTACCTTTGATACTATCTCTCGTCTTCATTACTCATGAAAGTATTTTACACCCAATAAAATGACCATCTACTGTAACCTCAACAGAGGATTTTTCAACAATATTTAATGATAACGATATGAAATAAACAACTTAAGTGATTAAACACTAACCAACATAAACAAAGATAACACTTGAGATAAAAAGCAGCTTCCCTAAATATGTCGCTTCATCAACGAAAGAACAAGAAGTTGTTCATTAAAAGATCTGTTGTGAGGCTTCAATATCGTCACTGAAAATTCCACGCACAATAACTACAAAACATCTCAAATCAACAATATTTCTTCACCGAAACGTCAAACACAAAGGACTACAACAACTACTACCCAGAATGGTCACACCGACCCCCAAAAAATGTAGCAAAAATACAAAGAAACGAAACTACACAATGGGACAAATTTTTTTGCATGTTTTCCCTAAAAAAAGCAGCTCAGCTGTTTAAAAATTTCACACACTCCATAACAGAACAACCGAACGATGGTCTCTCAAAGCCAGAAAAACATAGCTACGAAGTTGAATAATTATATCATAAAATCAGTTGCAAAATATCATTAACGATAGCCCTAAAATTTCAGCTTCCAAGTCACACACTGCCTATCGTTAATTCACCTAAAAACCACAACACTGCAACCCACATATCATATAAATCACAGCCACAATCCCAGCTGCAATGGTCAAAAGAATCTTAAAAAATCTAGCTACCTTAGATAGTCATTATCCCCAAAATAGGATATCAAATAAGAGTCCAAAAATCACCAAAATTCTATATCTAATCTTAGTCCAGATATGATTTGATTTCAATTAAATCCTATTATGACTAGGATTTTTATCCCGAATAAACCTCATCTTCAAAAAGTCTCATATAAGGTAGAATACTCATCATAATAATCTTCCTTAAATAATCAAAGATGTACAATTACAAATAATGTCAAAAATATTATAGCACACAACTTAGCAATCTCCCACTTTTTGACATTATTTGTCATATATCGAAACTCCCCCTAAAGGAGATAATTGGACATATAACATTGAATTCACAAACCATAAGAGAACTAAAAAAAGAATTCCCCCTTAATCAGTCAATAAGATCCATTTAACTTTCTTATTCCCTTTTCCGTACTAACCAACTACAACTTTGTTTCATCAAGCTTATCTATTGTAGATAACAACTTCTTTTCTAAATCTTGAATGATGTTCTTCATAAAAGAGTTTTCATTCTTTAGCTTTTCATTTTTTTGCACGTTTGCACCCATTTAGCATACATTAATTCATAAGATTCATAAATATCTTCCTTTTTATCATCTGAACCATTGTCATCACTGTCATAATTTGGGATTGAGCTTTGAGCTGATTCATCTACATTTTTCCCATAATTTTCTAATTTACTCACTTTTTTTCGTTGGTTACTTCTTTCTTGGTTATTGTTAAGCAAGTAACTAGACTTTTGCTGTATAAAACAACCAACACAACATTACCCACAACTTCTTCACTGCTATACTCACATTTTGAGTCATTCTCACTTTAAGTGCTTGTATAGGACTTCCTTTTTCTCTTATTCAAGGTGTTAGCACATTCTGCTTGCACATGTCCAAAGCCTTGATACTTATAACATTGAATTTTCTTCACTTTTCTTTCATCCTTTTGCGTTTTAGCTTATTGTTTGAAGTTACTATTTGATGAGCTCCCACCGTTTTGCCTAAAATTGGATCTATCTTTCTTCACTTTCTTTAACCACTTGTTGAAATTTCTTGTCAATAACTCCATATCCTCATTCTCATCGGATTTATCTTCAAAGTCATTCACGATTTTACCAATCTCAGCTTGCAATGCCAATCTTTTGTTCCTCTCCTGTTTGTCCCCTAACAAATTCATCTCAAAATTGGTAAGAATTTCAATTACCTTATCTAATGACAATTCATTGATATCATGAGCTTCCTCGATTGCTGCAATTTTCGGTATGAACCTCGTAGGTAATGATCTCAATGTCTTCTTAACTAGTTTCAGGTTAGAGTAATTCTTCTCGAGTTGATGTGCTTGGTTTGCTGTGTCATGCAATCTTTTATGGAAGTCTCCACTAGTTTCACTCTCGTCCATCTTCAGCTCTTCAAATCTCACAGCTAACATATGAAGTTTTGAGGCTATCACAGATTTCGATCCCTTATGTATAGTTTGAAAAGTGTTCCATACTTCTTTTACCGATTCACAGGCTGATATCATAGCAAAACGACCTTCATCAACTGCACTAAAGATGGTGTGCAAAGCTTGAGAATTTCCAAGTGCTCTCTCTTCTTTAGCCTTTGTCCACTCATATGCATTTTTAAGCACTGTTTCTCCCTTTTCATTAGTCATCACTGGCTGCGTCCAGCCATTTTAACCTGAGTTCCATGCTTTTGTTCCTTATTCCTGAATGAACACTCTCATCCATAATTTCCACATAGGATAATTTGAATAATCTAACAATGGTAGCCTGATGATTGATGTCCCTTCTCTTATAGACATATTTGCGAAACACGGATCTGCACGAGTTTGGCATACCAAGTTCTGATTCGGTGACCTTCTCTGATACCAATTGAAAATTTACGAAAGGGTGTAATAGTTTCACAAAATTTTTGATTTGGTCGCAGTTGTTTCTAGTACAATCAAAAACAAAAAAAAGATTAAAGGCACAAACGCAAATAAAAAAATCAATACCAAAATTTGGTAAGGTAGTTCGTTACACCTTGCCTACATATGCGGGGCTCTCACCCAGCCTAATACTTTCACTGATGATAATAGTTTTATACAAGGCCTTACTGAGTCGAGTCACTCAACTCTCGACACTTTCTCTCGTCTTTACTACTTGTAAAAGTACTTTACACCTAATAACACGACTACCTCGTGTTAATCTCAACATAGAATTTTCTCATCAATGTTTAATGATAACGATACGAAATAAGCAACTAAAGTGATTAGACAATAATCAATATAAACAAAGACAACGCTTGAGATAAAAAGCAACTCCTCTAAATATGTCACTTCATCAATGAAAGAACGAGAAGTTGTCCATTTAAAGATTTACTGTGAGGCTTCAATATTGTCGCTGAAAATTTCACGCATAATAGCCACAAAACATTTCAAATCAACAAATGTTTCTTCACCGAACTGTCATACACAAAGGACTGCAAAGACACCAAAACTACTGGAAGTTTTTCACACAAAAATACAACAATAATGACTACCCAGAATAATCACAGCGAATCCCAAAAAATGCATTAGAAATATAAAAAAATGCAATTACACAATGGAACAATTTTCTTGTACGTTTTCCCTAAAAACAGCAGCTTAGCTATGCAAAAAATTCATGCATTCTACAACATAGCATCCCAACAATGGTCTTTCAAAGCCAGAAAAACGCAGCTGCCAAGTTGGATAATTATATCATAAAATCAGCTGCAAAATATCATTAAAGATAGCCCTAAAATTTTAGCTTCCAGGTCACACACTGCCTATTGTTAATTCACTCAAAAACCACAACACTACTAACCACATGTCACATAAATCACAGCCACAATTGCGGTCAAAAGAATCTCTAAAAATTCAGCTATTTCAGATAGCCATTATTCTCAAAATAAACTCTCAAATAAGAGTCCAAAAATCACCAAAACTCTATATCTAATCTTAGTCAAGATATGATGATTTGCTTTCAATTAAATCCTATCATAATTAGGACTAACTAAACCTCTTCTTCAAAGAGTCTCACATAAGGTAAAATACTCATCGTAATAATCTTTCTCAAATAATCAAAGATGTCTAATTACAAATAATGTCCGAGCACAACTTAGCAATAACTACTCATAGAATTGACATTAAGTTAACTAATGTACATAAAAGAAGATGCAATTAATGTATAGGTTAGCATAAAAGAAGACTAGGGACGAGATTCGCTGTTTCTGTTATTGCATTCTAATCTTGTATTATTTAGTTTTATCAACACATTTATATAAATCTTATATAAATAGCTAAACAAAATTTAGTGAATTATAATAGAAATTGATTAACAGAAATAGAAGATATATTCCCGAGTACGAGTAGCTATTTCTTGTGTGTGAAAAGATCGATATTGTCCTTGGTAACAGCCGTACAAAATGCATGCCTGCGGCAACTCAGTAGTTGAAGCTTCTCTCTTCTCTGCCATGCGCGTTGGGATAAGAGTTCACTTGCAGGCATTCAAGTCTTGTTACAGTAAAGTTTAATATCTTTACATTATGTTTTATATATGGTCACATGTGTATATAATATTTTCTTTCTTTGGCCGTGGAAAAGAGAAAGTGAATGACAGTGTGCGAGTCCCAATAATTGTATACCCTCTTCTTACCTGTCGCATACTTATCTCGAGCCCTGTGCTTGTTCCCCAGTTGACTCAATCCACTCTTTAATCTTTTACGTGATGACACACAGCCTTCGTGTTGGTCAGAAATAGTTACACTGAGACGCGGACAGAGAGACGGTGAGTAAGGTCGTTTCCAGGAATCGAAAATTCCAAATGCTTTAAATTCATCGTCTCATTAACGTTATATACATATAAATGTTTTTTTAATGATAAAAGGATAATTTTAATAATAAATAGTAGTCAATTAACTATACATTTTAAAATAATTTATTTGATGAATTTACTGGTTAATTCTTAAATTCTTAAAACTTAAAAGAATTTAAACTCAATATCCTCCATTTATTACCTTTCCAACCCCTAAATAGACATATTTATTATTACTATCTGTTAAGCAACCGTTTCATCACAACAACTTAAGCTGTTGTATAAGGCCAACTTAATTAGTTTTATATATTTTCTAACACACCTTTTCAAGTGAAAACCTTTTAGACTTGAAACTTGTACAGACTTATTTTACCTTGTGTTGGATAATAGGTGGGTGGTAGGATTTGAACTCACAACCATTTGGTCACAAAGGCTCTAATACCATATTAAGTAACCGTTTCATCACAACAGCTTAAGCTATTGTATAAGACCAACTTAATTGATTTTATTATTTTATATGTTCTCTAACATTATCTCCCTTAAATTTGTAGTAGTAGAAATATGTGACAATGATTGTATTTGCTCTCTCGTCTTTGTAATATTTTGACATAATCCTGTTCATGATCTTCCATTGATTTTCTACTGAAAAAGATGTACTTGAAGTTGAGAGTCAAGAGCTATTTGCTCTCTTGGGTTTAAATGTCGTCTTAGATGACACGTTATCATATAAAAGCATACACACCTGTATATGTAGGTCGTAAAAATGCGGGAGCTCGCTGCATAAAGTAGGTTTTAATATGCAAGATTATAAGTAAGATAATCTAGGGCAGGGGTCAGAACACGAGTCCCAAAGTTCACCAACTCTCTTGTAGGTTCATTAAGCAATAAGTTCTTACATTATACGTTATCATCAACTTCCACTTTTAGCAAACGCAGAAAGTACAGGGAGAAAAAAAAAAGAAAAGGAAAAGTGGGTAATCTAATGCTCAGTGGTGACTAAAAGTTGTCGTCACCGGAACTGCCACGCTTTGCATACGGTTTTTGGTAGGGAACAGCATAAGGAAATTAAAGAGGAATAGAATTATAAGCAAAGCAGCTGTGAAAGTATACGAAGAAAAGAAAAAAGCTTGTAAGTCGTTGTCAGGACAATAAATAGAGGGAGGGTGATGTTTGATTTTAACAAGGAAGCATGTGAAGTGCGAGAAGTCAAAAATATATGCAGAAAAGATTTGGTCGCTTACATGCCAGCTAACCGAATAGTTCACATTCCTTCCAAAGTCTGTAGAATACTGTAGGTATAGTTTGTCTTTTGTTGTGAGTGTAGGATAAGAGTCTGATGAGCTGATGAGGAAGGAACTGGGAGAAGCTGAAACGTAGCTAAGCTCGCAAGTTATCTTGTATGTAGCCCAACGTTCCTCGTTTTACCTTGAAAGTTTGTTGAAGTGGGACACCTTCAGAGTCAGGGTTTTGTGGTCTGATTCTCGAATCGATCAGCTCCATGTTTCTCCCAACTAGAAAATGAAAATGAGTATAGAAACCTTCAGCCCCTTAAAATGTGGAAGAAGACGATTAAAATTAACTTCAGTTCTCATTGATTACCTGAATATTTGCCGTTAAAATTTCTATTTATTTTTTAAGCTCAAGGCTTGAAAATGTTGCGGAACTAGTGGGAACATGAAGGGTTTTGATGCATTCTTTTAGTTCTCTTCGTTTAACTTCTACTTTCGGGTAGAGTATTGAGTGAGGCGTGTTTTGTTCATCTTCTTTATCTAAATGAGCAACTCAAACTGGGCATGTTTTTGTTGATGGGTTGCTGTTTTCTGTCATCTAATTGTGATTTTTGACTGTAATCAAAGTTGCATGGAAAAAGACAAGTCGAAACAGGGAAATGCAACATGAAAAAGCAAGTGTTAACGATAAAAATGACAAAAAAATAGTAAATACAATATAAACAATCCATATAGTATATTTCTTAAATTTGACTAAAAACAACTAAAAATAAATATGAACGTTCATAATAATTGGATGTGAGCACAAAAACTAAGAAATACAATAATTAAGTTAAAAAGAAAAAGTATATTGTGAGCCCCATTAATATTAAGTGCAAACTAGAATTAAACTTTGTGTTTGTCACTATTTTTATTTTACAAATAATTTATATTTCATATAAAGTAACACAATTTAATTAAATAATATTTATAGTATCTACTTTATTTCATTTTATTTATAACAGTTTATTACTATTATTTAAAAAAAATAAAAGTTAGCAAGTATAATATTCTATAGATATAATGGAAAGAGAAAGAATCCATGGTAAGTAATTATATTTATATAGAAAGTTGAAATAGTTTAATATAATTAGATTAAAAAATTTATATATTGTGAACACAAAATATCTCTATATTAATCTTATTACTAATAAAATATCAAAAAATAATTATTTATATATTCATATTTGAATACAATTTTTAAGTTCAGACAAAACTAACAAATCTTAAATAAATTTAAAAGACCTACTTTAAGAAGTTAAATATATTTCTTAGAATATGTAAATATAGATAATATAACAATCATTGGATTTCTTACAAAATAGAGATTATTTTTAATTATTATAATAAAACTTTTAATATATTACATGTTTAAAATTAAATTAATTTTTAATATATAATACATATACATATACATATACATGGAGAATAATTATAATAAATTTATCACGAGGACAAAAAGAGTTACATTCACATTACAAATTCTGGTGAATACAGATAGAGATAACATCCATGGAACGTAAGAGTCATCGTTTTCATAATGAATGCAATGGAAAGAAAATTAGTGGGGAAGATTGGTAAAACATAAAAACTACCCAATTCAAAGATTTGTCCGATCATACGTTTCTGATTCCCAAACATTTTGCCTTCCCTTGTCAATCATGACAATTCCCATTATATTCTGGCTAGTTGCTACAAAGCCGGGCGCGCATGTGCGGTTGAAGGGGACAGCGTACGAAGTGGCCTTCCCTTCGGTTGTCATATTAAGATCGATTTTGAATCTCTAGAAAATCACACAAACTTCTGCTCCGTAACCATCAATATCGCAACAAGACAAAATATCACCCTCAGAAAACCCTAGTTTATCAACTTGCCAACCTATCTGGGAAGCTGTCTAGTTAGGAACCATAACTTCTGATACCCAGATAAGGTCCAGTTAAGATCTCATTGTAAACCAATACTGAGCTCACTTATTTCGACATTAGATTCCAAAGGAAAGATTGGAATTGGATCTTATATTTAATTATAAGAAAAAGAACCTACCCTCTCGTGGAAAATCTTCCAGGAAACTGTTCATCTTATAAACATTTCAACCGATCTATAATTCATCAAGACTCATCAGGCGACGTATATGCCTTTTGCTCACAACAGAGTCAAGTTAGCTTTCGATAGTGATGTGGAGCCAAAAAGATGAACGAGGACCACTATCTCCTTTTCCACTTTTGTGCCTAATTTTAATTAATGACCCTATAGTGGTGGCCTATCTAGGTATACTTCGAGTGTGGGGTTTGAGTAACTGTAGAATCAATTGTTGAATCATTTACTGACTTCATTTATATCTAATAACTCTATCCTTAGTCAACTCATCAGGGATCCTTAAATAATGTCCATATGAAGTGAGCCCGTGACCATTCTAAAACTTTTAAGATAAAAAGATGCTTTTTCATCAAGTTGAATATAGCTTCTTATCTGTATCCTTTGAACTGCCCATTTCTCCCCTTCTTTTGGATCCAAGTCGTATGTGAAATCCTTTATTTGAAACCCCTTTGGACCGGAATCTTAGACCTTTGATTATGGTGGAGTCTAATATCTTTAAGCTAATGGTACCACCTTCTGTAGGGTAAGCGCTGTAGGTTAATTTGTTATACAAACAACTTGTTAATCATAGCATCGAGTCGATTATCAAAAACTATGAGAACGTGTATATGAAATAGATATAACATGCAGGTTCTGTAAAAACAAGGACCGCTTAACAGCTAAGGAACCGTAAGAGTCTAATCAAGAATTGTTAGTTTCTGCAGAAAAAAAAAAGAAAGAAGAAGAATTAATACAAGAAGGGGTATACGGGAATTCTAGCAATGAGAGAAAGGGTGCATATTTATGCTAATGAACCATAATTGAAGAAGCAAGTCTTTATTCTTTCTGAACGGCTCATGATGGAGGCTGCTAATGAATAAATTCGAGTTTTGTCAAAGAGTGGGTTTTCTTTACAGGTTCAGGGTACACGCCAGGTACCTTGGTTCATTAGCTTCCCAGAAGTATATTCGCAACCATTGACTTCGCCATTTTGGTTTACGCCTTACATGATTCACAAGTCTTTGGGGTAGAGAAACTTCATATTCAGGGTGACGTGCGATCAATTCAAAGGTTTTAGACACTCGTCTATAGTATGTCTTTTGTGCAAGGATCGGAACAAATAGTCAGCAGAATTAAAATTAACGGTTGACACTTTGTCTAAATATTTTATTGGATCCTTGAAGCTGACGACTCGCGTATCTCAACAAACACTCAACTATTTCTGATCTTTAAGCTCTTGGTTAAGTTAACGTGTCCTCAACAATTACTTGAGGAAATTCTTGGAACTCTTGGGGAAGTGTACCTTTCCTTTCTCATCATATTTGAGTATTTGAAATGTTATCGTATTTTGCTTAAATGTCGCTTCAAGAAAGCCATCTTACGTGTTCTTGCAAGAAGCCATTTTCATGGATATATACCTCGGCATGACCTAGCTAACTATCACAGCTTTGCCTTTATTAGAATTAAGAAACAGTTACTAATCTCATTCCGTTTTACAGTTTAATTTTCGTTTTTTCCCATTAAAAATAAAATTATTTATGAATCTCTTATAATATATAAATTTTTTTAATAATAGATGTTGTATCACTCATAAAGTAAGATTTCAAATAGGTTTAATATTACTGTGTCATACCGTCGCTTGCATGGTATTGTAATCCAGTTCCCATAAGCATAGTCAAAGTTGATGGTTTAGGGCCATTGACTTGCCCATCTTTGTGCCTAATTCACTTAGCAACACCATTATGAAGTAATTATAGCACTTAAAGACAACTACGTGCATAAATTCAAACCAATTAAGCTTTTTGGGAGACTAATTATAGTTGACTTGATCATCTCCTTATCCAATTTAGCTTGACAACGATAATGTATGGAGAAAAAGATGTGTTCAGATTGAGAGCAATTAGGCTTTTATTTGGATTTTATTGAGGTGGTAATCATCATCTCTTTTTGTTGCGATAGTAGTCATGGAAGCAATGAAATCAATTAAGTAAATAAGGAACAATAGTAGAAGCACATAAATAATTTTACGTGAGAAATCCGAGTGTTAGGAAAAAAGCTTACGGGGCGAAGAGAGCCATAAAATATGCACTATGTCAAAGAGAAAAATTACAAATATAATTTTAACTCCAGGACTAATGAAGAGTACACCAATATGATATTTCAAAGGATCCCCAAGGGGTATTTATATAATAGTATAACCCTAAGGTAGGAATCCTACACAGAGTAGAAATTTGACATAATGTCAAATAAAGGAAGAAAACCTCCACAAAGTAGGAATCTACATAGAGTAGAAGTCTTGAAGACTTGGGTCATTATTCTAACAAATCACCACCTTGACATATGACTGAAAGAAGGAACTCTCTTCGTCATAAGCCCTGACAAGCACTTAAGTATCAAGAATATCGGCTAAGTTCAGGCAGTTCTTGAACTTCGCAATAGGTAGTAGCTTGGTCAACATGTCAGCAGAGTTCTCAGCGGTGTGAACCTTCTCAACAATAACTTTGCCTGCTTCAACAATATCCCAAACGAAGTAATGTCGAACATCAATATGCTTAGTTTTAAAGTGATACTATTTCTCGTGAGGTGCACGACACTTTGACTATCACAGAAGACAACAAGGACATCTTGTTGTAGACCAAACTTTTTCACAAAACCTCAGAGCCAAATATGTTGGACCCCACTCTTTTAGTGGGATTTTGAATTATAAAATTGACATTAAATAAGAAATTTGTGGTGAATTATTCTTGTGCAAAGAAAGAGAAAAATTCAAGAATGTGGATTGTTATATGAGATATGTGCATTTAGCAAGATGAGAGGGTATATGTTAGGATGCTTTTGTTATAGATGTTTATGATTTAATTA
>JANKOE010000206.1:14446631-14460274 GCA_026284465.1 Erythroxylum citrifolium | reverse complement strand
TCAACAAGAGCCTTACTAGGTGCTGCAATCAATATGTCATCAACATAAAGCAAAAGATAGATGAATGAACTATCAAGGAACTTTTGAAAATACACACAATTATCATAGCTACTTCTAGAGTAGCCTTGCCCAATTATAAATGAGTCAAATCTCTTATACCACTATCTCGGAGATTGCTTGAGACCATACAAAGATCTCTTCAAATGACAAACATGATTCTCCTTTTTTTAAACCACAAAACCCTTATGTTGATGGGTGTAAATTTCTTCTTCAAGATTACAATGCAGGAATGCAGTTTTCACATCTATTTGCTAAAGCTTTAAGTCATGAAGAGCAACAAGAGATAGTAGTACACGAATTGAGGTATGAAGAACAACAGGAGAGAATACCTCATTGAAATAAACTCCTTCATGTTGATCAAAACCACATATAGCAAATCGAGCCTTATATCTTTTGCTTTCAACACCAGGGATGTCTTCTTTGAACTTGTAAATCCACTTGCAACTACTAGCATGCTTACCTTTAGGAAGCTTCACTAATTCCCAAGTTTCGTTCTTATGAAGACTTTCAATTTCTTGCTGCATAGCACCAAGCCAATTCCTAGCATCTGCACTAGAAATAGCCTTAGAATAATTCTTTGGCTTATAATAAGTGTCAACTTCCTTTGCAACAACTAAAGCATAAGCAAAGAGATCACAATCATAGTCCTGCAATCTCGCTGGCAACTGGGTCTGCCTCCCAGGACAATCTTGGGCCAACACATAATTAGGTTGCATTGGTGGTGGATCAACTTGTACAATGACATCGGTCTGAGTTTCTTGAGACTCAGAAGTAAGTGGGACTGTCTCTTTGGGGGGAGTAGTAGGGATGACAAACTCTACCTTCTCCTTTGTACTACCCTGATCATCTGGTTAAGGAGAATACAACACAGGATCTTGCCCAGTAGAAAGTATAGCATCTTCATGAGAGGTTACGTCACGACTATGATAAATCTTACAATATTTAGGGTTAAGACAATAGACACGATAATCTTTAACCTTTTCCCTGTAACCTAAGATGACACATTTATCAGGAGGGGACTCTAACTTGCCCTAATTAACATGAACATAAACAGGACACCCAAAAGCACGAAGTAGAATAATCAACAGGGTTATTTAACCAAACTTCTTCTGGGATTTTTATGCCGAGAGAACGATGTGGAGAACGATTGACAAGATAGCATGCCGTAGTAGTCGCCTCAGCCCAAAACTCACATCCCAACTTAGTATAAGAAAATGTGCATCGAACTTTCTCCGATAGAGTCCTGTTTATACGCTCAGCAACTCCGTTTTGCTGAGGCTTACCAACCAAAGTGTGGTGTCTAGCAATGCCTTTCTTCTTGCATAGGTCGTCAAAAGCATCTTCACATAACTCAAGATTGTTGTTTGTTCTCAACCGCTTAATTTTCTTACCTGTTTGGTTCTCGATTAGGGTTTTCCACTCTTTAAAAGTGGCAAGAATTTCATTCTTCTTCTTTAGGAAAAACATCCAAACCTTACGGAGAAATCATCGATAATGGTCAACATATATCTTCTACTGCCTCGAGAAGCAACGCAAGAGGGACCCCATATATCATAATGAATATAATCTAGAGTACCTTTGATCCTATGAATCCTCGAGGAAGAGAAACTCACTCTAGTCTGTTTACTGAAGACACAATGTTCATAGAACTCTATATTACCTGAACTCTGGCTCAACAGACCCCTCTTGTACAAGATTTGCATACCTTTCTCACCCATATAGCCTAGGCAGTAATGCCACAACTTGGTGGCATCTTGGTAAGACTTAGATGAAGCAACATCAGCAGTATCAATAATAGTAGTGCCCTGCAACACATAAAGACTACTATATCTTTTCCTTTTAAAGATTACAAGATTACCTTGAGACACCTTCATGACTCCACCTTCAGAGGAGTACCTACACCCAAGAGACTCAAGTGTACTAAGTGAAATAAGGTTTTCTATCAAATTAAGAACATGATGAACATTAATAAGGGTTTTAACAACGTCATCATGCGTTTTAATATTAATTGTACCTTTCCTTACCACATCACTCTGTGCATTACTACCTATAAGGTTAACACCATTAGCAGTTTCATAGGTGTCAAACCAATCCCTATTAGGACACATATGAAAAGTACAACTGGAGTCTAGGATCTATTCATCTTTGGATTGTTGTTCGCCTTTAAAAACCAAATAAACATCACTTCCTGAATTATAATCAACCACAACATCCTCAGGGGTAGAATCGGATTGATTACCCTTATTTTTACCTTCTTTTGTGAGTTTATTTTTCAATTTACAATAGCCTGAAACCTTGTGCCCGAGTTTCTTGCAATATTTACATGTAATATTGGCATCTTTTCCTCTAGTAGATTTAGACTTCTTATGGCTCTTACTGCTCTCTTCCTTATCAAAAGTTCTACTTTTAACCGTTAAACCCTTAGCCTCCTTCTTAATGGAAGCATAAGACTTTTATTTAGACAACAAAGTAGATTTAACTTCTTTTAAAGAGAGAGTTTCACAGTTACCGTAAAGCATGATTTCTTTAAAGTGCTTATACAAATGAGGTAGTGAAATAATAAAAAGCACTACTTGATCCTCATCATCAATTTTAACATCAAGATTCTCCAAATCAATAATAATGGAATTAAATTCATCAAGATGAGATGAGACGGGTGTACCTTCAGACATCTTGAGTGTAAAGGGACGTTCTTTGAGACGAAGTTTGTTGGCCAGACTCTTCGTTATGTAAAGGGACTCTAATTTCAACCAGAGTCCTGTAGCAGTTGTCTCATGGATTAGTTACCGGATCACTTCACATGTCAAGCATAACTGAATAATGGACAAGGCTTTTTTGTCTAACTCTTCCCAATCCTCGTCTGACATATTGGCAAGTTTCTTAGTCTTGCCTGACAAAGCTTTCTTCAATCTGTGTTGTGTGAGAATGACTTACATCTGGATCTTCCAAATAGTAAAACTGATTTTTTGTCAAACTTGTTGATGTCGAATTTGGTTGAAAGAGATATATGGCGACAAGACTTGATTGACCAAAACAAACCTTGCTCTAATACCAGCTTGTTGTGCTAGTAGTCATAAAAGCAATGAAATCAATCAAGTAAATAAGGAAAGACAGTAGAAGCACACAAAGAATTTTACATAGGAAACCCGAGTGTCGAAAGAAAAACCCACGGGGTAAGGAGAGTCCTAAAATATACACTATATCAAGGAGAAAAGTTGCAAGTATTTTCTCGCTCACACACACAAACCCTCGGACTAATAAAGAGTACACCAATACGATGTTTCAAAGGACCCCAAGGGCTGTTTATATAGCAGTATAACCCTAGGGTAGGAATTCTACATATAGTAAGAATTTGAAATAATGTCAAATAAGGAAAAAAAAACATACACAAAGTAGGAATCTACATAGAGTAGAAGTCTTGAAGGCTTGGGTCATTATCCCAACATTTTTTTATCTTTTTATTAAATTAGATCTATGCTAACACACACCATTTCAAATATTCAGTAAATTGGCGATCTTAACGTTTATCAAATCTTTAACCCCATGACAATTATACAAATATCTTAACATTTATATTTAGTATAAACAGAGTGACTACGAATTTAAATCTAAGGAAAAGTATGCATTAATCTTTACTTCCTCAAGTTAGCATTGACATATAAGAATTTACATCATTTATTGGTCACTTAAAGGTCAAAACTAAACCTTTTTGGAAAAAGGTGTTTACGTATCAGTTAAGCTCAAATTCATTGGTATCAGTTGCTTAAGTAACAAGATAATATATCTTCAAGTTTAAAATAATTCCTTCTTCTTTGAGAGTAATAAGACAAATCAAATGGTGGACAAGTAATACCATATTGGCGAATCATTATGGAATACTAATAACATAATTTAAGTAAAGAATAAAGGCCATATTATCTTTATAATTGTTGGCCTTAAAAAAAAAACAAGACAATAGTAAATTTTATGTATTTAACTTTTATTTAAAATTAATTAATATTTTATTCACTATTTATTATGATAAATTCATATAAAATAAACATAAGAATAATAAAAGATAGTAAAGAAAGTGAAAAAAAAATTAATTTATAGTAATTTGACCAAATAATTTTTGGTTTATGTTTATCTCAAATTTTATTAAACAATTCACTATCTTCTTTTTTCAATAAGTGAATAGTAATCTTTTATACAGTATCTTCTTTGTTAAGGGTGAAAAAGAATTCAATAACTGTCTTACTTTATTACAAATAAAGAAAAACTTTTGCAATTGTCTTCATGTATTTGATTCTTCCTTGTTCTTGGTTCCACTTGAATTGCACGTGTTTCACTTTGCTCATTTCTTCATGCACTAATTGCTCATTTCTTCATCAATTGATTGCTCAATTGATTCAACTGACTCTTTTGCTTACTTTACTCTTTCATTGAACATTATCTTTCACATATTGACTTACTGATGTCACTAATGATAAAAATAATACTAATAACATGTTTTATGATTATCAAAACTATGGATTAAAATCTCACTTAGTGCAAAAATCTCTCCATTTTTATGTGATAACAAAATATTTAATAATATTAAGAAAAATACATAATATTGAGTAAGTTACATCTATCTTAACACAACATGTAATTCTTGTTCCCTCTTAATCCTTGCATCATGAATTGTTAAGTTTTGATAGAACTATTCTTTTCCCCCTTTTTATCAATATCAAAAGGTATTATATATATAAATTTATAAGTATAAAAAGATAAAATAAATAACTTTCATCTCCCATTTTTCAAAAATCCTATCATATGTGCAAAGACTACATTTAAAACAATTATAAAATTAAGAGAAATTTTTATAATTCTCATGCACCAATTTTTGAGCTTAATCTATCTTCCCCCCCCCTTGGTATATGCAATAGGGTTGTCTCCCTCAATATGCATGATAAAAAATAATCTTAAACATTGTCAAGCAACTAAGTGATTACTTTCTTTTATATATCATTAATTGTTGTATCCTTTCTTTCTCACTTGGTTTAACAATTGATATTTAATGCCAATTTTCTTACTTGGATCATACTAGGAATCTTGATGATTTCTTTTGAAATTAATTATTAAAGATACCATTGGTGTTTCTCATTTAATATTCGTGGAGGTAATCCTAATTATTGATAATCATTGGATGCCACTTAATATTGACCTATAAGGCAAAAAAATTTACTATTTTCTAGATACCCATATAAACTTAAGTCTTTAAGGACTAGTTATCAAACTTTTTTCAACCCATATCTTTGTGATTTATTTAACAAGCGTTATTTCAAAGAACAATTTTTGTAGATATGTTTATAATCACCACAAAAATAATATCGCATATGATGGGAATCAAAAGTGTATGTGAGAAAGACCAATAAAAGTATGACTTATATATGTATTTTTAGGTCATAATAAATGATGAGTGATACAATGCTCTCTTTTGGATGTGTGGAGATTACGAGCTCCCCTTGTGTGATATGTAGAGAAATAAAAATTAGACTTTATAATTAGTACTAGTAGCATTACTTTATTATTCTAGTACATTAGTAGACAAATATACCATATTGGTCAACCAATGTGGTTATAAACTTACATTCCATATTTTCAAAAGACATTGATTATCAGTGTATCCAAAATCCTAACACTAGTCAATCAAACTTCTTAAGTTTTCAAAGATCAAAACACTTTTTTTAAACTATCCTTGACTTAAAACTAGTTCAAAAATTCTCCAAAAGTTTGTTAAAATCAAAAGATTTTCATTAAAGTTCAAAATATGTTTTCTGTTAATTATGAGATGATCTATGCATTATGACTTATAAGCAAAAAATCATGCAATGATTGATCCCTTAGTTCATTAAAATAAACAAAGATAAGGTTACAAGAAAGATTGTTTGAATTTATTTAAGGAGTAATATACTTGATTCTTCTTTGTACTTAAATCTTCACTTAAATTACATTTGTGCTTCACCTTCTTGTTCTTGATTCTTTACTTGATTGCATGTATGATCCACTTTTCTCATAATTTTATCCTTTGATTTCTCAATTGATTCAATTAATTTCTTTACTCGTTTCACTCTTATGTTGAACTTGGCCTTTCACTTATTAACTTAATAGTATCATCAAGGATAAAAAACATTATTTGTAACATATTTTATTATCATCAAAACTATGGATTAAAACTTCACTTGGTCCAATAATG
The DNA here is from genome assembly GCA_026284465.1 of Erythroxylum citrifolium. Lineage (NCBI taxonomy): Eukaryota > Viridiplantae > Streptophyta > Magnoliopsida > Malpighiales > Erythroxylaceae > Erythroxylum > Erythroxylum citrifolium. Next base: position 14,453,997 of record JANKOE010000206.1, on the reverse strand, counting down.
ATATAATACTTAAATGATTTCCTAAGCTTTATTCTCAAGTTTATCGTTATCTGTAAACAAATGTTTAGAAAATCAAATCAAAATATTGAACCAAAATTATAAAATTGTAAGGTTGAACTGATTAAATTAGATTAAACCATATTCAACATTATAATTCAATATAAGCTCAAAATAGCTTGAAAGAATATTCTAAATTTTTAAGCACATTTTTTCATGAAGAAGTTAAGTTAATAATATTTATTTCATTATGATAAGACATCAAAACAAATAAATAATAATATGTAAGAGTATAATAGAGAATAATATGATTTTAAAATAAAAATAAAATTGAAATGATTAAAACTTATTATTATATTTTGAATAATCAATTAATTATTATATATATATATAAATTATAAGCATATAATAAATATATAAGTTAAAATAAATACTATATAAAAATTAGTAAAATAAACAATAATTATAAATAGGTAAATTACATTTAAAATTTAAACTTTTACTTGATTTTACACTACTGGTCAGAACTATTAAAAGTAACAATAAAATGTTAAAACTTTTAATTCGACATAAAATCTACTGTTAATCTTTTAGTTAATGTTGTTGATATGATATAACACATTAGTACGACCAATTGACAAATTAGCATCTACATAATAAAAAATTTATACATCAAAGTTTTATTAAAAAAATCTAATAGATGAATTTAGGTAACCTTAGATTTTCACTTAAAATTGTTGTTAAAGTAAACAAAATTTTTTCCTAATAAAATTGTGTGGTGGAGAATTAGGATACTTGGCTTAATAAGAACCAAACAAATGTGTGGTATAATATTGATCAAATTTGGACCACATATTCAAGAATTCTTCAAGTATAAATAGGTGTGCTTAGCTTGTTACTCATATCAAGTGAGAAGTGAGAACTCAAGTGTAAAGAGTTCAAGTGTTAGCTAGAAGAGTTCTACCTTGATTATTGTTAGTGTATTTATAGCTTATTGTATAAAACTAGTAGCATTTGTGTGATTTAAAGTATGCCCTGTACTTACAATTTTGATAGATCTTGTACATCAGAAATGATCATTATTTTACTATTTTCTTTCTGAGTGAAACATTTATTAATAAAAGTGTGTTTTGATAGTATTTTCTGTTATCAAAACTTTGCCCAAAGGACCAACAAGTGGTATCAGAGTGTTGGTTATATTGGAATTAGTGAATTAAAGTACACAATTTGGGATTGTGAAGTTGTTGTCAAGGATAAGGGTTACTTGGTTATTATTATTAAGTCACTGTGGCAAATCTAGCCAGTTCATCTAGTTCAATTGAGAAGCTCAATCACAATAATTACAACAATTGGAGCACTCGTATCCAGTTTTGTTTACTTGCGCAAGATTTGTGGAGTGTTGTTTGTGGTAATGAGACTACACCGCCAACTGATCCTGAGGAACTCAGAAAATACAAGATCTAATATGGCAAGGCTATGTATACACTCTCAGTGGCAGTTGAGGATGATATCCTGCATCACATAATAGATACCAAAATACCAAAGGAAGCTTGAGATGCCTTGGTGATATTATTCGTGAAGACGAATGAGCAAAGCTGCAACGACTGGAGAATGGGCTTAGAGTACTCTCACAGGGAGATATGACAATTGGTCAGTACTATAGCAAAGTCAAGGTAGTATGCTCTGAGATCTCAAAATTAGATCCAAAAAATGCAATCTCAATAACGAGGATGAGGAAAATTATCTTCCATGGCCTACGACCAAAATATACTGCTATTTTTTACTACTACATATGGATGGGCTCAAGAAACAACTTCATTAGAGTTGGAAGCTCTGCTGGCCAATCAAGAAGCACTAGCTAGACAGATGTCCGGAGTCATAATTAAAGATAAAGAGAAAGCACTTTTTAGCAACATCAATAATTTTTGAGGCAAGAATTCGAAGGCTAAGAATGCTAAAGAAAAGAAGAAAAAGCAAGGAGGATGTGAAGAGGTCATTAAGAAAGAAGCTTCTAATTAGGGGGAACAAGATATGACCAACATAACAATAATAGGGAAGACAAGAAGAATCATTGACGAAATGATGAGTGTTATAATTGTGGCAAGAAAGGTTACTTTGCTCGTGACTGTTGGTCCAAGAATGTTGAAAGCAACATTGTTGAAGCAACTCAAAATGACAGTGAGGTAGAATGGGACTTGCAAGCTTCTTTAGCCATTGAAGAAGAAGTAGATAATGTGGGAGTCATAAGTCAAGAGGAAATGACTCTCATTACTACCACTTGCAGCATAATTGATCACAAAAATGATTGGATAACTGATTTTGGGTGTTTCAATAATATGACTGGAGATAAAGACAAGTTGTCAAACTTGATGAAGTTCAAAGGGAGTAAAGTTGTAGTGACTGCAAATAACTCAAAATTGTAAATTACTAACAATGGCAATATAATGGTTATACCTCGATTCAGCTCACACCTATTACAACTTCAAAAGGTGTATCATGTATTTGGTATGAAGAAAAATCTCCTCTTAATTGCGCAACTCACAAATTTAGGGAATTATGCACTGTTCGGTCTAAATGATGACAAGGTGTACCAAAGCATAATACTTATAAGCAAGCCGATTATGGAAGGAAAAGAGCTTGAATCCAATTATGTAATGAGTGCCTAAACAACCTATGTAGACAAGACAAGGAAGAATGAGACAACTGATCTGTGGCATATAAGATTAGGCCGTGTTAAATATCATAAGCTAAAGGTGATGATGAAGAAGTCAACGCTCATAGGTCTTCCTCAGCTAGAAGTACGAGAAGAAATTATTTGTTTAGGCTGTCAATATGGTAAAACACATGAATTACCATATGAGGAGTCAAAGTTTAGAGCTAAGGATCCTATTGAGCTAATCCACTCAGACGTATTTGGTCCTATGAAACAATCATTAGTAAGCGATTTTCGCTATATGATAACTTTCATTGATGATTTTTAAGATATTTCTAGGTAGATTTTCTTAAAGAAAAATCAAAAGCCTTGGAAAAGTTCAAGATTTCAAAAAGAAAGTTGAGAAAGAACTTAACAAGAATGTTAGAAGCCTACGCACAAATAATGGAGGAGAATATTTACTTATAGAATTTGAACACTTTCTACAACAAAATAAGATAAAGAGATAGTTATCTTGTCTATGAACTTCTCAACAAAATGGCGTTGTTGAAAGAAATAACCGACATTTAGTGGAATTATGCATAAGTATGCTACATGCCAAGAATGTACCACCTCTATTTTGGGCAGAATGTATGAAGACAACTGCTCATATTATCAACAGGCTACCTTAAGCAACCATGGGGTCTCCATTTGAGAAATTATGGAAGATTAAGCCAACGGTTTGTCACTCTTGTGTATTTGGATATGTATATTATTTGTTTATACTAGATTATCTACATGGAAAGTTTGATAAGAAGCTAATTTGATGCATTTTTTTGTTGGATATGATGAACAACAAAAAGGATGGAAATGTTTTGATCCTATAATAGGAAGATACTATGTTTCCTGAAACATAGTATTTGATGAAACATCATCATGGTAGTCCCCACAACTGGTCTTATTGCCAGATTTAAAAGAGGCTGAAGAAAAATTATAAGAAAAATTGCTAGAGAACATTAAGGTGGAAAAGATTCAATTGAGTGAAAACAATATTGATCTGGGAACATCTTCAATAGTGGAAAACAATGGTGTAGGCTCATCAAATATATGTCCATGGCAAACTGGAGTACATCAATAGTTCTTTTAAGAAAGGTAGACACAACTAGAAGAGTATCAAAGGAGGTTTATCAATAACCTCTACAAAGGTCAAATGGGCTGAGCAATTCAAATCCAAATCATGCTAACGCTGGTTTGATTGAAGACTTTAGAGTTGTGAAAGAACCAACCACATACGAGGAAGCATTCAAAAAGAAAGAGTGGAGATTGGCTATAGAAGATAAGATTCGAGTGCTAGAACATAATGAGACTTAGGAACTGGTACCAAAACCCAAGGGAGTGAAACCTATCTCATGCAAATGGGTGTACAAGGTGAAATCTCGTTCAGATGGATCAATTGAGAGATACAAGGCAAGAATTGTAGCTCGTGGATTCTCACAACAGTATGGAATGGATTATGATAAGACATTTAGTTCAGTACCAAAGATTGCAACCATACATGTTTTATTGGCTCTCATAGCAAGCAATTCATGAATCTTTGGCAGATGGATGTAAAAAATTCTTTTTTAAATGGAGAGCTAGATAGAGAAGTGTGTATGGAGCAACCACAAGGATTTCAAAACAAATCTCATCTAGAGATTGTTTCCAAGTTCAAGAAGGTGTTAGATGGATTGAAGCAAGCATCAAGAGCTTGGTATGGGAAGATAGCTGGATTTCTAGTTTTCAACGAATACTTAATTGTAACAACAAACTCAAACTTGTTTTTCAAAATTCGTTAAGGAAAGAAAGTAACGATTTTGGTTGATGATCTAATCATTATTAGAGATGATAAGAACAAAATCAGACAGATCAAAGAGAACTTATCAGTTCGCTTCCAAATGAAAGAGCTTAGAGAGTTTAATCATTTTTTGGGATTAGAAGTAGAACAAGAGAAGGAATATTTCTATGTCAACAAAAATATGCTAGAGATTTACTTCAGAAGTATGGTATGCTTGATTGCAAGCCTATCTCTTTGCTGATAAAAATGAATTTGAAGTTGAGTGCATTAGAAGGGAAAGCTGACTCTGACTAGACCAGATATTGCTTTTGCAATTGAAGTAGTGAGTCAATTTATATAGAATCCCAAAAAGGTTCATCTAGAAGCAGTCCGAAGAATACTAAGGTATATCAAAGGGACATTTGATCTTGGTTTACTTTATCAAAAGGGAATGACATGTCAATTAAAAGGGTATTGTGATGCTAATTATGCTGGTGATGTTGGCACTCGAAGATCCACAACTGGTTATGTGTTTACCTTGGGATCTGAAGGTGTAACTTGGTACAACAAAAGATAACAAATAGTCTCACTTTCAATAACAAAAGCAGAGTATCATGCAACAACTATGGTAGCACAAGAAAGCACATGGTTAATCCATTTATTAAAAGAATTGCAACAACCGATGGATTATGCAATACCGCTATATTGTGATAATCAATCAACAATCAATCTGGTAGAAAATCCAGTATTTTATGCAAGAACAAAACATATAGAGGTGCAATATCATTTCATACGAGATAATGTGCTTACAAGAGATTGTTAAGGTGAAAGCATAATATCAAACGACAAACATTTTCACTAAAGGTCTCAATAGAAAAAAGTTTGAAAAATTTCGAAGTCAACTTGAAATGGTTTCAAAGGAAGAAGTTAGAAGGAATAATTTATGTTGAGGGGGAGTGTTAAAGTAAAAAAAAATTATCCCTAATAAAATTGTGTGGTGGAGAATTAGGATACTTAGCTTAATAAGAACCAAGCAAATGTGTGGTCCAATATTGATCAATTCTTGACCATATATTCAAGAATTCTTCAACTATAAATAGGTGTGTTTAGCTCGTTCCTCATATTAAGTGAGAAGTGAGAACTCAAGTGTAAAGAGTTCAAGTGTTAGCTAGAAGAGTTCTAGCTTGATTATTGTGAGTATATTTAGCTCATTGTATAAAGCTAGTACTATTTGTGTGATTTAAAGTATGCTTTATACTTGCCATTTTGATGGATCTTATACGTCATAAATGATCACTATTTCACGATTTTCTTTTTGAGTGAAACACTTATTAATAAAAGTATTTTTTTGATAGTATTTTTTGTTATTGAAACTCTATCCAAAGGACCAACAATTGTCTCCTCTTCCTCTTTCCCTTGTAATCCACTTTTTTGTCTCTAACACTAGCTTGCAAACACTAGGTTTCATCTTCAATGCATCTGATTTGAATGAGCAATTATGTCAAAAAGAGATAAGGTGTCATGTATCTCTCATTCTTATTTGTAATGAAAAGATATTAACATTACGAATGGTTGTCATTTGATGAAATATATTAGTGAATATCAACAAATGCTGCAAAGATTTGTAGGATAGGAGTTTAGAGAATCTACAACTGGACGTATGATAGAATAATAATGAAGGGATGATCTGCTAGTGTACTTGATCAGCTGGTCGCTCCTTTGGGTTCTTGCTCTCCTACCAAACGTGTGTCAAACCCACCACTGTGCATGCATGGTGTAGAAGTGGGTCCTAAGGAACCCACAAAAGCAAAAAAGTGGTGGTAGTAAACTAGGTCTCTAAAGGGGGAGTTAAGTTCACTGAAGTTTTGGATTTAGTCACATCATTTCCTACTATGTTCCAACATTCTATCAGAAATAGTGGGCTGTGGTTGGACCAGACTTAATAACCCATGTTAAAAAAGCAAATGAGATTTGGTTTATAGAATAATCTGAATGAAGCAAGATTATATCAAACTTAGAAAGTGCATAAAACTAAGAAATAAAATTAATTAGTGGTCACTGAAAGACGAATTAGTATGCGCAATTTGCCAGAGTAACTGATTTTTGGGGTCTCCCTCCATATTTATGCCTCCCCCATATTTTAATAGGCTTAGATAAGGAATGAAATGCATTGAGTTACATATTCTCAATTAATAAATGCAAAGTTTGTAAATTTAATTTTTAGAATTTCATCATCAATATAGTCTATAAATTCAATACTTGTTATCAAAGATTTTTGTCACCCATTCTCTTCTCTTATTATATATATCTCTCTCTCTTTTTGATTACTAAGTTGAAGACTTTTTGTAGGAATAAATAGAAGGACAAAAGAAGTTGAGAATTACTAACTTAATTTTTTTTTGTTATCAAAGTTTACTTGTCAATGTATCACCATATTGACATTATTAATTAGAGGATTAATGGCAGGCTGATTTTATAACAGATTGAAAGTTCAAGTATTTTATTACTACAAAATTAATTATCTCAATCGTATAAATTAACTATCCTTATCAATTATAAGTACACTATTTTAAATATTAATTTTTTAAAAATATAAATAGATGCACCTATTAACTATACTAAATATCAATTAGAAAATACTTGCTAAAGGGATTAGCTGCAAAGGAGGATAACTTCTTTTACACAATGGAATGGTAGTAGGATTGGGACGAGTTGGCTTATTTGGATCCACTTCCACAATGTAGATGTGGTGCTGTGTGTAAAGGATTCTGCAAACAAAACCCCTGCTGATAATGGATCACACTCAGGCCCGTCAAATAATAATCAGCCCACAAAGCCCAATTCGCAGCAGCAGAAACAAAGGCACATTCTAGAAGAAGATCGTGTATAACAAATCATCTGTACTGACATTCTTTCTGTTGTAA
>JANKOE010000206.1:14425895-14438657 GCA_026284465.1 Erythroxylum citrifolium | reverse complement strand
TCTTTCTGTTGTAACAATATATAGAACATTCTAGCAACACAGGTGTATATAAATATACACGCTTTACTCTGTAGCATCCTTTATAGTAAAATACAAAACATTTTTTTAATATTCTTTCTGAAATTTTCACCGTGAAGCAAGCGGATGGTATAATTGAAGGAATAGACTTGCGTAGCTTCTGATAAATGATAGAACAAGTTAAAACTCAACTATTGCTTCAGGATCCTTTACCCTGAATTAATAAAGAGTATTTTATGATTCCAAGGATGGCATCACAACAAGAAAATCATAACTCATTAGAAAGCAACGGAAAGCCATCACACATTGTCGTAGGAAAAGTCAAAGAACCATTAAGCAACAGTCAACAAAATTCTCAAGTTGGGATAAATGCCTAAGAGGTTAAATCAAATTTCATATATAGAAAATTTAGATTTATAAGAATTTCGCGAAATTAGGAAATGGTAGTTGGGGCTAGAGATTTGCCTCCGTTAGGCAAGCAGAGATTAAGCAAGCATCCAATTTACACGTTGAGGGACTCACTGCACCGTAGAAGTGATGCACCGCCCAAAATAGTAATATGGCACTGTCACAAATTTTCTTGATGACCCTGTTCATGTTTTTCATTTTTTACAGTTTCCTGCCACTATCTATGTTCCTTGTCTTCTCGCAGATTGCGCTCTCCCTCTTCTCTATCTCTGCTTCCGGATGCTTGGTATGGGTCCAAACTCCAAATCCGTAACTAGTGCAGGAACATAAAGCTTGTATGAAAGATTTCTTGAGGCCTAATGGGTTATGGGCCTACCAACAAGATGTTAGACAATAGCAGACTAAACAAGCTATTGTCTAACAATCTGTTTTGGAGACGTGTAAAATTAAACGGGTCGACCATTTCTAGTAAACGAGTAAAAATGGCAGGTTTAGGTATACATCACGAGACCCTTATAACTGTCCTTTTTGTCTAAATTAACTGTCCTTCCTTGTTCTTTTGTGTCTAAAAGCACGAAATTCATTAGTGTAGATATTGATATATACTTGTTCTTTCCCTTCTTATCCATTTATTTTGTTCCAATAAATACTGCATAAAAGAGAGCATCTGGAACAGAATCTGCAGAAGCAAAGCATGTATTCATGTCAGAAGGTCCACATTATCAATCTTTCACTCTTTAACATGTAATTTAGTGAACAGAAGATGTTAGTCTTTGTCATTTTCTTGAAGTTTCTAAGGTAGAACACGACAATCAATTGCAAAAAGAACCATCTCGTATAGTAAGTAGTAAAAATTTTCTACATAAACCGTCGGTTTAGCTCGAAGTCTGACCTAAGATCAAGTATTCCATGAATTCCTTTCAAGGGGATCTCATGGTTTTGTCAGTTTATGCCTGCTCTGAAGATCTTGATTTACTTCACCTTACAAAATCCTAAATGTAACTCCTTTCTGCTTTTTGCGCCTGTACGCTTTAATTCTTTTACAACATAAGCATTAATAGGTTGTTTTCATCAATGAACAGATGCAAGCCGCGGCTTCCCCTTAATCGAATTCAAGTGTTGAGTGACAAAGATGATGCCCATGACCATTAGAAGACAGCCTACCAGAGTGCTGAAGAATAGAGCACCTGGTGTCCTGGTCTGGACAAAACCATACACCCCATTTGATGTCATGACAATGAGGTCAGTAAGTCCGTCATTTGAGAAATCATCACAGATCAAGGCATGGGTTGGAGGTGCAGGAAGATCAATGGACGTTTGTCTACTTCCCCCAGGAGATATAACCACCGCCTCTTGATCTCCTGCTGCAAGTATCATTTGTTGATTGTCATGCGCTCGCAAAGAGAAAGTCTTCAGTGTGGGAACCACTGTGCCAGCTTCCATCATGCCAGATGGTGAAGGAAGATTTGACCACGTAGCATCTGTCAAGAGCTGCCATTGCCAAACAGCATCATGGCCATGCAACCCAGGAGAGCAGCATGTCACCTGAAACATTGACCGCACCAATCATGGTAAGATGCACTATAGGCAGTACAAGTGATGATACTAACAGTAATTATATGGGGGTGAATAATACTGAACGCAATCATCTAGTTACAGCAATCTCATTAGCAACTTCCCCATCGTGTTCATGAGTATTCCACCAAAAAATAGAAACCTTGAGACAATATAATGATCAGTACTCAATTATATAGAGCAGACTTACTCTCAAAATTTTCAAAGGCAGTAAAAATAGTTGATAACTAAAAGCAAATAATTCTTGATGAACTTCTGTTATATTTGTAAAATAAAGAATAGCCGTAGGTGAGGAAGAAGTATTCTTACTCATTTTGTATTGAAACATCCAAGGATTATTTATACACAAGACAAGAGCTGAGCTATTGGATGGTAACCCTAGAATAAAGAATAAGGAAAAAAAACTAGCTACCGAAACAAAGACAGCTGTGATTATTCCTTCTGCTAGGTACAGTGACAGGCTGTAACAAAGACAAAGGTTTATGTACAAAAGAAATAAAGTAGGCGATATTGGGATTGGGCCGCGGATGGTTGTACCTAGCCCAGTAAAGGAGATGTGTCTGGGTCTGATATTGCTAGGTCTTCTAACAATATTATACCATGAAACAAACTATAGATAAAGTCATACCTCCCCACGATTGGTTAAGAACACGACATCACCATGACTTCCCTTCCGATGCCAATGGCCATCACTTTTTGGAATGAGAATGGGAGTAGCCACCTCTAAAGCAGACACATCAGGCCGACCATAATTTCTTGAGAACTCTCCATGATGAAAGAAGTTAAGTGGGGAATGATGACATATGGAAGCATTAAAAAGTTGCTCCCGCACTGGTACACCAGAAGTTGCAACAGCCCAACAGGGACGCAGCACTTCCATGGATCCACTAACAACAGTTTTCTCAGCTCCATTTCCACCAACAGCCTAAAAAAAAGGAAATGTAATATTTCTGTTTCCATTTAACACTAAAATATTCCAGCCATCTTTTCCAGAAAAGTTTTTTGCTTTATATTTTAAATCAAAACATATTACCAAAATTCGTAATCCATCATCATTTTATCTACCTTTCGGATCTCACTTATGGAGACTTGAACAAAAACAGCGGAAACAAAAGAAACAAAAAAGGTTCACTGCGTACAGGGTTTGTCCTTATGATGGTGTTTAGCACAATAGAAAAGACCCAAAAGCAGTGAGTCCAAGTTTAGTATAATGTCACAAGCAGTTTCCATTGTGCCTAATTAGAGCATGTGTAGTCAACCTAAGATCCAGGACATATATAGAAACCCAAATGTCATTGCAATTTTAATTTATATAAGTAATGGTTTGGAGAATGAGAGGTCAATCAATTTACCTGAACATGGTCAAGGACTCCATCCCCATTAATATCAGCATGAAGCCCACCTTCTTGGAGATGAAGCTGTCGAAATTGGTGAAATTTCAATCTCTTTTTAAGAATGTGCAGAATAAGACACGACATACATAGGCAGGCATTTTTAACGTATTTCAAAAGTAGTTCTTAGGATAAAAAGAGGACATTCTTACCTAACATTAACAATAACATAATGCCTTCCCAACCCCATTAGGACCTTTTCGTAAGGCAGCAAATAGCCTATTGAAAAGTAACCCAAACAAATTGGCGAAAGCATCACATGGCTTAAGAGTTACCTTGCAAATGGTACGACCAGATGCCAAATGAACAGCTTCTATCCCTTCTTTTTGGTGAGCCACAACAACATTAGGAACCCACCATAGCTGGGTGTAGTTTGTTATGGTTGGAATATAAGTTACCGGCTACAAAAGTAAAGTCAAATAGTCAATGAAAAGACACGGAAATCTATAAGATAAGATTTGATTGGCAAGTTCAGTGATCATATCCACTGTAATGATGCGCCCACACCTAGTGAGATTTAGGGATTTCTAATAACTTCTCATTTGTTGCTTTTTGTCTGGACTAGTAACAAATTATAGGGCTCAAAACAATAATAATATACCCACACTTTAAGATAATGGTAATATATAAGAAAGGTGTTATTCGTCAGAAATCCAAAAGCTATAACTTGAATGGGATCAAGAAAACAAAAATTACACAACAATGGCATAAATTTCTCAAGACTCAAGCACAACCTGCACAAAGGCAAACTCAGTAGATTTACCTTTTTAGATTTTGCTGAGCCCGCATAATTGGCAGCTTTTCCAATCAAATTTGAAATTTTTTTAGCCGAATCCTTCCCAGGAGGATGATTCTCTTCAGGCTTTTGGAAAGGATAGTTTGTTGTCTTTCCAGGTACTTTTTTCAATGTTTTCCTCTTGTGACGCCTGAAGTGTGCCAACTGCAATACAGTATCCTCTCTCCTATCCTAATACAGAGATTGAAGCTCCCAGATTATACAACTAGCTGAATCATGGAAAGATTACTTCCAAAATGCTTACCCAATGATGTGGCATAACTCCAAGAATTGATTCCCTGAATTCTCTGCATTCAAACTAACATTTAATTTGCATAAGCACACTTTTATTTACAATGGAATTACAATCCAAATGGAAATAACTACTTTAGGAAAAAGCTTCACAAAGTGGATAGAACACCCTACAATCCCCTTCTCTCGAGAGGGTTGGATTTTGGTGCAGATTAGAAATGGTTTAAATTAATCAAAGAAGCTGATCTGGAAGACTGCATTTACCAAACAATCAATCTAAACAGATGCGCAAAAGGAAAAAATGGGGAAAACAATAACCCTAACAAATATAGCTGCAGAACTAAGTTATTATCAGCCTCATGTCAACCTTGTACCATTTTTCCAAATGACTAGAGTATTATCCAAGACATGAAGTTTGCTTTCTACCATCAGTGAGCAGTACTGAACCATAGTTATCCCAGTCCAGAATCGCATAAGATGATACCTCTCCAGGATGTCTGGTATTTAAAGCCTGCACATCAAGCTTGTAGTTATGCTGTGGAATCAACTGAGACGCATCTAAAGATTGTGCTTCAATATTCTGCATCAACAGAAAATATTGAGTAAAAGAGGAGACAGTGATACCAGTAAATGGAGCAATGCTTATGAAAGGTAAATTTAATAAATTCTGTGCTAACACAACAAGTAACTTCCAGTAAGAAGTTGCCATTAAAAGTAGTTGTTTACTAGTACATGCACACATTGGGTTGTTTGCACCTCAATTATTTCAATAATTCCTTAGATTGTCCCTATATATAAAATATGGTTAGCATATTTCATATAAGTTTTGAACAAATAAAAATTATGCCCAACAGATTTTTCTAGAAAAAAGGCACCTATACAACAGCAGAATAACAATGACAAAGACGATAAGACAGATCCTGAAAGTCGAATTTTGTTATATCATCCAATCATCAGGTTAGCTATTTCTAAAGGAATGCCCTGGTTGGATGAACAAATACTTAAAGATGTTTTGAGATTAGAACTATAATAATAACAAGCTGTAAGAAACTTTGCATGAACTGGACATTTTTGGAGAGTATCAAAATATCAAAATTTTGGCTTTGCTATTGGAAAAGTACATGCCCTTAAAACTAAACCTAGATATAACTGCAAATAGGCCAACATCAAGTTCAACAGATAAATTTGCCACCTCATTCTTTCTACTCCAACGGATTTCACCACTTCGACCAGCAAAAGCAAAAAAAGCAAAATGGCGTAGATCCACAGTTCCAGTGTTCTCTGAATCCTGTAAGAATCAATAGATTGTTAAATATCCACTGCCCAAAAAGCAAAAGAAACAAAAGATATCAACTTGCTGGATCTGGAACTATCTTTAAGGCATTTCAGAAAATTGTATGTCTTGTATTCCCATATAATTATACTCAGCTTGAAACTTCACGTATATCTATATAAAGGAACTGTATATACGAAGAAAATAGAATCACAAGACAAATGTTTTCACCTCCTTCTCACTAGCACTTCTTCTGTGCAGCTCAGCATTTTTTTCAGCTATACCGATCTCTTCAAAGGGATCTAAGTAAAGCTGAAATGGTAGAAAAAGATGCACAAAAGGTTGTCAACTAAATTTGATACTAGGGCCAAAGATCATAAAAACTTTATCAACCAGTAATAAACACATTTGTGAAAAAAGGAAAAGAAAAACTCACATGGGGCTGCTTTTCCATTCTACCACCAACAATAATCAATCCCGTATCCGCAGACTTCAAGGTATAATTACTGATCGAAATGGCAACCTCCCTGTGGTGAGCATTATGCGGAAAATCCTCCTGCATAGAAAGATAATCATAATCACCCCAAGTGACGATAATCTGCACGCATAAAACACCATCAATTTTTCCAAACCTGCAGATTCTTTTCCCAAAGCTTGTTGAGGTTGTGATCAAAGCACATGACCGACCAACCGGAAGTAACAACTACCAAAACCTGCTTGAGTGGCTGCCCTTGCTTATAGATTTTGTCTATAACACCAGTGGCCATAGCCACTGCACGCCTACCACTTGCAACACGAACTTTGTCAGGCAACAGCGAGACCTCCACAATCACTCTCGATTCGCTGAAACCCTCGTCCACTTTCCTCCAGTGCGGCCTCAAAACCTAAAAGTAACAGTTTTCCTCTTCAGCCAAAATAATTATGAGAAAAACAATAAAAGAAAAACCAGTTCTTCGAACCTGAATTTTGGCGTCGTGGGTGGCGACGAGCACTTCTTTCTTTCCGTCGCCGTTAAGGTCGGAAACGATCGAAGGAGGAAGGCGTTCGGCTTCGTATTTGATTGGGTAATCATCGAAGAGGTGAAACCAGGCCTCCCTGAATTGAAAATCACCCTCGTGCTACAAAATTATGCCAAAAAACCATCTCAAGTAAATAATCGAAAATAGGGAACAGTACTTGATCATAGGGTTTAAGAGAGCTACCTGGAGCGAGAAGAAAATGGCGAAAGCGGAGAGCATGAGAATGGCCAAATCTCGTTTCCTCATTTTGGAGGGGGACTGATACCAATATCTGGATTCTCAATGAGTAAACAGTGGAAGATGCAACAAGAAGAAGAGGAGGAGGGATGCATACACCGTTTAACTTATTGAGTTGATACAGTACACTGGATCTGTAATAAATGACAGTCTCAGTGTTAATTAATTGACGCTTTATATAATATTATAATACTAAATTTCTGATATTTTTCTTTAAGGTACAATCCTCCAGCTTGACCAAGCGTCCATATCAATCATTAATACTTGTGATAAACATTATCAAGTGCCCTTTGGCAACCTTGAAGGCGCAGCTCTTTAATTTGATTCATTGATCTTGTGATTCTGCAGTTGCAATTAACAGGATGTGTTCTGCATCCGAGCAGACCAAACTGCACTTGGCTATGACAATCTTCCAGTTGGGCTATGCAGGGAACCATGTCATCTTGAGAGCTGCACTTAACTTGGGCATAAGCAAACTCGTCTTCCCTGTTTATAGGAACATGATTGCCCTGGTTCTGCTCGCTCCTTTAGCTTATTTCCTGGAAAAGTACGTGCTTTAGCTATACCCTCCTGTGTCCAGAAACTGTCTCAATTCAGTTTTGATCTAACAGGTAGTTTCAGATCTTACCGATGGTCATCTCAACTGTTGTCTTTTGTTGTTTTCTGTAGGAAAGACAGGCCAATTCTTACCACTTCTGTCCTGATACAGCTAATTCTCATTGGATTTGTTGGGTATGAATGATCCTGAACTGTTTGCAAAATTTGGCCCTTGTTTTCTTCTGAAAATAGAAAATGCTTTTGTGGCAGCATAACGTCAAATCAAGTGTTTTACCTAGTAGGTGTGGACAACACCACACCCACCTTTTCTTCTGCTATTGAGAATGCTGTTCCTGCTTTGACCTTTGTCTTTGCAATCTTACTCGGGTATGCTAATGCAACCGTTTCAACTTTACTCCTTCAATGGGAAAGCATCTTAAAGCACTAACATGGTTTCCAGATTGGAGCAGGTCCATTTGAACAGGAGAGATGGGGTAGCTAAGGTTCTTGGTACTGCAACTTCCTTCCTTGGAGCTACAGTTATAATCCTTTACAAGGGGCCAATTGTCTACGGGTCAAATTCGCCTTCAGGCCAATCACATCTGTTGTCTGCATTAGGAGATGCCAATTCGAAAAACTGGACCTTGGGTTGCATCTGTTGCCTAGGTCACTGTTTATGTTGGTCCGGCTGGATTGTATTACAAGCGATCCTGTTAAAGAAGTACCCTGCTCGGTTTTCAGTTTATTCATTTACTTGCTTCTTCGGTATTCTGCAGCTTTTGGCAATTGCAGTCAGCACTGAGAGAGATTCTCAATCCTGGAAAATTCAATCAGCTGGCGAGCTCTTTAGTGTCTTCTATGCGGTTCGTAACTAAAACTGGTGATAGTGTGGCTCACCAATGGTGATTGATTTACAATCTTTGCATCCATTACAAATGTTTTACTGAATAGGGCAGTTTGCAGGGGTTGATTGTTTCAGGTTTGGGATTCACGATCCAGATATGGGTCATACAGAAGGGAGGACCCGTGTTCGTTTCTGGCTATCTGCCTATGCAGACCATGCTGGTAGCCATAATGGCTTCTGTTGTTCTGGGTGAAGAATTCCATTTGGGAGGGTAAGCTCTGTATCCTGAAACAAGTCTGTTTATAATCTCTTTGAATTCTGGTCCTTCAAGACAGAGTGGTGAGTTTATCTGCAGACAATTTTACAAGCATTTCTCTGTTGAAAATTTGAACCTGCAGCATCATCGGAGCAGTGTTAATAATAGTTGGTCTTTACCTAGTTGTTTGGGGGAAAGGTGAAGAAATCAAGCTAGGGGAAACAATAGATGCAAGTTCCCTTGTGTCCGAGAACAGTCAAGCCAAAGGTCCAGGCAAGTCATTACTTGTTCAGCCACTACTTCCTCGCAGGGATGTTTAATTTGCTAAGAACATGGAAATGTTACATTCTGCGATTAGATTGGTCAGATCAAAAGTAGCATTTTTTTTACATGTTATAGTTATCAGACCTCAGAAAAAGTGAGGATGCTATTTGTTGGGACACACATGTTGTAGCCTTAAAAATATTTTGTTGTGTTTTTCAATAAAAATCTGACAATCTAATTATATATTTTCTGATGAATGTAATTATTAAATAAATGGTGCAACCTATTTTGAGCTTTTGACTTAGAAGCATATTATCAAAATTTTAGAAAAGTAGTTCTTGACCTAGTATTGTCTTAGAATGTTTTTGTATTGATAGATATGTTTTGTACGAAATGAATCAAATTATATTTTCTCTAAAACAACTTTTTTTAAGTCTTATTTCTTTGAAAAGTTCTAGTGACTAATACAAGAGTCTTCTTTAATTTTTAAAGAACCTATGAGTGAGAGAAAACCAGCAAGGTAGCCCTTCATAAAAAATTAAAGATTTAATTAGATCAATTTTTTTTAATAAAATTAAAGATTCAATTACGCGAATTTGCACTTTTTTATTTTAGTACTTAATTTTTAGAAATTATCATTTATTCTCTTAAAATTATATGTTTGTATCATCCGATGTCATTATCCGTTAAAAAACTTAAAAGAAAATAGTGAATTGTAGTCATATTGCTTGTATCATGTGGCATGACCAATACAAGTGTGTGTTATGTAACACCTACACAAGTAATACAATGTTGTTTCATATTTTTATAATAAAAAATAATATCAAGAGATACGGATGATATTAAAAACATAACTTTAAAAATAAGTGATTAAAGTAAAAAACATTCCAAATTATGCGGGATCCAAAGAAATAATCTTATGGTGTAAAGGTGACAATTGACTAGCCTGGGCTTGAGCCCGATCCTAATTTTTTCTTCTTTTTAGTTTAAAATTTGAAAAACAAATTGTTTTTAAGAAAGTTTTGACCTTCATCAAACTAGCTTGAGCCTATTAACTTCGAGTTGGGGCGAGCAGGGCTCGATTTGTTTTGCTAAGCCTACTACAGTGGCACTGTTTTGAGCAGTATACTAAACAATTCAAATCCTTGTCTCTTATTCGTGCTAATAAAACAAAGAAAATCTTCACAATAATAATAGCTTATGAGACAAGTAAGTAAACTCAAACATAAATTTCAAGGGATGATAAACCAAACAAATGCAAGTGTTGAATTCGAGAAGGGAGTTTGAAATTCCTAAAATGAAGGAGACTAAATGAGTAAACAAGTATTCTAATAGGCTCATGAAGATCATAAATAAATACAACCATTCAATGAAGATATCTTTAAGAAGAGAGTGGTGAAAATGGTGATGGTTAATGGTACAACCCTTACTAATAGAACTAATGAAATTTGATATCAATATGAACAAGTTCGATGATTATTTTGTCAAGACAAGTTTGATTCATAAACATAAACTCAAATACAAAAGAAGGATAAAAATCGCCATTCTTACAAACATAAACTCAAATACAAAAGAAGGATATAAATCGCCATTCTCACAGTAGAGGTAGAACGAGACTGATAAGGTTCTAGGGTTGATCGTCACTAGTAAGCTAACTAAGAACATAAGTTGTTAGAGAACCTAAAATAAGACCTTCTCTAATCAAAAATAAAGAAAAATTTTTCTAAGTATTCTCGATTGAATAGTAATAATTATGTGTTCTTTCTATTACATCTAAAAAGTACCTTTTTATAGACATAAAATCTTAGGGATATAAAAATCCAAAGAATAAGGTCTAAAAATGAAATAACATTTTAAAATTTCAAAGCCATAAACAACTAAATCATGAGTCTAGCATTTGTTTAGGTTTCAGTTCAATGTCAATTTTATTTTAGAATTTTATGGGTATTGGTTATGTTCTTTTTTTCAAACATTCAAAAAAGTTAGTATATGACTGATGTTGGTCATTAATATAACCCCAACACCAATTATATTTTGTAACTTGTTTCTAAAGCTTGCTATAACTGATGTTGGTCACTAATATAACCCCAATACCAGTTATATGTTGTAACTTGTTTCTAAAGCTTGCTCTTTTATTTGAATCAAAATTATAGCTTGGCTTCAGTATTTTGAAGTAACAAAGCTTCACTCCTTGCATAAAGATCCACCATTAGATCATTAAGAGTTTCTCTGGCCTTTTTGGATATACTTCTTATTAATGATCCTCTAATGTCCTTCAATGAATCTCTAACAATTTTCGATGCTTCACTTGAATCCTTTGCAATTTTTCTAAACCCCTCTTCATGATCACGTTGCTTTAAAGCTAATGTAGCTTGAGTTGTTTGATTCCCAGTATTTTCTCTCTACTCAAAAGGATTTGTCCTCAAATCAACATCTTCATATGCAA
This sequence comes from Erythroxylum citrifolium, assembly GCA_026284465.1. Classification (NCBI taxonomy): domain Eukaryota; kingdom Viridiplantae; phylum Streptophyta; class Magnoliopsida; order Malpighiales; family Erythroxylaceae; genus Erythroxylum; species Erythroxylum citrifolium. The sequence goes on along the minus strand of JANKOE010000206.1, from coordinate 14,427,362 downwards.
AATTAAAAGGAGATAAATTAACAATAATGAAAATAGTATGAACACAATATTGACTTAGCGAGTTGATCTTATAAGCATTAATACTCATTCTTGCTATGACTTAAAGGGTCCATCTCTTTTTGGTTGCAATTAAGAATTTTGTTTGCTTGAAAACCTCTATTTTCTTAGGTGTACCTAAATTCGATCTCTAGGTTCAAGTATCACTTATTTTCTCCACTTATTAGCTAGGTTCAAGTATCACTTATTTTCTCCACTTATTAGCTTACTTAATGTATTGTTGGACCTTTTCTTTAATGTTCAACATTACCTTCTCATTTAACTTTTTCACCAATTTAGCTTTCTTCTTTCCATTAAACCCATCTCTTTCTCTTAAAGGAAGAGGTGTAAAATTTAAAGGACATAATAATCTATAAATAATCTCAAAAGGAGAATAATCCGTAGCATTATGGACAATCTAATTATAAGCAAACTCAATAAAAGGCATCAACATTTCTCAAGTTTTAAGATTCTTACCAACAATAGGATGGAATAAAACATTTAGAGTTCTTTTAATCATCTTAGTTTTACCACTGGTTTGTGGATAGCAAGTTGTAGAAAACAACTAATTTCCTAACTTGTTCTTATGAAATTGAAAGAATCATATTAACTAGGCTTGAAGCTTGTATATCAATAAAGGAAAAAAGCAAAAGTCAAACCTCATTGGGGGTAGCAGCCCTTAATTAAGACCTAACTAACTAGAAAGTATTAAATATTCCTATATAAAGTAACTGTTCTAAGAACTCCATGCAATCTAACTATCTCATTGAGAAATAATTTACAACAACAATAAACTTGCCTAAAAACTTACGTAAAATTTTCTTCATTAATCTCATAAGTTTTTAAGTGAATTTATTAAAATAAAAGACATTACTAACTAGTTATACAAATCATATTTAATTTTAAAGGAAATTTTCTATTCTTCACCTTTTTTAATCCTAATATTATAGTAATATAATTCTAGATCAATTTTAGAGAACAAGTATGCATCATACAACTCATCAAGCATCTCATTTAACTTAGGGATATGATGTCTATATTTTATAATGATTTGATAATTATGAAACAATTGACACACATTCTATAAGATCTATCCTTACTTATTATTTAAAAAAGGAATGATGCAAAAGCTCAAACTCTTTCTCACATCGCCCTTATCCAAAAGTTTATTCACTTATTTTTGTATCTCTTTTATCTCTTCCAAATTTGTTCTCATTTGTATTTCTTTTGTCTCTTCCAGAAATGAAATTGATTTAGTGCTTTATCCTTTTTATAAGTTAAAATAACAACCCTAGGTAAAGAATCATTAGTGTCAACACTAGACCTGGCAAACGGGCGGGTGGTCCGGGTATGAGTATGGGTCTTACGGGTACGGGTAATGATTTTGAAAATCCATACCCTGCCCACCGAAAACGGGTAATGATTTTGAAA
>JANKOE010000206.1:14394261-14405299 GCA_026284465.1 Erythroxylum citrifolium | reverse complement strand
GACAAAAGTGGAAGTGAGGTTTCGGGTGAGTGGAGAGAAATAAGCAACAAAGTTCAATTTTCCTTCCTTAGGCCAAGTGAAAATCGTGGGAGGCAATGACAAAACCAAGACAAGTGATCATCAAGCATTAAATGAAGGAAAATGTTGGCAAAAAATGATTGGTCTAACTTTTCAAAGTCAAAGTAAGTGAACGAAGCAATTATCCAACTTCTCCACCCACATTTTCGGTTATGCTTAACAAAACAAGTAAAAATCACCCTTTTCCTTTATTTCCTTAGGCAAATCCGTGGGAGAGAGGAGTGAACATTAAATGCCATGTTAGGTGGCCTTAGGTGATTAGGTTTAAAAAAATGAAGAAAAGTCAACATAATAATAGTTTAATCCTGATCAAAAATAGCCCAATTAACTCCAATGACCCTAATTTCAATCCCAAAATAATATACCCAATAGTACAGTATCATTGGGTAGCAATTTTCGCTACCGAAAATCGACCGGTTCGCCAATTGGTGATTTTTTCGGTCCGGGAATTTTCTCCGGAAAAATCCAGAAAAATTCCTAAAACTCCCTTAAAATAGAAAACAATTTATGGCACACTCAGAATAATTTTTCAAACCCATTAACTACGTTAATCCCAATAAAATTGTCTTAGGCACGCAAACCGGGAATATCATATATGCATGTCCAGTAATTGCATGTGCACAATTGCTATTGTGTAGCTATCCTATTATGCATGAGCAGTACTAATTAATCCCTACCAATCCCATCCTATGACAAATTTACTATTTTACCCTTCCAGTAGGGGGTGGGATGTTACATATTTAACCCACGATTAATAGTTGCTACGAGAGGTTAAAGAACAATAAATTAATAAAATAAGCTTAATTAGGGTTTAGGCCGAGATTGAACCGAAGAACCGAGTCCCTAACAAATTTTCCATTTTTATCATTTTTACATGTTTTCTTTAATTTGTTTTTATTAGTTAGTTTTATTTTATTTTCGTATTTCAAAAATCCAAAACCCCACATTACGTGTAAACACCGATTAATTTTATTTCATGAACTTTACATGCACTCTCTGTAGGATCGACCTAGACTTGCCACTGCTACAGTAGGAGTCTAGTTAATTAATTTTGTCTAGCGTTACGACGCGTGGTCAGTCTGGGTCTTAAACGTCTCCGATCCTCCAATGATGCACTTTTGACTAAATTAGGTTGGGCTTTGGCAAAACAGCATGCGTGTGGTGCTGGACTATGTCGCTTGGATCAGGAGAGCGAGAATGGCGGAGAATTGTGTGATGCAGCATCACGGGTTACCTGTTGGCACTCTTGTGGGATGGATCAAACGGTGCCGGATTGGGTCAAACTGAATACGGATGGCGCGGTTACTCAAGGGACCAACATCGCCACAGCCGGGGGCATTATTAGAGATTGGCAAGGCAAGTAGTGTGGCGGCTTCCTCCACAACATAGAGAGGGGCTCGCCTACTATTGCAGAACTCTGAGGCGTCCACTCGGGACTGTCCCAGGCGTGGGTGATGGGTTACAAAGGTGTTATCGTCGAAGTGAATTCCCTTGAGGTAATGAATATCCTCTCTTCTTCTAAGGTGGTTCTAACGGATGATCTTTTGTTAGTGGCAAGTACACAAGGACTTTTGCAACGCGACTGGGAGGTGCATCTTCAGCATATGTATCGCGAAGGAAACCAGTATGCCGATCGGATGGCTTCTCTAGCCTTAGCATTTAGCCAAGGATTGCATTTTCTGAAGAAACCCCCGGTGACCATACAGGAGCAACTCCAACGCGACCAGCATAGTATTTTATACCGACGAGCCCTACATTAATTAGGGGTTTTGATTGTGTGGTTTTTTTTTAGTTTTCTTTTTGTAGCAAAAAAAAATTGTATCATCACAAACTGTCTTTGTGTATAATACATTAAGACTTATTGCGAGGGCGAGAGCGAATGCTGAAGTTGCTCATGCTCATGCTCTCATTTAACTAAGAGACAAGATCCCGAATCAAGTTACATAAAGTTGGAATTCCCTCCCTTTCTCTCAGAAAGATATTCCTAGTTCAACTTATTATTTTTTTTGAGGGATCCTAGTTCAACTTATTGATTATTCACGAAATATAACTGTGCTTTTTTAGTACTTTGGGCGGAATCCAGATGCTAACGCCCTTCATTGTTGGTGATGGCATAAGTGAAATATAACAAAAACGATGCGTTTTTCAAACTTATGCACGGAGCAAACTCATACGGCTTCTGTGATCTGTGAGATTGTTGCGTTGTGTGTGAAAAATGGCAGCAGAAGAGGGACAGGTGATCAGTTGCCACTCCGTTCAGGAATGGACTCAGCAGTTGGAGAAGAGCAAGGAACTCAGCAAGCTGGTATGATTGTGTTTTTGATAAAAGTTTCTCCAGTTTACCTTTAGAATCGTATCTGCAGCTTACTGGCATAACGTACCAATTTATATGCATTGGGAATTCAAATGAAAAGGTTGAATAGGGTAGTGAACTCTGCTGTTTATGGACAGTTTCATGCATGTTTTTTGGGATGAATTGTCTGCCATGCCTGTCCTTTAGCAAAACTGGAATATATTCCACACTTCGTGTAAGATGGGGGACACACAGGCTGTTTAGATTTCAAGAAGACGCAACTGTCCAAACTGGGATCCACTACCAACATGAACCTACGACTGGTTCTGTACCCGTCTGGTTACAAACTGATAAACAAATCACACCACTACAGTCCCCTGTGCCCATCCACTTAAAAAGGCTGGGAACTGGGAGGGCCTTGCTTTTCACCAAGTCCCTGAATAATAAGGACTTGCGAATTTTGCAACTCCTATCTAAAAACCGCTAATTTACAGTTGCTAACTAACACACATAAATCAAGACAGACTAAATGCACTTGAACACCCATCGATGGCCATAGCCTCTCGCTTTCTGAGAGATGGCAGCATCTTCAGCTATCTAACGTAAAACTTTTTTCCTGCACTCTTCCTACTGTACCTCCTTTGCTTCTCTTGCTGGTACTGTGGTTAACTTACTACAACATAAATGAGAGAACATTCTTGCACATTCTTAGGTTCTTAAGTTTGATCGAGCACATACAGCTTCGACAGACAATTTTTTCAATACATTTGGACATGGGTCTTGGCCGAAGTTGCTGTTGGATATGGTGACTGTGCATCTCTGCTGCCCTACACATTTCTGTGGAAAAATGAACAGAGGACTATAAAGAACTGTTCTACACTAGAAATTAGCAAGCAAGAGAGAGTAGCGATAAAATACCTTCTCCAAGATGGCGTAAGAGGTAGGGGCATGGCAAGGGCCTTGCTGATAGCTCCCACAAGTTCCCAAAGGAGTTCCAAAGCTTGCAAATTTAATTGAAGAAATGGACTGCAATGGACTACACCGGAGGTGGATCTTAGGACTGTGGAACTCTTCAGCTTTTCCATAGCTTTCAATTTGCCAATTCTTTATCGTTGGATGGAACTCTGAGACCTCAGCACAAACACTGCTCACTGATCTCTTGACAAGAGAAATTCTCGAGGGATTCCCTCCAAGCTCCTCAAAAACTACTAACAGATTTTGTGTTGGCTTCAGCCAAGATCGAGGAACATGATACCTGAAAGCAAAATTTTCTTATTGACATAATAGACAAGATTTCGAAAACAACTTTGAATGAATTATCTTAATGTATATGTCTATCTTTGAAATATTTACCATCGTTGGGTTGGTTGGCCACAACCAAGCTGACATTTAGGAGGACGGAATGCGCCCACGTAACTACATCCATTGCAATTGCCATAAGCATATGCAGTCCAGTATCTTCCTATGCTCTGGCCATTTATCCATATCTGACCCTTTCCCATGCCTTCCATATCCAAAGCCAATGGCTCATCTCCTTCAGGGGCATTGAAATAGGCCTGAAAAGTTCCATTAAGTTTGATTGAGGCACCAGTGATTCATTTTCTGAACTAATGTTAAGTGCAGTCTCCCAAATTTACTACCTTATGCCATGTCAATGGCTGTTGCCTCTGTGCAATTAAGGATGCCTGCATCCACTGAACAGAAGAAACACTGTTTGGGGAAACAAGATTCATGGCTTCTCCTTTAAGACCCACCTGTTTGATAAAAAAAATTAGTGATTGAACCTTTGAGCTAACATGTTGAGAAAGTGGTCAACGTGCACAACCTGATAGGTCCACTTTTGCCAGGACAAGTCCCATTTTCCCTGGTCAAGTCCATGCAGCGCAACTGGACCTTGGATTCCTGTATTCCACATCTCATAGTGTCCACCAACATTCTTCAATATCAAGAAAGAAACATAAGTTTGAGAAATTAAATACATACGTAGTCACAACATACTCTAGTTTTCTTGACCGGGCTACCGTACATGGTCAACCACTAACATGGCAAGCCATATTTAGACTCTATGTACCAGCCTAAACCATAGAAGCTACTGTTTGATGTTAAAAGAGCTTTCTTTTAGTTTCTTCCTTTCCTTTCCAATGTAAGTTATGCCTCTTAAGGATTTTTCAGGTAAGTGTGTGTCATTTCCCCTGATAAAAGAAAGGATCTGATAAAAAGTGCAGACAGTTTGTCTTAAGCTATAATAAGTGCAGATAGCTTGTCTTAAGCACTAATCACTTATCAGAACTTTTTAAGATTTCAAGTAATGATTCAACTAGCAGCCACATGAGTTGTGCAGAATTCTTATCACTATTATAAACATTTCAAGTGATAAATCTAGTAAATCCTCTAAAAGGGGACAAAAGAAACTAACTGGCAATCCAACAGCAACGCTTAGCAATGCAATTTGGTTTTCTCCAGCACGTAAATTGACCTTCCCAGTATATGTAAACCTTCTATTTTGTCTTGTCCCAAAGGCAGAACCTAATACAAGGCATATAAATCTTAGTTTTCATAATTCAGCGCAAATGGAAAATATGAAGCATGTAACTCATCCATGTACCTGAAAGCTGTCCATTAATGAAAACATGCACAGCATGGCCTGATGACTGGACAATGAGAGTGGGAAGTTCCCCTCCACGCAGAAAGGATTCAGATGCAGCAATATCAACACTGTTGTTCAGTTGGCAGGAAGCAGATTAGTACTATAATGAGATTCCGCTTTTGCTCTTTAAAAATCAAGTATAGCAACAATTAGAAGTATTCAACTGTTTCTTTGGCAAGTTGACGGTGAAGAAGAATAGAAAGAGATGAGGAAAAACGTAACATGCCATGCCACAGGGACAACATAAAGTGGAGGATCCCAGATATTGTTTTGAACACTCTCACCTACTTATGTACCACAAGTAGTCACTAGTATCCCTTGTGACATTTATCTGCTCCAAAAGACCAGGGACTGTGAAAGTTGAGCTGTCATCAAGTGCAGAAATATCCTCATCATAGCTCTCCCATGAAAGCATTTCAGTACTCGTTGGCAACATTTCCATTTGTGACGTTTGAACTCCAACCTATGAATACGAGTATAAGTTGTATTTTCTTTTGAATGGATTCACGATGTGGAAAAAGAGTTTCTTCCCTTACAGCTCCCACCATCCCCCTACTCCCTTGTCTCTCTCTCTCTCTTAACGGTGCATAGCTCTGATTTGGGAGTGAAGATGTAGAAAAATACCTTTGCAGTGTTAAAGACCACATTCCTGCAATCAGGAAGGATGCTGATGGACCAAGGAGGCAAATTATAGTGCATATTATTGAAAAGCACTCTCCCAGCAGATTGTGTATCGTAGTTTGCAAGAAAAGCAGCACAATCTCCTGATTCTGTGGAGTATACATGAGCCTGAAAGATCCAAATTTTGGGTCAATATCTCTAATCCAGAATAAAATTTCCTGAAACAAGATGTTTCAGAGAGAGGATAATACCTGCTGATAGGTCCCCAGTTGAGTCACAATAGGATCAGTTGAAGTTAAAGCTTGCTCACACATCTTAATGGATCTATGGAGCTCCTTTAGATGTCCATACTTCGGTTGCCTGATCAAACCTGTCAATTGAAAGAAGTCAAAGCAGTTAGATGCTTTTCCAGTTGCACTTCATGTTAGAGACTACTTATTAAATCGTGAGCTTTTGGATTTTTGTACACACCAAAAATCTAGTCGTGAATTCAAAGAAATTAGGTAGATTTCCATAAGACTGACTAATGGTCCATCCTTGGAGTTTTATTTTTCCAGACAAATCAATATATATTATAGTTTAGTGTTCCAAATGTATTTAGATGAACGTAGCCATATTGTCCTTATTTTATCACATGGCAGTTCAGACCCTAATCATGGAATATTTTTTCATAGACTTGTTGAAGGTAAACACATGCAACTCATCCTTACCATATTCATCCAGTGGAGCATCATAGTCATAGCTGGTAGTGATGAAAGGGCCTCCAGCGCTGCGACCAAAGTTAGTCCCTCCATGGTACTGTTTTGAATATTGGAAACCACTATTAGTAAAAGAGAATTTAAGGTTAATTTCAATCCAGTGACAGATAAAATTACAGGTTAAAACAGACCATGTAGTAGTTAACAAAGGATCCTCCTTTCTGTATGAATCGAGCAACTGCAAATGCCAAATCTTGGGCAGGACGCTTATGAATTGGACCACCAAACTCCGTGAACCTTCACAATTTGATAAACAAGTTCAATACATTATGAAAGTTAAATTTGAAGTTAATTGATCAGTTTGATTCAAACAACAATATGAATATCCTTACCATCCACTCCAAGCTTCTGTCCAAATAGTTGGCTTGTAAGGTTTGTTGGGAGAAAATGAGTCACAGTAGAACCCATTGCATGTATTTATCTACCATTGGAGATGAGAAAGTCATTGAATTGTATATCATCACTATACAAGAGAAGCGCAGTAAGAATGAAACACACAAACTTTTGTTGGCCAAGAATGGACTGCTTACCACTGGATCTGGGGCATCTTCTTCCTTGCACATCACCCAGGGGACTCCAGTTCCTGTTTGAACAGCCATATTTGCCGCCCATGTCATATAATTATGACCGGCAGAACCAAATAGCTTGCTCTGTTGGCCGTACTCATTCTCAATCTGGACAGAAATACATGAGGCAAGACAAGGAAACCTATTGATTACTCTTAGCTCTTATCAAAGTAACGGGAATAAGTTAACTGATAAATTCTTCTCTTGTTTATGCATTAGTCACGGGTCATCTGAGTTACGTTAGCATTGAAGAAGGATAAAAAGAGTCAGCCACATGAATTCACATCTCAGAACTGCAGAAGACTTGAATCTGTAAGAGCAAAAGAATTGAACAAGTACGTACTTGAGACAGTATAATGGGCCCACCCTGGGACTCAAACAAATTATGACTCTTCATCAATCCCACAATCTTCTCAGTGAATCCTTGCATTGCCCTCTGCCACATTCAAGACTCCTTATTACAAGCATATTATAAATTAAAGAATCCAAGATTTCACCAATTCCGAATTGTTTCTGCTGTCAATTTGTTACATACTTAAACACCAAGATCTAAGACAAAGGGAAAACCTTGAAAGGCTCATTGTCTGTTCGAAAACTTATTCCTGGTACATACTTCAGCCAAACAGGAAATCCTCTGCAAACAACATGCAGTGTATTGGAAAGGACGTAAGTAAAGTTTTACTCACACATATCAGCAACTACACCTAAAGTGGGGGAAAGAAAGGACTATGGGGGTAAAGAGCCGGCTTACAGGCAAAGAACCGGCTTACTGTAAATAAAAAATAAAAAATAAAAAAAAGGGATTCAGAGAGGAAGAATGTTAGGTACCCGAAATTCCACTCTCCACAGACATAAGGTCCGATGCGGATATGGGCATAGAGGCCTGCTTTTTGTGTTGTCTTTAGGAATCTTACTAGATCATATCTTCCTTCGAAGTTGTACTATAACCAGTAAAAGAATGCAAATTAACACTAAAGAACAGCAGAAACCCAGAAGGAAATACTGACTACTGAAAAGAAATCGGAATGTGTATACGAATTATGTACATTTCCAGGTGTAGGCTCATGCACATTCCAGAAAACATAGGTCTCAATCACATCAATGCCTCCATCTTTTGCCTTCTGTATAAGATCTTCCCACATCTGCCGAAACCCACATTCCTTAAGAAATTCGTCACAACAAAAAAAAACCAAGTGGAAGCGACTAACAAGCATCATAAACAAATAAAGTGGTACTCAAAGGAAAAGATATAGAACAGAAAGAAATGGAAGAGGGTAAAGTACATCAGGAGTGCTCCTTGGGTAATGAATGGAACCAGAGAAGAGGAGTCTTCTTTGACCATTAATCAAAATTGCCTTCCTGTCGTAGGTTACATTACACTGAATCAGCTGAGAACCTAAGCACAAAACCAAGCATAGCAATGCTACCAGCTTGGAAACGGTGTTAGTTCCCATTCTTCCTTTCACTTAGCTCACAAAAGGTTCTGTATGAAGGCAAAGAATGAACAGATAGTCAGAAAGAGAGAAAAGGGGTTTTGTGGTTGTGGTCTACTTGGTCTACTGTGGAGCAGAAACAAGGTCCATTACTGCCTTGGACTCCACACTCACAGGTTTCAGCCTCTGAGCTTGGCAGAGCATATATATATATTAACTCCACGCAACTATTAACCTGACACAGTTCACAAGTGGCAAGAGTCTCCACTGCGTGGCTGTAAACTACTAAAGCCCTTCTACAATCCCATGACTAAGAAATGCCTTACAAAACAGGGAAAAGGACCAAACAACAATCTAAGAAGCTTTTGTACACTTATTTTAACTGATAATAGGGAACAGTTGAACAACATTGGTGAGTGTTAAACACGCGTTAACAGAATCTACTATTAAAGGTAAAGTGAAATTCTTCGGCCATTTTCAGTAGGCGCAACTCTCAACGTCAAATAAGCCCTTCTACAATCCCATGAAAGAAGAGAGTTTTTGATGCAATGAAAAAACAGAAATAAAAATTGTTACTTTCTCACTGTTGTTTAATATAATTCACAGACTGTCAATGGTGAGACATTAAAAGGGTTTGACCAGTAATAATGGAAGCTGAGTAGGGGCATCACCGGAACAAAAGGAAAATAACAGGTAATCCTAAGAAATAGGTGAGTTGATAAAGGGTTCTCCTGGCTTAAGTGAGGTCGCGGGTTTAAACCACCCTCATGTATGCAACCGTTTAAAACTTAGGGTCAAAATTTTACCTCCCGAAAAGAACTTACTCGGTTTAAGCGAGGATTAGTCTATGTGTAAATGGCTTAAAATGTCTTCTTATAATTAAAACCCTCTTAAGAAAAAAAAAAAGGAAAAGAACAGGTTAAAGACAAATGCCTAATTTGCTGCTTTTCCCATGACGTGATGAAACCCCATTCTCTCAGTATGTATCTTATCTGTCACAATTCTTGCTTCTATGAATGACACGATTCATTACCAACTTTGCCTGTCTCAAATCTGTTCTTCCATTACATCTCCCGAGAACTATCTGTCACATTAATGTGTAGCTACAAACAATTCTTGCCGATTCATCGCTTGATCCTGGTGGCTCTGTTAGCTTCCTGGTTGGTGTTAAAGAACACAGAGATTGATACTTTTAACGAATATGGTACAAAAGGCAAAGTAATGGGTATGGGTGCTCATACCTACTTCACCATCTTATGTCCACTTTCTCTTAAGTGTTGAATGGAAAATCCATGCAAATCTTTTGGCCAACTTTTCTAATCTAACGCAGTCTGCAAAAAATTATAATGGAAGAATCTAATTCTTAACGGTAAAAACTGAAGCATATTCGTCCAAAGCAAAAAGGTAAAAACTGAAGCATCATTACATGGGAACTAAGTTGGTGTCTATCCCATCAAACTTGCTGATGAACTCCTTCAATTAATGAGAAAAGTGAAGCCATTTGTCAGGCGCTGCCCATCAATCTCTGCTCCTTAAAGTGCTGTAATAACGGATACCCATCCTACTCACTAATTATCACTTTCTTTTGCTTTATTCACAAATCCATTAATTAAATGGAGACCCATCTGACGAGTGGTCACTATCATTACGTTGTTGAAGTGGTCGCAAAGTAATTTTAGCTGAAAGAATCCGTTCATTCGTTATATAGTACGTTGACAAAATTAACCAATTTGATTGTCAAAAGGTCTAACGGAGCTGGAGGATATTGTAGGCGAGAGTAAACGGCTTCTTTCGCTTTGTACGCTTCGATGGCGTGAAGTGCGGAGCAAAGGCGTGGGGAACCCTAAGACAGTATGATCATGGTCGCGTTCCCTTGAACCCTGACCACTTTGGTCACCCACTGCCACACTCCGCAGATTTCGGGATTGTTTATGTTAATTTCCTCGAATAAAATGACATATGCCTATTGCGTTTTCAACCATATTATCAAACTGCAACTGCAGACATGAACATAAAGTAATACCTGTACTTAAATCAGAAATGTGATTGATCAGTGATCACTTACAACTGCTAGAAGATTGTGTTTGCACAGAAGAGCACAACCATGGCAGATCCAGAGTGGCTCTTGATTAGTTACCCATCAGCGAGGTGAGGACCTAGCTGATTCCGTTATTAGACTTGATTTGGAGGTTAAAATTGAAGCTTTATCACATCATGTTCATCAAACCAGTGCATAAATGAATATAAACTGCATTTGCACTCAAATTGGGTTTATAAATCACTCAAAACTACTAGCATGATTGTGCTTGTGCAGTCATGGCTGGCCCCTGATTCGGTTGAAACCAGGCTAATGCTGTACTTAGACTGGAAAGGAGCTTTATCAAACTTGAACGAATATAAAACTGGATTGTACAGCTATGGCAGGTCCAGGTTGGCCCTTCATTTCCTTTTAGTTGAAACTACTTATGTGATTAGAACTGAAAAATGGAGTTAAAGATAGAAGGATTATCGTGTTAGGAGAGTAAGCTAGATCACTTATTGAGCCAAGTTTACATTATAAATTGGCCGCATTTTCATAACTTTTTATGCACTCGTTGATTCCTAATTGATGACTTTTGTGCTTAAACCGGTTCTTTGTAACG
>JANKOE010000206.1:14370783-14382440 GCA_026284465.1 Erythroxylum citrifolium | reverse complement strand
GGTGCAAGCTAATTTCAATACCAATAGAGCCAAATATCAAAATATGTGCGCATGAAGGGAAAGATTTGGAAGATCCGACAATGTATCAGAAATTAGTAGGAAGTATGATCTATTTGATCTTGACATGACTGGATCTTTCTTTTGCAGTTGGTGTGATTAGTCAGTATATGCAGAATCCAAAGAAGTCTCATATGAAAGCTGTCCAACGAATGTTAAGATATGTGAAAAGTACAATTGATAATGGTATTCTGTATAAGAAAGGTGAAGATTGCAAGTTAGTCGGTTATTGTGATGCTGACAACGCAGGAGATCATGATACCCGTCGTTCAACTATTGGGTATGTGTTTAAGCTTGAAGCAAAAGCAATATCTTGGTGCAGCAAATGGCAACCAACTGTGTCCTTGTCAACAACAGAGGCGGAGTATTAAGCGACAACAATGGCTGCCCAAGAGAGTACAAGGCTTGTACAATTGATGAAGGACTTACGTCAACCAATAGATTATGCAATTCTATTGTATTGCGACAATTAGTCAGCAATTTGGTTGGCAGAAAATCCAATTTTTCATACGAGAACTAAACAAGTAAAAGTGCATTATCACTTTATTAGGGAGAAAGTTTTGCAAGGAGAGATTGCATTGGAGCAGGTCAGAATAGAGGATCAAGTTGCAGACCTGTTTACAAAAGGCTTAAGCGTTAACAAGATTGAAAGTTTTTGTCATCAGCTAGGCATGATGAAAAGGATAGAAGCTGGTGTTGAGGGGGAGTATTGAAGGATACTGTTCACGTGCATGGAGTGCTCATGTACTGTTCACTATTGTTAAACACCAGCACATGGTCATTTGTTAACCGAGTTTATCGCCATTTTCCCTTCATTGTTTATTATTATTATTGGTAGTTTTACTGTTACCGAGTCTCTAGTTTTAGTAGGTTGTTAGCTATTCTTGATAATGGATCCGTCTTGCAACGTGCTCCGGTGAAAGTGGGAAAACGTTGGGATTGTAAGCCTATAAGTAGGCAATCATTTAATTGAATATTATATCCCAATTTTTCTGCAGCAATACTTCATTCTTTTCTTTATGAGAGGTTTCTCTGGAGTGTTGTTCTCTCTCCACTTTTTTTTGGTCACGTTCTTTTAAAGTAAAAGCTGAGAGAGCTACTTGCCCTGTTCTTACATATTTCAACATACCATCTATTTACTACAACCATTTTGATTGTCTTGGAACTATTTGTATCATTGCTAAATCTAATCTTGTCTCTACTTCTTAGAAATATGCATGGATTAAAGGAGCCAAACCATTACATTTAGTAGCAAGTTAAAAACGACTTGAATGTGTTTATACCCTTTAAGACAATGACATTTTTATTTGTGTTTCAATAAACAATAAGGGTTTTTAAGTAGCATCCCTCTTCATTTAGTAGTTAAGGTTAGATCTCTTGATTGCATTCGTGAATTGCTAACATGGTAATGGAAATAGGAAATAAGTAGTAAGATTGAAAAAAGTTGAAAACGTTGTGATCTAAGAAAAGATTTTTAAAAAAATTGTTTACTGTTTACCAGAGATCGGTTTAGAAAACTAACCAGTTTATTAGTTAATTGGGCTGTTTGTATATATGAAGGTTATTATTCTAAAGTAAACCGTGATGTTGGCCTATTTTTAACTGTGTCGATTTAACCGACCAGGTCGTGATCTTGAACAATCCTTAATTATGTCGATTGAACCGACCAGTCCAGTTCGGTATCCAAAACATTGACGTTGTTCTTAGAGACTTAAATGATGGATATGTAAGTATAATATCTTGTATGTTTTTCTATATCTTCGTGAATTTGTGAATATATTTGATTATTGGTTTAGATACCAAAATTGATAACATTTATAAATATTTTCATGTGAACATTTTTATTTTATGAGTTAAGTTTATTAGAATCTCCTATTATTTGACATGTTATTAATGTATCTCTTAATCTTTAAAAATTATGAATGACTCTGTTGTAAGTTCAGTTTTATAATATTTATCCCTTTTATCATCATTTTCCATTAACTATAAATTTTAAAATGATGTTTTTTCATCAATATTTTAAAAATTGGACTAAACATTGGACCAATAAAAGGAAATATTTAACTGGTATTAAAATTCTATAAAACTGCTATATAAAAAATAAAAATATAAGAAAAAGTAAAAATAAAAATAAAATATTTTATACAAATAAAAAGAATATATCAATGTTTACTATTATATAGTGAACTAATAATAACAAAAATATAATAATCCAAACTAAATCTAAATCTAACATAAAACTTAGAATAATAATAAAAATCAAAATTGTATTTCTGAAAGAGGTTGTGTCTCATCATCGACAAAACTTTCAAATTCTTCAATGCTATCTAAAGACTGATAAAACATGCTTTCCTACAAAGTATTTACATCAAGTTCTTCTACTACATTCAAATAAATTATAAATTGGTAATGTATGAAATTATTTTCTATTGTAAATTTATAATACGTCATACTTTTAATGTTAAATATGATCAAAATAAGATATCAACTAGCTATCAATAGATGTTCTTAATTGATTCATTGTGACAAATACATTTTCTTCATATATCACCTTTTCAAGTTTATTATAATCAAGATCGGGTGATGATTCTTCTTCTTCAATCCAAAATCCAGTATGGTCAATATAATTAATATCAACTAGATCATTATTGACCATACGTTCTCTTCTTACTAAGCGCTCTGAATATATAATAGAAAATTTATAAAGTCAATAATATCATAAAATTAATGAAAAACAAACCAATAAAATATACGTTCTTCATTCTCAGATTATAAGTAACGTAAACAAGGTTATTGAATCTATGATATTCCAAATGATTTCGTTTCTCTATATGAATACTTTAAAAAATGCTCCAATTATGTTCATAACCTGATGTAAATGTTATTTGATTGAGTAATCTAATTGCAATTTTGCTCAATATTAGATCACTGAATAATCTCTACCACCCATCTATATTTAAATTAATAGTTATGAGAAATAAAATATATATTATTAATAAGTAAAAGATGAACTAAAAGTATGCAAACTTACCATGCTGTATTTTTTATCATAAGTTCTCTCTTTAGAGATGAAAACTTACCATGTTGTATTTTTATCATAAGTTCTCTCTTTAGAGATGATCTAGAAAAACTCTCTAAACTTTCACGATAAATTTTAATTTCATTTATCGCTTTTGTTTGCTCTTTAATAGAGAAAATACTTTTGCATTCAATTACATAACAAAGACTACCCATAATATATTTTGTACATACATCTCCACTATATAAGCAATAAAGATTAAAAAAATAAGCCACTAAGTGAATCCTTTAGGTAAGATGCTTATCCTATTGCCGATCAAAAATATTTATATAAGGGTGTGTGTATATATATATATATATGTATGTATATATTATATTCAAAAGATGGCTTCTCATATGAGTCAACAACCCTCAACAACCTTATAAGTGGAGCCACAATCTTCACAATGATCAAACAGGTATCCCAAAATTTATTAACTAAAATAATAGCACAAATTTATTTTCCTTTCACCTTATTTGATAACTTATGACTTGAAAAATATTTACTTATCACTAAATTTTCAAGTAGTTGTTTATATTCATAAAGATGTTTCAAAGTGATAAATGTAGTTGCGACCCTAGTAGAAGTAGGAAGCACAATCTTAACCTAATTTTCTTGCTCTCTTAATCAAGACAAAAATGTAATATGATTTAAAAAATTGTGATCTTAGATGCACGTAAAGCAAGACTAGAAATATGGCCCATACCAACAATATCTTTTAAAATGAGATTTATACAATGAGCAATGTATAGAGACCAATAAATATGCTCACACTTTAGTTGTAACAGGTATCTAGCTGATACATAATTAGATGCATTATCTATAATGAAATGCATAACATTCTTTAGCCCAACTCACTTCACAATTTTAAAAAATAATTCAGATAAATTGTGAGAACTTTTTACCATATTAAAAGCATCGACAAACGTTTTTTTAAATGAAAAAAGAGTTTTAATTATAGTTAAAACTATATCAACATTACAATGAGTTCAAGGCATTAGGCTTACCATCATATTACAATATAACTAAAACACTCCCTAGGTAAGACAGTATAACTGTCTGTAATATAGACAACAATAAGAAACAACTATAGGCACCACTTATGTTTCTTTTCCATAAAAAGGCTCATTCGGCATTTCTTGTTTATGAGGGTCGTTTAATGCCCTAATGTTCCACTCTAAGACTGCCTTATTTAGGGAAAGTCCCCTAATATTTGGGATTTTGTTTTTTCTTCCTTGCTAATTTCCTTTTTGCAGTTTTGGATTGCACACAAAAATCTCCTGGGATGTTAGGGAATTGGGCTACAGCTAATGGAGAATCACAATCCTCTACTTGTTCTGAATTCTAAGAGATGATATCCCCTGTCCATTGACTAGCCACATAGTCATCACTGGAGTTTACCATTGCTCTTTGTTATGCATACTCCAACCTAGCCTTAGAGGTCTTATTAAAAACATTCTCAATTTGCCTAATAGTTGCTACTGGAGTTAACATATTGGCCCAATCCATCTGACAATGCTCCAACAACTAGGAGGTGAAGTCATTCACTCCATTGTCCAGACTCTTCACATTGTCTGAACTGGATTTTTCCATAGTTGTCTGTTCTACATTTGCAAGCTAAGTCGAAGATACTTTAACCGCAACAATTTCAATTATCTCAACATGTTCTAAAGGAGTCTTCATCTAAGCATAATCCTTTTGCCAATTTCCCTGAGGTTGGAAAGTATTAGCAACAATATTTTCAATCCTCGAACTAACTAATTGCTTACCATTGTCTACAATCTGGGCCATTTTATCAGTAGGAACCCATAAACTGACTACACCACCATTAACAACATCCACAGCACATATCTATAGCGACATCACTAGTATTTTCATCCTCTACACTACAACTATCTTTATCAGCCTCAACAGGGAGTGTATCATAAATGACACTAGTAACATCAACCCTTGCATATTCAATAGTACGTTTCTCTAACTTAGTTTTCTACAATTCCTGAGAAACAGAAAAAGTTTGCTTTAATTCCAGATCAGTTAGATCGTCAACAACATAAGGTTGCTCCATTATATACTTCTGTTGCAATTCCTTACTACCCTTATTTGATTCTTTACCAACTGAACAGATGTTGGCCAAATTCTCCAATTCCTCCTTTGTTTCCCCAGAAATTTTCTCAGATTCTACTGACCCCATTAACTCCTCATAACTGTCGGTTATAAACATATGTCCTATCAACTTCCAGTATTTTTTCCTTTATGTGGCTTCTATAGGTAAGAGATAGTCACATTGTAATTTATCAACTCTCCACTCTCATCTAATTTCATAATTGGTAAATGGTCCGAAAAAGGAAAGTCCCTCCTCACTTTTAGACAGAGCTTAGTGAAACAAACTCTCTCCATGCTAGCCATCTGAGCATGCATGCTTATAGGTTTGCCTATAGCACTTGCAAGGTAGCTCAACCCATCCACAGTCCAGAACTCAAGCGGAACATTATGAAAT
Source organism: Erythroxylum citrifolium (assembly GCA_026284465.1). NCBI lineage: Eukaryota > Viridiplantae > Streptophyta > Magnoliopsida > Malpighiales > Erythroxylaceae > Erythroxylum > Erythroxylum citrifolium. Next base: position 14,376,828 of record JANKOE010000206.1, on the reverse strand, counting down.
TGAACCTGTAATGAAATTGTTTGAATGTTACCTCAATGAAACTCTATGCCTAGCCTCCTCGTTGGATGAACATGGGCTGGCCACTCACATGCCAAGACCCCTGTTCCAGGATATCACTAATGCTATCCTCAGTGTTGAACTTGAAAAGAAAAAAGTAGTCATCTCTAAGCATCACTTTCTCTAACCCTTTCTTCCCCTATCGAGCCATGGCCTAAGCTTGCACCACCGAAAAAGCCAGCCTCTTATTCTTCAAAATGCCAACTAATGTCGATGCCCATACCGATGCTCCAACTCTAGGGAGTTCCATAGGAGGCATTAGTATGCCATCCTTTATAACATCTTGGAAATGTTTTAACTCTCCCCTCTTGTACTGAATCTGTGGCTGAGATTTCCGCGCTTTGACTGAGGGCTTCAAATTAGAGGGAAAGGATTTCTAATTTAGCGAAGAAGGGAGGGCTGGCAAATTATCGTCAGACAAATTTGAGGGAGGTGGGTCTCCCTCAATGTCCATTCGCAAGGCCTAAGAAGGCCTTCCTAAGAACGGAGGAAGCAAATGCTAAAAGTTTAGTAAAGCTTACTCGCCACTCACTTCGCTCAATAGATCTAGAACTCGTCATTCTTCAAATCTGGATCTAGTCAGAACTGGAAGTAGAGGAAGTTTGCTCCCCCGCACGCCTGGGTCGCCGCTCTCTTTATATCTCCCTGGTTCATGCTGCTCTCCTCTCTAGGTATAGGTGACGTCGCTCCCGCCTCTAAGTCTCTCTGGGTCACGCCGCTCCTCATAAATGGGTCTTTTTGGGTCACATTGCGGCTCTCCTCTCTGAGTCTTTCTTGACAAACTTGATAGAAGTTATTCCAATATTACAATAAACCAATAAATTAATCAAAGTTCTTTGTCTTTGATCAATCCACCCATTTGTAATAATAGTATCATGTTGATTCCCAATTAGACTTATTTGTATCCACAATCAAATGACATTCTTTTTTTTAATCTTGAAGTAAAGGCACACGAATCACATGATAAGAAGGTACATCAAATTCTAGACCTGTGGTTGTTGTAGCATCTATTGCTTCTTAAAAATAAGGTAAATTTAAAGCATTTAAAGGAATACAAGAATGATATAATCATCTAGCCATATTACATCGTAAAACAACATCATTATTAAACAATTTTTTTAAAACTAGGTTGAGAACCAAGTTTAATTCTTGGAGGACAATATGAATCTATGTCAATAATAGTTTTCCTTTTTCTTTATCTAATACTTATTGTACTTCATCATCTTTAAAAGATATATCATGAGGCTCGTTAGTTTCCTTTTTCTTTTTTACTTGCTGCTGTAAATAATTTCCAATCCTCTCACATACATCAAATAGTACATTTTTACAAGAAGCATTATTACCCTTAACACCAGCAAGATGTTCTTTCATTCTATAAATTTCTCCCTCTTTAAATATTTTACCATGAAACATACAATTATATTAAATATTCCCATCAAATGGTTGAGAAGAAAAAAATCAGATTTAGTATGAGTAAAGGATGTTAAGTTCATCGAATCTTTTTCTAATGGTTCCATATTTTTCATTATAATTTCAATCTAAAAATACAAGAAAAATATTTTTATAAGTTTTGTACTCAACAATATGATTTGGAAATTCTAAGAAAGCAACAAATGTTGAAAAAAAAATTTACTATTAAATACATTATATTTGACAAACTAGTTTAGTTACATTTAAATTGGTAATAGAAAACTTAAAAAATACAAATATACAAGTAAGTGGACGAAAAGCTTTTATTTATTATATATCATATTTTTTAAAAGAATTCGAAAAAATAAATGCATTATTTTCATCAATTAACATACTTGATAGAGTTATTTTAGGAATGAAAATAATAATTGAAAGCATTTGGAAGAATGATCACTTGTATAACTACTAAATACAAAGAAATATTAACTTTAGTACTTTAATGTTTACAATTTACATGTTTATTCTTAGTTATAATTTTGCAATTATTAAGTTGCAATAATGTGAAACAAGATAAGAATAAAGATAAGAAATAAGCTAACCGGCTCTAAGTTAATCAATAGGTCATAACTTATAAGTTACAATATTAAGTCAATAACAATAACTGAATCCTTAAGGAATACCTAAATGACTCATCTAACCCAATACAGATCTCATGAGAACAATTAATAAATTAATCATTAAATATTCATATGTTAGGTAATAGCTGAATGGGTCTTCTCCACTACTAGGTCAAGTAGGTAACCGAGTATTTACTTATTGAGTCACGGGTTACCCTATTCCGACATGTCGAGCTACGGGTCACCATAGCCCGTGGTCGGGCTGGGCTAAGAGCGGCCCAAGTACTGACCTGACCTGACTCATTGACATTCCTAATTATGATTAAGGAAAAATTGGCCAGTTATGTAAAAAATGGTCAGTTTTAGTTATATCGTTTACAAGTATGAACTAAATTGGAAAACTAGTAGTTCATACTTTTTTCAATTGAAATAACCAGTCTGGTTTAGTTTTAAAATCCTTGGTTTTCATTATGTAACATTATACGTGGTACAATACGAAACTGTTTTAAAGATTGTGAATAGAGCTTTTAACGAAATTTGGTGGTAAGAAAAATAAAATATTATTCTTAGAATAGAATAAATGTCACTCTTGTTACGTTCCATAGTTGAGAGTCAGGTATAACAAATTTATTGTCACATGCACAGACAGAATTATTCTATTTGTTCAAAAACAAGAAAGCCTCTCATCAGTTCTCATTGTGTCATAGCTAATCGATACTTTCTGTCCACCTAAAGAATTTTATGTCACAACTTTAGCGTACCCTACCCAACTCAGTATTGCCATTGATTTAGCACTCCTTCTAAATGATGTGTGACAATTTTATACATACATATTTAAAGATATGAACTAGTTATAGTTTTGACTATTACTTGATCCTTTAGAACAGGTTTTTTTGAAAATTAAAAAGGTAAAAATATTTTTATGACATAAAACAGCTCCAAAGCATATCGTATTAATGAACAATTGAAACTTGGTATATGAATTAAGTAATTATTAAATTTCTTTAAAATTGAAATCAGTGTTTTAAGTTACAAACTACAACTATAATTATATATGGTCATAGCATCAAAAATCCGAAACTGAGAAAACATAAATGGTCAATACTAACAGTCAAGTGTCATTTTCACTACCCTCCTGCTGCAGTGAGTAATGCAGCCAACAATATTTTTCTGCATAAGTCAGTAGTGATAAGAAGCTTTACTCAAGTTAGTTCTCTATGTGTTGAATTTAATGCCTTGGTTCATTATGTTGGTCCCCTCGCCTTTATAATGGTGACAGAACGAACAGCCATAAATCAAACTGACATATAGCAGTGAATCAATTATAGTGTCGTAGTCAGTATTTAATTGTTGAATCGTTTCTTTGTATTTTCTTTTTCTGTAAACTTTTAAGTCACCTTCATCTATATTCTATACAAATCAAATATTTAAACTTTAATTATTTAGGAAGAAAGGATGAATCATGTTATCCTCCTTATTTTTTACGTTAACCCAAGAATTTAATCTCCTCCAACGTTATTTTAGATGAAGAATTGTTAGACCAAACGTCACATCAGTAATTAAGTTATTGTCGATATGATCTTTCTTAGCACAAGTGTAAGGTTTCATTCTTTCATTCATTTGTTCGTTGTTTTGATATATATCACTATAGCCTAAGCTAAAAAAGACTCAGAAACTAGCAATTGGCTCTTCAAGACAGAACCAACATTTGTCTGATAAACCTTTGGCAAATGAAAGATGATGAAGCCGAGCAACTTTTGATTAATAGGAACCTCATATGTATACAAAACTTTTATGTAAAAATAGGATTACAACAAATTAAATTTAAGTTGTACATAATAAGGATATATAGAACAAGCTTAAAAATTAGCACTATGGTAACAAACTTAATAAATTTAAGAATTAGCTTTATGATTCTCGTACCTCATCTTTGTTAATGAAAAAGCTGATACGATAATGACACCGAAAGGAACGTGGAATGGAATACTCATTGTCGTGGGGCTGTAGGCTAGATCTAGGATCGGAAAAGCAGTCTGTGACTCTGTGCTTGTCGTAATATAAGGACCGTACAATCCACCAACCCACATGCGCTTTCTGTCTGTTAGTTCCCCCTCTTGTCTTCTCGCGTGTCTCCTGCCATTAAAAGACCATCGTCCTTCCATTCATCTTCCTCGGTGTAAGATTCATACATCCTCCTTGATTTTTTTTAATATAAATATTGCTGGTTTAATACCATCGGAGGTTAAAAGCGTCATCCACGTAAAAAACGTTACATGACTCGAATTAGTTGCTTAGGCAAGCAAAGGAGATATCAAACATTTTATTAGATATTAACTCTTTTAATCTTTTATATACTATAATATGCGATCAGTTTATGTATAATTTAGGTTAATTCAAAATTTTGTCTATTTTTGAGAAAATAATGTAAGACACTTATGGATTGACAATTATTTACATCGTACCTGTATCCATGATTGTTTTTCGTATGATGTTGATTTCCTTGAAATTATTTTATTTCCTCTCGCCTTCTTCCTTTAGCAACTTCTGCAATGGTTCAAAAATTTATTCAATAAGTCTGTTCAACTTATATAGCATCACCAACCGACATGTCATTTGGTGATTGGAAGAGAGAGGAAAAAGGTCTTTGACCCATTTGAGATCTATTATGTAATACCCACTAACCATTATCTTGGGTGCTTTTCATGGAACTCAAATCTATAAGTCACATGGGACATTAAATAGTCTCACAATCTCTCACTTAGCCCATGTTACGACTTGGTGATCCAACAACTTTAAGTGCACACAATACATGGAATCAATCAAGTCATCCTTAACTGAATTAAGCTGATGGAATCATGGCGATCACAAGTGATATAACCTGATTCCTTCTATGTAGCAAAGAATCAACTCAACTCAACAAACTTTAAGTGGGTAATTCGGTAATTGTTATCTCACAAATAATAATTACTATATACAACATAATATGGATAACCAGTAAGTGAGCAAAAACATATGATTGTAATTGAATTCACAAGTGTCATAACAATTCGAGTAAGACAATGATATGTATATATGTCATAATACTATGCTAACAAGGACTTATCTATCAGGCCCATCCGTTCAACATGACCAATAAATGTTTTGGGCGATAAGTCTTTCATTAACGAAACCGCTATCATGAGATCGGTACCAGTATGCTCAATTGACACTTTATATTTTTACACTTCTTCTTTCACAAACAAATACTTCAAATCCATGTGTTTCGCACCCTTTGAATATTTGTCATTCTTAGAGAAGAATACGGCTGCAGAATTATCACAATAAATTCTTAACGATCTGGTAATACTGTCGACAAGACCAAGACTTAAGATAAAGTTCCGCAACCACAATCCATGAACTATGGCCTCAAAGCACGCCACAAATTCAGCTTCCATAGTGGAAGTAGCAATGACAGACTGCTTTTCACTTTTTCACGAAACTGCTCCTCCAGCTAATAGGAACATATAACCGAATGTAGATTTCCGTGAGTCTACATAACTGGCATAGTATGAATCCAAGTAACCTATCAGTTTGAGATGGGTTGATTTTCTATGTGTGAGCATATAGTCCTTGGTGTTCCAGTGATCCATTCCAGGATTGCTTTGATATCGTCCTAGCACTCCAACAGTAAAACTGATATCTGGTCTAGTGCATGTTTGAGCATACATTAAGCTCCCAACTACTAACGCATAAGGAATAGACTCCGTGTCCTTACGTTTCAAATCGTTTTGTGGACATTGCATTAGACTAAATTTGTCCCCTTTCTGAATTAGAACTATCCCTACGGAGCATTTTTTCCTAATATTTTCTCGATATAACCTTTCGGAGACAATCCTAATGATCCTTGTGATCTATCTCAGAATATTTCTATTCTTATCACATAAGATGCCTCACCCATATCTTTCATTTCGAAATTATTAGA
>JANKOE010000206.1:14350924-14370683 GCA_026284465.1 Erythroxylum citrifolium | reverse complement strand
TCCGAGATTGTAATGGGTTAAATTGTGCAGGAAAGATGATGCTTATGCCGGGTTGGAAGGATCCTTTAATTGGAGAAGTGTTGTGTTATCGAGAAGCCCTAAGCTGGATAAAAAGCCTTGCTTTCTCTCCGATTTGTGTGGAAACGGATTGTCAAACTATTACCAAAGCTATGACATCCTCCGTTTCCGTCTTATTTTTCAATGCTTATCGATGATTGCAAAGCTCTTATTAAAGAGCATCATTTTATTTCTACCGCTTTTGTGAAGAGATCAGCGAATCAGGTTGCTCATAAGATAGCTATGGCGGCTGATTCTATGCCTGGTTTCGAATGGGAGGTATGCCCGCCAAGTTTTTTGTATGACGTTTTATCTTTGGATATGAATAATAGGCGCTGAGCGCACAGAACAACGTTTCAAAAAAAACTATAATATGCAATCAGTTTATGTATAATTTAGGTTAATTCTAAGTTTTGTCTATTTGTGAGAAAATAATTAATATAGATAGATAAAATAATAATCAAAGATGCCCTTCCAGATAAACGGGGTGGGGACGTAATATTCTACTATGTATAAATATGAAAGGTAGGAGTAACTTCAAAAAATTTATATTACAAAATATATATAGTTTTAAAAATTTTTTAGATAAATATTTTTTTAACTTTTGTTAAAAATAACAAAGAAACACACATAATATGAATATTACACATAAACTAAATATTAATAATTTAATATAGTTATAATAAATTATTATTTTAAATTATATTTAATTAATTCACGTCGAGCTAAATCATTATATCAACAACATTTTATCAATTCACATATGATGTCATATGTTATTATTTAATAGATTAAGGGCTATGAGAAGAGTTTTCTTAAAATTGAAAACTATAAGAAAATTGTCCAAAAATTTTAATATTTATTTTTTCAATTACTTAAATTACATAAGAATCTTTTATTTTATCATATGTATAAATTTGTAAAATAACATACACACGCACACAATCACACACACATAAATAACAATAATTATCGTTAGAAATTTGCAAAGTTTACCTTGAAATATAGATGAAAAATTCTAAAGAGACTTACTTATATATATATATATATATAATGAAATCAAGTGTACTTTATGTCAGGATTTATTATTAATTAATTAACTAATTACATTTGTAATTATTAAATTTATAGATAATTCATTCAAAATACATTATTTGGGAACCAGTACTTATTTTAGACTAAAAATTTCCATTATTCTTTGTCTATATAAATGACAGTCGACTTATTAAGAGGAGCCTACGTAATCTTAGTACGTTTGTTTGCTTTTCAGAAAAGTTATGAAACAAGGTAGATAGATAGAGCACTTTACGGTGTAATGCCAGGGTAAGGCTTGTGAAACCTACAAGAGGGTACGGAGCCTTTAGATTTGCCGGATCTGGTGATGATCCACTTGAATGAATTATAGCTGTCTTGTGGGGTCCACCAACAAGAAATGCGTCGGTGCACGTGACGTCCATGTCGTTAATTGGGATATTAATATAACCGTTAACTATCCTATTTTATTGCCCCGTAACGGAATATTTCATTAGTACACGTGGCAATTGGGTGACTTAAAAGAGAAGAATATCTTTGTTGGATTCTTGCCCTCCACGTGGTCAGAGTTAAAAGTCCAAATTCTCTGTCCAATATTACCCTGTCTTATTCTGTCTCATGTAATCTCAGCAATTTATGTTGCAGGACCTACGCGAACTCTATGTGAGTTCTACATAAATAAATAACTGAGATTTATTAGACACAATAAGACACTATAATATTAGACAGAAGATCTGAACGTCAGAATTAATGCCTTTTGACTTTGTACCGATCTTCTCTGCCTTCATTTTCTTTAGCAGTTTACCTTTTAGTTTATTAGAAATTCAATGAACTCCTAGCCAATTCCTTGGATTAATATAGATATGTGCGTGACTTGTGTGTGGTGCCATGGATCCCTCAGGAACATGGTCTGAATAAAAACAACTAGAGACCCACTCATTAGGACCATGCACGTCGTATTGCCATGCTCATTCCTTGGTTTAGAAGGTAAACACTTACTCATCAAAGTTGCTTACTTTTTTCGCTCATTATTATAAGCATGACATGTTGTTCGCACTTTGGGACCAGGGTGTTGATTCTTTTTTCAATTTATGGTCACAATCTCACAAAGTCCATACCTAGCTTCAAGCTTCTTTTTGCTTTTCTTCTTTTTCAACAAACCCTATACTACTTACAGAAAAAGTTGCTTACTGTTGGTACATTTTCAAGCCTCACGTATTAGCGAGATTATTACTAGGTATTCTTGTTGTTCTCTTTCAACAAACTCACTTTGTTAAGTGAATCGGATTCTCCAATTCTTTAGCCCTTTTTTGTTATTGTTTAATTTTGCGAGGAGGGCCTAGAAAACTGGTTTTTCTATTGCAGTTTCCTCGCAGATATCCATTTCTCTATATAAAGAAGGATTACATTCACCAAAATTCCTAAATGATAAATTTTAGTGAATATAATTTAAAATTTTCAAAATATATTAAATAAAGGTAAAATAATAAATGTTTCTTTGTAAACTAATATCAATATATAAATACAAAATATTAACTGTTAGTAAATTTTAATTATTTCAAATATTTCTAATTTTCTAATAAAAAATGGTGAAGTAATTTCTTTGATTTAAATAATTATTTATAACTAATTATACATATGTTACGTTTTCTAATATTATATTGAATCGAAAGGATATGATTCTTTATTTAAATTTTACTATTAAAAATGCATCCATCATTAAATGTTTGTATTTGATTTATAAACTCAAAGCTTTAACAATATATATTTAATGATAACAAATTGAATTAATCTCATATTTATTTCTTTAAATTTTAATATGATTACATATACAAAGAATTTAATTAATAAACAAACGAACATAACTATTTCACACATTAAAAGTGACCTAAGCTTTAAACTTGCAATATATTAAAATTTTATTATAAAATTAACACATAAAATAAAAGTAAAAAGATTCATGTACATTAATTTTAATTTCAAACAAACTTTATATACTAAGATATTTTTATTTTAGAGTTACGTAAAAACACTTTTATAATTTTGATGTTTCATTAGTTTTATGTTTACTATACATACCAATACATACATGTGGATAATACTTAAATAAATAGATTTGTTTATTTTTATACATATATTAAAAGAAATCAATATGATTTTATTGTATTTAAACTTTTTTATTTTACGTTCCACATCTACTAATATGTATATAAATATCATTAAACATATATATATTTATTAATAAAAATCTTAAAAATAATTAGTCTCTTTATTAATCATAATGTATCAATATTTAAAAGAATATAAAAGTAACTTTTATCATAAAATATACATGTATGGTACATTATGACAACAATAACTATTTATTTTATAAAAAATTTACATATACTATATAATTAAAATACGATATGAAGATATTTTCATTTGTATTCATGTTATTAGTTCCTAATGGCACTCAAGAGGGGAGTGAATTGAATATTTATAAAAATTTAATAATTTTTCTAACCAATGTATTCAATTAATAAGAATCAATATAAACAGGATGAGAAGATTTCTTAATATAAATTAATTAAACAATTGAGCAATCAATTAAAGAGGACAGGGAACAGAGAGTGCAAATTGATTTATAGTGATTAGATAAATAATTATTGCCTGCGTCCACTCCCAAGACTCTTCTTGAAATTTCATTATAATTCTTTTTTCAAGATATAAAGAACAGCATTTTATACAATCTTTCACATAAATAGGAACTTTTTTTACAATCTTCTTTCATGGTGAAGAGAAATCTCAATACCACTTGGATCACCCCTAAGTATAATATTTAACACCCCAACAAAGTATTACCACTCAAAAATATCTCACTTATTCATTTGATAACTCCAAAATAGCTCACTTAAACAAATGTGACACAATGATGCTCAAATGATTGAAAGATTTTTGAAATGTGGGTATGCAACATCCAAAACCTTCTTGATGATAAAAACAATAAAAAACACCTATTTATAATATTTTGAGAACCAAAGTAGTCGTTGGAGTCAAGAATTAGCCGTTATAATGGCTATATACAGTACACTAATTGACCGACATGTATTTACAATACCAAATTCACTAGTTGTTAGAATATTGGTCAACCAATATGGCACATTAGTCAACCAATACATTAACCAATGTTGCTACAAATTCTTGATACATCAAATTTAGTAAATTTAACCTATATTGATCGACCACTAACCTATATTAGTTGACCAATCATTCCAAAAATATGATTTTAACAACTTCAAATGCTTAAAACCAATTTATTTAATCCAGATATGATTAAAACACTTCCCAAAATGTTCCCCAAAGATTATTTGAAAGAACAAGAGACTTTTATATTAAAATCAAATGCTTTAATGCCTCTTGATAAATGTAAAGACTCATGCAATAAAGTAAGATAAAATGATTATGCACGGCGAGCCTTTTGGAACATCAAATTAATAAAGTAAGCTCACAAATAATAATACAATATGTGAAATGAACTTGATGAGCCTTGATCTCCTAATTTTGTTCTTGCTTCGATCTTCATTTCATCGATTACAAACTTCATCTTTGCTTTATCAATTTCATATACTATCTTCTTGAGTTTATGACTTATCTTCTTAAGTTTACGACTTTATTTTGTTTTAGTATTGCTTTTCATCAAAATAATAAAGACATTGGTAGTAACTAAGTTTTGTTATCGTGAAAAAATCAATTGGAACCTCTCTTGGTTCAACAATCTTCCTTATTTTGATGATGAAAAAAATATTTGTGATATTAGAGAATAATAATGAAGTTAAGCACACAAAATATTATCAAGATAATGATTGGCTCCTGCCTTAATTCATGTACAAATCATATTTCAATATGAAGAGTAAAAGATAAAGAACTATCTATGAAGATAACATAATTTTACTTAAACAAATCACATAAAATGCATGATACAAGAAATACAAGGATGACAAAACAATCACTCCCCTAATCTAATATCACCAAAACTTTCTCTCTTTTTGGAATAGTCAAAAAGAAATCCAAAAATACACAACATAAAGTTTCACACATCAAGTTAACTTAGTTAAAAAGATGAATTTGATCAAGACTATCAAACTTTCTCATTATAGAGTGCTATTGAATATTTACAAAGTCAAACACAAAAGGTCAATTTTTATAAAGATATCCCTAATTGTGTATAATTTGAAAAATCTCCAATTTCGGTATGATGCCTAAGTTAAAAATTTCAACTAAAAACACCAAAGGCAGGTTTTCACAAAATTAGTGGATGAAATTGTAACAAATATAACATAATTGCATTATCCAACAATCAATTTCATAAAAGAATTGTAATTTTGAAAGACCTAAAATTTCAAAAAAAAGAAGCATAAGGAAGTGCCTAAAATAACAAAATTAAGAAAAAAAATTAAAGATTTATCAGTATAATTGGAAGGTAAACAACCTTAACTCTTTTAACAATTTAATTATGGAGGCATCAATTTTAGAAATTAACTTTTAATTAAAATTGTTGTTTTTAAAGGAAAAGAGTTAATTGTATGGGATTTTGGAGGATATATAGGTAAAAGATGAAAAATATGATAAAAATAAGGAGAAAGCTCTTAGATCATAGATACTAGTCGACCATAAGGCTATACTGGTCAGCCAAAGTTTGTCTTAAATAGGATATATGGAGCAAGTTTTGAGCAGACGAGGAGAAGGATAAAATTTTGCTTTGAAGTCACTACATTGGTCAACCATGGAGTTATATTGGTCAACCAATGCGAGTAATTAGACGATAAGATCTTTGACTAAGTAAAGAACAAACTCAATGGAAAAGAAAGAATGTCAAATATTGAAAAATTGGTCGACCACAAAAGGACATCGATCGATCAATGATACTATTTGGCAACTAGATAAACAATCAGAAAACTGCCAACCTTACTAGAAAGCAAAACAGAATAAATTTTAAAGATATCAGTTGACCATACTAAGATATTGGTCCAACAATTAACCATATAGCTTAAGGAACCATCTTTAAATCTCAAATTAAAATAGCAAAACTTCAACAAAATAATATTAAAACACATATCTACCAACTAAATATCAATAACAAAGAATTTGATCATATAAAGGGCTTTATAAAAAAAATTCCATTAAACACAAACTATTTTTTCTTTAATTAAGCAAGATTTATCGTTATTCAAAAGTTTAGAGAAATAATAACACAATTAATGTAAATTCTAACTTAGAGACATTCTTTTACATATAGTTTCTAATTCTAGGTACGAAAGTTCATACTTTAAAAATACCTTATTTATAATTCAAACTCAAATAATCATTGAAAGGACCCAACCCGAGTGTATCCCTCCTGGCGACCCCACGGTTGCCCTCCAATCGATATCTAACTCAACCGAAGGGCCTGTAAAGCCAAGTCATTTAATTGTTAAAAACCTTTTATATTTTAAAAGTTAAAAGTGTGGAAGATTTGAGAACTTTAAAATTATTTTATTAAAAATTTCGGTAGCACAACAATTGCATTTTGACATTCCCAAAATTTTCAAAAGCTCTATAAAATTTCAAAACAGATTTATATTCACACCAATTTCTCAAGTACAAATTTTGGACTTCAAGTTCACTCACAAGCAACCCCAAACAAGTAATTCTCAACAATCACTACAATAAACTTTAAAAGCTAAAACATATTCTTGCATTTCATTTAAAAGCCTTTATAAACATCCATTCTTTACAAAAATGTATATATCAAAATGACACAAGCACAACAACACCCTACGATAGAACTAATTCTGCGAAGGAGTCTCAATTACTGCAACACTTGTACACATACCTGGGGTGATTTGTTTAAAAACATTTTAAAAAAGAGTGAGCTAAACGAGCTTAGTGAGTGATAATCTGTTTATTAAAAAATTTGAACGTTTCATAACAAGATAACTACAATATTCTCATACAATCATAAAACTCATGGTAAAGCATTTGTATAACAATTTATTCGTGTACCATTAAATATGGTAATAACATAACATTTCATAAAACAAAACTTCAATTTTTCTGAAATACTATTCTAAAATGTTTTCGACCTTAAACTCATAATATACAAGTTTTTATTTTCCATTTTCCTTAAACAATAAATAGTGGTGATAATAAGTTTTTTGAAAACTTTTATACTGAAAATAAGCCAACCACTAGAATTGGTACTATGTGGTACTTCTCAAATCACTTTTAAAAACAAATAGTGGCAGCATTATTATTACATGACTTTTCTTACTCATCATAGACCACCACCAGTTTCTTTACTATATAGTACAGTAGGCCTAAAGTCACGGAACTGATTATATATCGTTCACTCGTGACCGGTTAACCACTAGTTGCAGAGCTAATTTTACATCGCTTACTCGCAACAGGTTAACCTCTATAGACCCGTAGTTACGAAGTTGGTTCTGCATCGCCTACCCGTAACAAGTCACGGAGCTGGTTTTACATTGCTTACCTGTGACTGGTTAACCACTATTTATGGAGTTGGTTCTGCATCACTTACCCGTAATAGGTTAACCGCCATAAATATACCGATATAATAACATGTATAAAGCCTAGCGATGTACCATAGGCAAAAACAACTCCTACATTTACAACTCATCTTATTTTCTAAATTAAGTATGGGAGGATTCATAATTGAATTATTTCAATGTAACTCCCAATTATATAAAATTTAACTTTCAAATTAAAACGCATATATTGCCAAAGCATACACTTATGCTAAATGGTTTTCATTTGATCATGAAATGAATATTTATGCTAAGTTTTATGCAAATGATATTTTACAAGTGAAAACCTAATACGAATACATTCAACTTCTCAACACATTTTCCAATCAAATATATCATAAACCATGTCAACTTCATTACTTTCCACATATACTTCGTTTACTAAATTTTCTCCAAATAATAACATAACACTTTATTTAATCATTTCAATAAAACAAATACACTTAATAACCATCCTTAACCATATTCACATGGTCATTATATCATAATCATACTTTTATACAAAAAATGTCTTTAAGGCTAAACTTAACATATTTAACATTAAACTTTTCCAATTCAATTACATTTGATTTCTAACATTTAAAACCAATCCAAATTCACTTCCATGACATTTTAATACACACATTTAAGCCATAAAATTTCATTAACAAATTTTTACAAAAATCATGCACCCTAAACCAAATTTCAATCAAAACCAATTCTAAGCCAATTCTTTTTTCATTTCTTTACTTCATTAGCATCAAAATCATGGCTATAAACATCATAAAACATCAAAATAGAATTTTGGATCATAATACATTAAAAATCGTAGCCATGGCCGAAAACTCATGCAATCATTTCCATGGTTTTTCTTTCATTTTTTCATCATTAAACTAACTTCCTAATGTCATTCATTAATCTTAAATCATCAAATAACAAAATAAAACACTTTAGGCAATATATCTCACCTTTGACCAAGTTTGACCAAGGTTCTATACATTAGATTCACGTGATTTTCTTCTCATAATTGCTTCCAATGTAATAAAACCTTGATATCTCATCAAAAGAATGCAATTTATACCATCAAAACCAAATCTAACCTATAACCCAACAAATCCAAAGTTTCAACAAAATTAGTAAGCTTACCTACTCATTTCTTCTTCCTCTTCACTTGGATAGCTATGAAATCTTGTTAGAAGCTTGATTGGAGGTGGAAGAGCATGAAAAATGCCTTGGATCACTTCTTCATGGCTTAGTCGTAGCTCTCTCTTCTCTATTCTCTTTCTCTTTTTTTCTCTCTCTTCCTTCCTTTCTCTCATCAATGGCCAAAACCCACTCTTTCTTCTCTCTTATTTTCTTTTAGTTTTTGGGCTCTTTAATGCCACTCTCACGACAGTTTCACAAAATGAAGCAAAATGTCTTAAAGTTTTGTTTTTTATACTCATTTAATGGATTACACATGGCACGTTCCTATTTTTCATCACTAATGACTCATCACACAAGTCATTTTCTCATTGGTCATCTCTTTTCATGTAAAAAAGACCAAATTGCCCTTAATGAGTACAAAAAGACCAAATTGCCCTTTAATGCATTTAATTCACCAATTAACCGAAATAAACAACCTTCTTATCATCAAATTGACTGTGAAATACTCTAATTAGGGTCAATACTTGTTGATTGAGTGTTTTTAAAAATTTTGAATGGGTTTAAAATCATCAATACTCATCATTTTCCAAAAAGGTCATTTTAGTCCAATAATTTCATATTACTCGAATTTTACTCAAACAACCTTCGTTTTGACCCGTTTCAGTTCCTATATACTCCAATCTTAATTTTGGAACTTTTCATCATATTTTAAAATTGTTTGGTAATTTTTTAGTTATCCGGAAGAATTTTTAGATTGAATCTGAAAATCACTAAATGTTATTGAAATCGTCTGGATTTCATTCAAAAGTGTTACCTAAATCTACAAAGCACATTTCAGAGCTTTTAAAGCTCGTTCAGACTCATTCCGTAGCTTTTCAAAGTTTCAAATTTGTTTTGAGAAATTTCCATTCGAGTCCACTACCATCTCTAGTCTATCTGTGATCTCCGTTATAACCTCAATAATACATTTAAACGCTTAAATTACTCTAGTACACCATAAATAGAGCATACTATATAAAATGCATATGCATCTTAGTACACAGTACAATAATCGAACTAGGATATTACAATCATCACCAAAGATTTATACTAAAATGACACATAAACACAGGTAATCACATATTTCTAAATTATAAACTAATAATTACCTCACATTGAACATTACTTATGAGAGATTTAAATAAATATTCTTCTTAAATTCTCAATCCATTAGTGGAATCTCGTCCTTCTCATCATGCTTACTTAGTTCAACAATTTGAGAAGTCTTGATGGTTAGTTTTAGGAGTCAAATTCTCTATATCCTATAATAACATCTTCAATACTCTCTTTGAGGCAAGAATTTTATATTCATCAAGATTAAAAAAATAAATTCTAAAAATAATGCTCAATTTAATAGCTAACGTCTCTACTTCTTACCATTTACTCCTTCAAATAATCCAATTAATGTGTTTTAAGAACACAAATATGCTTAGTTCCTTGATTGTTTCATTCCTTATTCTTTTCAACCCACATTTTGAAAGGTTTGCTTAACATTCCTTGTTTAATAAAGAAAATTATATCAATATATCCAAACGTACCACCAAAATGACATGCCATTTTAAATGAGTAATGATGATGCATAAATGCATTGCTTGGAATTCTACGTGCGTATACATAACGAGGAAGATATCTTTGGATATTAAATAAGTTGAAAGGTCTCCTAGGATAGTGAAAATTCCTACCATGATTATATGTGTGATGCTACTATAAATGAAGTCGTGATGCATGTTTCTATATGAGTGTGGATGGATTTTCATTTTATCATAAAAATTATGCCTATTCTTTCCTTGAGAGAATTTAACTCTATACTTAGGTTGTGAGCCATATATGAAGGCATGATGTTTGCTATTAGGTTGAGCCTTAATGGACGTGTTTGCATGCTTAGATGTAGATGCTCTATGCTCATTTGTCATATTAGGAAAATGGTTCTTCACTATACAAATATTTTCCCCTGATAAAAATAGTCTTAGTGTTAGAAGCACTCTCACAATTATATCCAATTCCATGCCTATCATTAGAAATCTTTTAGGCTCCTAACATGCTTTTTAGTTTTTCACTCCCTTTAGTAAACTTGGATAAAGAATCTTTAAGGGAATTTATTTCCTTTTTCAATGTTTCATTTTCATGTCTTATTTTCTAAGTCATGATTGCCATTAATAATCACATTTTTGGATGCTTTAATATTATATAATTCATTTGTCATCTTCTCATTCTCACTTATGCAAGCATCCAACTCCTTTTGAACTTCCTTAAGTTGGGAAGACAATTTCTTCCTTTTCTTACTAATGATTTCTAAACTTTCTATTAATTCATCATATGTCAAATCAACATCACCATCATCATTATAAGAATTAGGGTTAGATGTTACCCCATCATTGTACATAGCGGTAAAGAACATATGATCTATCTCTTCTTTTAAATGCTCGCCTTTAGATTCGCTTGTGTCATCCTAACTTGATGCTTTTACTGTTGTCTTATTATCCTTCTTCTTTTTATATTTTCTCTCATACTTCTCATTCTTTGAAAGCATCGTCTCTTCTTTTATCTCTTGAAGCCTCATTTCATATGTGAGGAAAGATCTAATAAGTTCCTCTATTGGTAATGTTGTTAAATCCTTAGCTTCTTATATAGTCATCAGTTTAGCTTCCCACAACTTTAGAAGTAACCTAAGCAACTTTCTTACTAACCCAACATTATTATAAGTCTTTCCAAGACACTTGAGAGCAATAATAATATCAATGAATCTAGTAGAGATGCTTTCATCATTTTTCAATTGAAACAATTAATATTGATGTGTTAACATGCTTACTTAACTTGATTTGTGCTCTTATGAGCAATTTCTAATAAATGCTAAATGTCATAAACCATTTCACACATAGAGACCCTTTCATTTCTTTCTAAAGCACAAAATAGGATGTGTATGACCCTACTATTCATGGATACTAATCTCTTATCTTGAGGTTCTCATTCTTTCTTTAATTTAGGTACCTTTTTGTTATCTACAATTTTCGTTGGAATAAAGGGACCATCAGAAACTATTTCCTATAAGTCCACACTTTTGGTCATTAAAAAGAATCTCATCCTAGTTTTCCAATAAAGGTAATCATTTTCATCAAAGAAAGGTGGTCAGCAAATGCTCTGTCCCTCTTGTTTGAATGATGATGATGTTGCTCCTAAATATGTCATTATGATCTTTTTTTATAGAATTTCATTAGAAATGCTAGCCTAATAAACCTGCTATAATACCACTTGTTAGTTCTTAATGACACCCAAGAGGGAGGGTGAATTGGGTGTTTATAAAATTTTAACCGCTATACTCAATTAATAACAATTAATATAAACAAGGATAAGAAAATTTCTTGATATAAATTAATCAAATAATTGAGCAATAAATTAAAGAGGAAAAGGACAAGAAAGTGAAAATTAATTTATAGTGGTTTGGTAAACAACCGTTGCCTACATCTACCTATAAGGTTCTTCTTAGAATTCTACTATAATTTTTCTTTTAATGCAAAGAACAACCTTTATACAATCTTTCACTGTAAAGAAGAACCTTTCTTACAATCTTCTTCCAAGGTGAAGAAGAAACTCAATACCACTTAGATCACCCCCAATATAATACACAACACCTCGATAAAGTATTACAACTAAAAAAATCTCACTTATTCACTTGATGACTCCAAAATAATTCATTCACACAAATGTGACATAATGATTCTCAAATGAATGAAAAAAGTTTTGAAATGTGTGAATACAACATTCAAAAACTTCTTGATATCAAATCGAAGAGAAAATACCTATTTATAGTATTTTGGGACCCAAAATAGTAGTTGGGGTCAAGAATTAGCCATTACAACTACTATATACAAATTGGTCGACCAGTATGCATTTACAACTTCATATTCACTAGCTATTAGAACGTTGTTTGACTATTACATATATTGGTCAATTAATATGGCACATTGACTAATACATCAACCAATGTTGCTATAAACTCTCCATATGTCAAATATAATAATTTTAACTTATATTGGTTGACCACTAACCCATGTAGGTCAATTAATCACCCTAAAAATATGATTTTAACAACTTCAAATACTCAAAACCAATTTGTTTAATTCAAATATGATTAACACTTCTCAAAATATTCCTCAAAGATTTTGTGAAAGAAAAAAAGGGCTTTTATATTAAAATCAAAAGCTTCAATGTCTCTTGTTGAATGTAAAGACTCATACAATGAAGTAAGATGAAATGATTATGCACAGTGAGCTTTTTGGGTCATCAAATTAACAAAGTGAGCTTAAAAATAATAATAAAATATGTGACATGACCTTGACAAGCATTGATCTCCTTTTGTTCTTATTTTGATCTTCATTTCATGGATTACAAACTTCAACTTCTCTTTATCAACTTCATACACTATCATCTTGAGTTTATGACTTCATTTTTCTCTACTATTACTTTTCATCAAAATAATAAACACATTATTAATATTTATATTTTTTATCATCAAAACATCAGTTTGAGCATTTTATCTTCACTTTTTAAAATCCAAGATATAATTATAAAATTCAATCAAGTTTGAGATTTTTTAGTAATTAATGTTCATGAAAAGGAGATCATTGGTCAAGTGAGGTTAACTCATAGTTTTGATGATAACAAAACATATTACTACTAATATTTTTATACTTATTGCTATTAGAAAATTAACATACGAAAGATTAAGCTCAACGTAATGATAAAGTGAGTAAAGAAGATAATTTAATCAATTGAGCTACCAAAAGATGAAGAAAATGAGAAAATTGGAGCTTATATGTAATTCAAGTGAATAACCAAGAATTAGGAGAAATCAAGCAGATTAAGACTTAAGCAAATCATTTTAATCATTTTGTAATATTATCTTAGACAATTTAATAAGTTAAAGGTTTAAGCATTACATGATTATTTGTATGTAGGACATAATGTATAAATTCATTCATAATTAAAAGAAAATTCATTTTGATCCTTAATGAAAACATTTTGATTTGTAAACAAAATTTTGGAGAACTTTTGAAATAGTTTAAATCAAGTTTTTGTCAAAAGAATGTGTCTAATTTTTGAAAGAACTTAAGAAGTTTTGAAAAACTTACTTCAAAAAGTTTGGCCAATCAATATAATGATTAGGTGACTAATGTTATGGTTTTAGATTGACTAAAAGAGTGTCTTTTGAAAACATGTACCATGAGTTTGTAACCATATTAATCGAATAATGTGGCATATGCTACTCCTACTAGTCATTATAATGACTATTTTTTAACGACTATTTTAGGTTATTTTGCATAAATAGGCCACATATATGTTACGAGAAGAAGATTTGACATCCTACAGGGTTTTTAAGAGTTTTAAGAGGGTAGACAGTGTATTATAGAACACATATTGAGTATTTATTTATTTGTGCGAATAACATGAGTTTTGTGTAATTATTGCAATGGGATAGTGCTTTTGATATACTTTGTTAGAGTTTGGTTTGTTCTTAAATATGATTTATAAAAAGATTATTCACTTTAGGCAAAGCAAAATGATTGTAAGGATTCCTTTTTACTCGTAGAAAAGAAGATATTGTATGGAAAGTTGTCCTTCAACTATTAAAGGAAGAAGATAATAAATTTCTTTCTTGACTTTAAAGACTGGATCTAGGCTAAAAATTGTTTTGCCAAACTATTATAAATGGATTTTCCCCTTTTTTATACTCTCTTTTTAATTATTATTATGATTCCTTTTTTATTATCAAATATCAATTTGTTATAATCATTCATAATATGCAATTTATTCATTAGTTTACAAATAGGGCAAACATATAATTTACCCATTCGTGTATATCATCCAAGGACCAACAACGTGAAATTGATTTCAAATACTATCTTTACATAGTTCAGTAATTGTTATAGTTATTTTCCACATTTATGCATCATGAGTAATATATTAGACTTTTCAAAGTAAGTCTTTTAAGTTTATAATATAATAATTTTAAACTTTTACATATTTATAAATATATATACATATATATTAATTAATAATTATACATATAATTTTAATGATTCTTAAATTTATTTTCTTATATCTATAAGTAGTATTTGTACGTTAAAAGTAAACAGTTTAAATTATTGCTATAATATTTATTATTAGATAATTATTTATATTTTGATATTTCATTAATTACATATTGTTAAAAAATAATTCATATTTGACTTAATTTCTTATAATTTTTAAGAAGGAATACTACAAAAGAAGTTAATAAAAAGTTATGAAAAAATAGTTTGATTTAGAGTTTTTGTTGTTAAATATGTGAAAAGATAAAAACTTTTAAGTTTGAAATTTTATAATTTACACGAGTATAGGTTCTCTATGTCGCCTGTTGGTTGGATCGTATCATCGATCAAAGATAACACATCATCTTAGCAAGGTTGGTGTTTGGTTTTATTTTATTTAATATTTGATTAGAATTTTTATAATATATTAATATTTTATTATAAGTAATCTATATTCATATTATATAAAATTATTTTAAACTTAATTATATTGGTCTGCTCAAATTTTTAATAAAATTAAATAATTATTTATGACATATTCATTCTAAAATTATGAAACATTGAAAATGATTCTTAACATTATAAAATTTAACATATGTCTATAGAATATTATACTTAATAAAATATTAAATAATTACATTGATAGAAATAATAAGTATGCATTATATAACTATTTATATGAATTAAAGTCAATTATAAAACATTTAAAATTAAAATAGAGAGAAATGAAGCTATTAAGAAATCTGATCCAATAGTTCCTATTGGGCCTCCGTACCCTTCTTGAACCGTTAAACTAGCCAGAGTTTCAAGGGTTTCCTAGTCTATAGTTCGTGCATTCACCGGCCTTAACGCTGTAGTTTATGATTAATTCAGGTATGTTCTCTGGTACAGATTAAACTTTGTGATTTGGGGTTTGGATATTAGTTGTTGAGTTTTGGATTCTCAGTGACTTGTTTTTACAAAGATTTTCATGGGGAACAGAGTTCACCGTGGTTTCCACTTGTTTCTTTGCTTGGCTGCCTGAAGACTATTTGTAAATCTGAAGATGAGTGGTGATATTGAATTTTTCTTTTATGGGTTTATGACAGCTATTGTGAGTTTGGAGGAGTTGAGTTGATCAAGGTTGTGTTGGAGATTTATAATATATATGAGTTGCTCAGTGAAGGAGTATGTATTTACTCAGCCAAAGTGTTCGATTTTCAAGCTTTTTCATTGTAATTTCCGATCATGTTTTGTTCATGGCCTTCGAACCAAGGCATCTTCTTCCTTTTCTAATTCATACCAAAGTGATCATGGGGAGAAGACTAGAGGGGAAAAGGAAGGTCAAGAAGGAATTTTGTATCTACATAAGAGCAAGGGTCAACACCTCCTGACCAATCCGCGAGTTCTTGACACAATCGTCCAAAAGTCGGCAATACGGCCAACGGACACAGTTCTGGAGATTGGACCTGGTACTGGAAATCTCACCACAAGGCTTCTTGAGGTTGCTAGAAAAGTTGTTGCAGTAGAAATTGATAGAAGAATGGTAGATGTTCTGCATAGACGTGTGTCGAGCGTGGACTTCAAGATAGGCTCAGCGTAAGTTATCTATCATTAGGACTGAAATGAGCAAGTAGTGGCTTTTTAACTACAAGATATCGTTCTCTGTGTGTTGCAGGTTGTCTGTGAGGATGCATTGAAGGCTAAGTTCCCTCAATTTGATCTTGTTGTGGCAAATATCCCATATGGAATTTCTTCACCTCTTATAGCTAAATTGGTGTATGGGGTGAATTCGTTTCGAAGTGCCACTCTTCTCCTTCAGAAAGAGTTTGCAAGAAGGTTATTAGCTAAACCTGGTGATTCTGAGTTCAACAGATTGGCTGCAAACGTTAAGTTGGTTGCTGAGGTGGAGTTTGTGATGAATGTAAGCAAGAGGGACTTTGTTCCTTGTCCAAAAGTTGATTCTTCTGTTATAAAAATACACCCAAAAGCCGAGATTCCCATCGTGAATCTTGATGAGTGGGCTGGATTCACAAGAACATGCTTTAGCAAGAAAAACAAGACACTGGGGGCAACATTTAAGCAAAAGAAGAAGATCATAGAGCTATTGGGGTTATCTAAAATGAAAGGTTCATCTAATAGTGAGTGTATAGCTACTACTTCCTACTATGATTGTCATCACGACGAGAGTGATGAAGAGGAAAGTGATGCAGAAGACAGATTTTCATCTTCTGGGTTCAACAGCGAATTGAAGTTATTCAAAGAGAAGATCCTTCAAATTCTTGAAGCTAATGGATATTCAGATAAGAGACCTTCAAAGCTGTCTAATGATGAGTTTCTAAACTTACTTTCCCTTTTCAATGAAGAAGGGATTTTTTTTCATGACTATACCAAGCCACACAAGATACAAACTGTGGATTTGGCTGCTGCTTAGACCTTGATTTAAAGAAGCCAACCACAAGTGATAGAAACTAACGGATTTGGCTGCCGCATAGACCTTAATATACTGGCTTGTTTTGTTTTAATGTGTTATTACTCCATCCTAAGGGCATGTTTTTATTTTTTTGAAAACGATTGACCTTTACACAATATTGTAGGTTGAAGCCCAGAGACATGGAAATCTCCTTCCGATTCTATCCATCTTGTGATCTTTTGCATCCTCATGACACAAATGTTCTCTCAAGTTATTTGGTACAATGGTGAGGATTGACACTTGAGCAGATATGGAATCAATTCTCAGAATTTGGGCTGTTAACAATAGTTCCAGAAGCCCAACCCATTCCACAGCCCCAAGAGAAACAAAACAAAAAGCTGAAATTAAAAGGGCTGCGTCGGCCTGTCTTCTACGAGCTAAACACTGAGATTGCTGACGAAGCTAAAACTCTAGTGTGGTGGTTTTGGAGATGGGTTTCGGCGTTCTAAGAATCATCGCTCGACCCCTATCAACAACTTTAATATCCCGTACCTCTATTGCCTTGAAGCAATCATTTTTGCATCCAAGATCCCAGTTTGAAGGAGCTGTAGCTCGGGGTTGGTTCCAATGGGCGCAGTTATCGAACCAGTACAGCATCTTCGCCGAATCGACCCATTATGATAGCTTGACTGACCCAAGATTTCCGAAGCGAAACCAGTCGATAAACCTCGCCGTAAAAGGGCCAACTTGAGACCTTCGGGTGATCAATCAAGTAGAAAAATATTTCAAATTTTGATTACTCTTTGCGCTGCTTTTAAGGTTTTGTTGAAGTGGATTTGGAGAACGATATAGTGTTTCACGGGGTATTGATCTCGAATTCTATAAAAATGGTGCTTGGATTGTGAATCAGGGTCACATGCGCAGTAATATAATGCTATTTAATTTAATTTTACAATTATTTATTCTAAATATATTATATTATTTAATATATAAATGAATATCGAATATTTTCAAATTTTGTAATAAAATGATAAATATTTAAAATTTGAAATGTATATTTTTTAAAAAAGGTTAAATTTTGTTATATTAACAATATATAAGTTGTAATATTAGAAATGAATAAGTAAAATTAGTTAGAAAAAAATTGGAATGAAAATTTTAAAAATTAAAGAAATTTATAGTGTAATGTATTGTTACAAATGGATAAAATATATAAACTAAATTAAAAAATATTATAATATGTAACTAAAAAGTAACAAACGTATATGGTGGGTGTGACTCAAACAAAATAAGTTATAAATAAATAAATATTGTGTAATTTAAAATTTTGTGATGAAATTATGAATATTTAAATTTTGAAATGCATAATAAGAAAAGAATTATAGTAGAATTATTAAAAATATATAACTTAGAATATTAAAAATTAGTTAGTAAAAATTTGGAATAAATGAAAAAATGTTTAAAATGGTAAAATTATGATAGAATTATTAAAAATATATAAGTTAGAATATTAAAAACGGACAAGTAAAATTAGTTATTAAAAATTTGGAATAAAAAAAGAAATGTAATAAGTGACGCTCATGATAAAAAAAAAGTAAAATGTTTTGTTATGAATTAAATACTGTAGTTAATTAAGGTTTAAAAAAAGGTCACATGTTATATTAATATTACATAATTTAAAATATTGTGATAAAATTATAAATATTTAATGTACTTAAATACAAATATTGTAATATATAAGTTAAGAAAAAACAATATCATTAGTCACGGGTTTAGAATTATATAATATATTTAGCAACAAGTTAAAAATGATAATGATATAATATATTTTAACAATAAGTACCTATGTTCATGTCTTAAGACAGAAATAAATGAGTATACATATATGCATATCCCACAGTTTGGCCTTCCTTTATTTAGAAATATATAACAAAATATGAGAACTTTCAAATTTAGTTACTTGCCAAAGCTACTTCGTTATCTTTAGTTCTTAACAATTAAGCTCTCTATTTGTCGCTAAGCATGTATGTCAAATTGGAACGGACCAGAACGATTAAAGTCCAAAATTGTAGAAAACAAGGAAGAAATATGGACCGTTGCGTAACTAAAAATATCTAAATTAGTTGGTTAATTACTTTTTAAAATTAGAAAAAAAATAAAGTTTTAGCATCTTATTTTTATTTTTTAAATTTTAGGTTATATTTAAAATTTTTTAAAATTTTGATATTTTTTAATTAACCTTAATATTTAATATAATGAAGATTAATGTTTGTCCTTATAATTTATAAATACAACTCACTCTCTTTAATTTTGAGATCCCTTCCTTCTCGAACCTTCCTTCCCTTCTTTTTTGACTGAAATCCTGGATCGTGGATTTTTCGATTGTTCGGTGAACGACGAAGCGGGGAAGAGGTATGGATTTGCTGGCAAGATCGATTTGTTGCTGAAAATCATGCGTATGAACTATGAACAACTCT
>JANKOE010000206.1:14320147-14336531 GCA_026284465.1 Erythroxylum citrifolium | reverse complement strand
AATATATTTTAAATTTAATTATATTTATTAATAGTTATTGAGACAGGGTTAAAAACATATAGTACAACTGTATATTATGACAATGAACTATTTTGTAATTTTAAAAAAAATTAGGAACTATTTCATAAATTTAAAAAATTATCCAAAACGATACTCGGTATTAACCGGTACCGGTACAATACTGTATCAGAACCCAATTTAGTACCAAGTTCGGTACGGTATTCGTAACATTAGTTGAAGAGGAGGTAGAGTTTTATAAAAGAGTTGTCGTAGAGTTGAAAGAGAAGGAAAAATTAAATTGGTTAGCGTATTTTTTAGATTAAATTCTTGATGAAAGTAATCTAAATCTCAGCATAAATACCAAGGGAGTGCTGGGATTTAGAATCCAAGTAAAGTGCTAATAGTTTCCCTAGATTAGAAAAATTTTTACTTTCTTAACTACTCAACAAAATCAACCAAACGTGATAATATAAATTTTTTAAGAAAATATTACTTTCCCAAATAAGAATATGTCAACCAAGGCCCTAGTGTATTGTAACGTCACCGAAACATAAAGTCTGATCCCCATAGGTTAAGTCAGCTTCAAAAGACAGTACAAGTTAGACCAAACTCTAGCTACAAAGTGACGTAAAGATGATGGCTTTGAGGAGCAATAGCAGAGCGAGTCATGGCTTCTTGAGACAATACTCGAAGCCACTCCTCGATCGTCTACTGGTTTTCAACGATCAAACAATTCGTTCTACTTCAGGTACTGAATTATTTTGATGAACATGTGCTGTTTAGTTCAGATGTTGAGTTCAAGGTGAGTCTTTTTGTTTTTTTGTTATTTCGAACAGGTTCTTGTGATTGTGTCTGTGGAAGTGTCAAACAATTTCTAGTTGAGGAACCAAAATTGGAGAGCCAAAAACGGAAAATTTTCTCGGGTATTTGTTCCTTCGAAGAAATTGGATTCAGATTTCGGTCTAGAAATTTTGGCTCGTCGGCCGCGGAAATTCAGAGAATTCCGTCGTTTGTGACGTTGAATTCTGATGATATATCCTATTTTAAGGGGATATTGGGTGAGAAAAATGTTGTTCTGGACGAGGACAAATTGGACTCTGCAAATACGGATTGGATGCGTAAGTACAGAGGATCAAGTAGGCTGCTTCTACTCCCCAGAAGCACCCAGGAGGTAAGTAACTTAGTATCATATTTGTTTTACAATACCTGGCAAGTTTGGAGCTTTGTTGTTTCTTGCAATGTTTGTGATCCAACTTGTTGATGTTACTACTTTTGCTATCAACTATTCTTCTTTTCTTGTTTTTGTTTTTTGCTTCAGGTCTCGGAAGTTCTTAAATATTGTAATTCTAGGCGCTTGGCTGTTGTTCCCCAAGGTGGAAATACTGGTCTTGTTGGTGGAAGTGTTCCAGTTTTTGATGAGGTGACTAATTACTGAAGTTACTCTTCTTATTGCCTTTTTGAGGCGCATGGTGGAAGTGAAGTTGGCATACTTACCTTATTAGCAGAGATTTTCTAAATCAAACAAGTATATGTCCATTGCAGAAGTCGTTATCTGCAAAATTAGTGCTCGTATTTTCACAGGTGAAAAGTTTGTTATGCCATCTCTGCAGGTTATTATCAATATGGGTTCCATGAACAGCATTGTAGCTTTTGATAAGGTAGAAATCTCCCACCAAACATGTTCTTCTGGTATTATTCCCTCCTGTGCTAGGGAGGCCTTCTTAAACAAATTGTAAAGATTTTGGATTTTCAGGCTTTGAATTTTAATTTGTTCCTTTTATTCAGTAGAATTTGTAATTTTCTTTTCAGCTGCATGTTATGACTCATTAGAGATATTCGGCATCTTTTCACAGTTGCTCCCTTATTGTTATCACCTTTTATTTTCATTTTTACCACTTTATCTTTTCTTTTTTCTCTAGTTTTTTTATTTTGATTGATACTTCAGTTATATATCCTGTGCTAATTTCAGGTCAGTGGTATACTAGTTTGTGAAGCTGGTTGTATACTGGAAAATCTGATATCATTCCTGGATAATCAAGGGTAACTTTCTGATAAACTTTCTTGAGGGGTTCAATAACTTATTTTATGATAAAGATAAAATAAGACTTGTGATATTGAGAGCAAAATTTTTTTACAGCTTTTATCTTGCAGAGTAGCTGCAATTTTTCCTTAAGTTTATTAAAAACCTATAATGATAAATTTTCATGATGAGAACTCAAGTATTCAACGCCTAGTCAGAGTCAAATACACACACACACATATATATATAATGAATTTTTTATGGGAAAACATGACAGTATTCGTTCAGAAACCCAAGTTCAGGAACCAGAATGCGGATCTTAGGCCCCCAGCCGTGTCAGCTTTCACAGCTTTCAATTTTATTTCTTTTTTTCTTGAGAGCCAAATGTATTAAGATGTAAAGCACATAGTAATAAATAGCATCAATATTTTACCCCCTTTAGTTGTTAGTGTATCAATTGAAGAATTGCTAGTTAATAATATTGCATTAAGTGAATAATGCTTCCATTCAGATTTATTATGCCACTGGACTTAGGTGCAAAAGGGAGCTGCCAGATAGGTGGAAACGTTTCAACAAATGCTGGTGGTTTGCGCCTTGTTCGTTATGGTTCACTTCATGCGAATGTACTTGGTAAGGGTTTTACATTCTATGAACTTTGAAGTTCAACAAAATGGAGTTTTAGGCGTTTATGCTAATACAGTATTTCCTTAGATATTTCGACATTCTTTTGTGGTTGCATCTTTCTGTGTTTGCTTATTGGCCATGCAGTTAGTTTTAGTCCACAGGGAACACATTAACTCTTATTATGCAGAACCTGCTTTTGTTCAATCGTACAGGTCTTGAGGCTGTTCTAGCAAATGGTGATGTGTTAGATTTGCTTGGGACTCTACGTAAAGATAATACAGGGTATGACTTGAAGCATTTGTTTATAGGTACATCTGAAAGCACATTTTCATTGTGACATGTAAGCATTCCTGGTTAATTTTCAGTAATGAAGCAGATATGTATTTCTGCTATTTCTGGTGTAGGAAGTGAAGGGTCCTTGGGAATAGTAACCAAAGTTTCCATACTTACCCCTCCCAAGCTATCTTCAGTAAATATAGCATTTCTTGCTTGTGAAGATTATCTGAACTGCCAGGTTTGCTTCCATATCAACCCAACTGAAATTTCTTTACAGCATGCTATGCTACTTTTGGTTTTTTGATTTGATTTACGCGCATCTATATGAGCCAAGGTGGTCACTCCAAATGGAAGAATATTATACAAACATCTACATTTTTCTCACCCTTTTTTTTTTCCAGAAGCTACTGTTAGAAGCAAAGAGTAAACTTGGAGAAATTCTATCTGCATTTGAATTTTTGGACAGAGAAGCAATGGATCTGGTATGTTAAAAATGACAGTCATAATGTTTTCTCATATGCTTACTAGAGGTTGGTTGGTCAGTATAATTTCTCTTAGCTTTCTGGTAATTGATCGTATATCTGATGTGCCAGGTTCTTAGCCAATTAGACAATGTTCGAAATCCATTGCCTTCATCAAAGCACAATTTTTATGTTCTGATTGAGACAACAGGCAGTGATGAATCTTATGACAAGTAATTGTCTAACCAGAATGTTCCATATTTTCTGTGTTATGACTAGCTATTTTCTTGCTGATTCAATTCCCGATGTTGGAATACTCTGCAGCTTTAAGATTATCTGTTTTACCTTTTAGATCTCTTTAGATGTGCATTCAAGGGACATATCTCTTCTATCTGCCTTGTTGTAGTGTGAAGGAGCACAGTTTTAGATAAATAAAATTTGAATCTTAGTAACTGTATTAGGATGAGATTCCTCAGAAAAATTTGTATCGTAAAATAATTTCAGTCGTATCTTTTTTGGCATCGTTTGGTAACATTTCTTCAACCATTTATGGTATATAGCATTCTTGATTTCCTTATATCTTGTGCATCTCTCACTGTATTTCGTAGTTTCTATAATTACTGCTGAGATGTAAGCAATATGACTAATCTACAGAGAGAAACTTGAGGCTTTTCTACTCAGCTCGATGGAATCTGGCTTAATTTCTGATGGCGTGCTTGCACAAGACATAAACCAAGCATCCTCATTTTGGCATTTACGTGAGGTCCTCATCTCCATCTCTAGTGATCTCATTCCCTGTAGTATCCACAAATTCACGTATCTTGCAGTCTTGCTGCAGGTTTTAGTTTTTGATTCATGAATGAGGCTAACTAGTCATGTAAAAGTATTTCTACTTGCTACCGATGGAAAGCATTCTTTACTGTCATGCTTCTTCTTAGCTTTTTGTGTTAGCTTCACTACCTATGAGATGACATGGAAAAGGAAAAATGTTTCCATAAATTGCATTGAAGTGATAGCATCTATGTGAATTATTGTCCACTAAGAACTTTTTTCTTTCTGTTTAAGCTGAAAATCAGGGTAGATGATGTCTCCCTGCCTAACTTTGAGCTAATTTCTTGGTTGGTGTTACTTCTGATATTTGATTATTTATATTTTGTTTTATGCACATTGTGACGTGGAAAATTGGTGTTGGTTACTTAAATTGAACAGCTGCTGTGGCAGTATTTTAGACGTCAGAGGCATCGTTTAGTTGATCTTATGTAGATAAAAGTTATTTAGCTGTTGCTCTTAATCACCAACAGTTCTTTGGGGATGTCACAATCAAATACTAAGCTATTGTATTGGGACATTTTACTGGATCTCAGGGTGTACCAGAAGCATTAATGAGAGCCGGGGCTGTGTACAAATATGATCTGTCGATACCTGTTGAAAAGATGTACGGTCTTGTTGATGACATGCGAGTAAGATTGGGTAAGCGAAGTTATCAAAATCACCAATTACATATGGAAACAGATAGTGGTTCACTGGGTAGCTTGTGGGAAAGAAAGAACTTGTTATATTCCTGCTGATTATTTTCAATAAACGGGATAACAAAAGTCAACCATCTCCCACTGTTCGACACCTCCCAAGCGGAGGAGTCTGGGATTAGATTTTGCATTCAATTAACTGCAATTTGAATTTACCCTCCAGAATCATAAGAGCATCTGCGAAATCATCCTTCTATTCTTCTTCATGTGATGTTGTTAGGTCAATCTGCCAAAGTAGTGGGATATGGTCATCTTGGGGATGGCAACTTGCATCTCAATATTTCAGCCCCAAAGTATGACGACAAGGTAGTTTGCTTTTTCATGAATTCAAAAGAGTAACTCAATTTCCTTTTAACTGTCAACTAATTTACCATTATAATGATTGATAGATTTTGGAACTAATCGAGCCCTTTGTCTATGAGTGGACATCCCAACACCGTGGCAGCATAAGTGCAGAGCATGGGCTTGGCTTGATGAAAGCCAACAAGATTTTCTACAGCAAGCCACATAAAGCTGTGAGTATCTATTGACTTGGAACTGGAACTGTTCCTGGAATATAATTGGAGACTGTATAAGCTTACATTCATTCTCAACTACTTGGGAATCCTTCTTTCCAGGTTGAAACAATGGCTTCCATCAAGAAATTGCTGGATCCCAATGGGATACTTAACCCCTATAAAGTCCTACCACATTCTCTATCTTCAGGTACCTGAAACATGCCAACTACTCCAAGGGATCGTTGCTTAACAGGTATGACTAAAGGGAGGAAGAAACTTGATTCCATTCCTGCATAGGAGCAGATGTAGATATGAATAAAGCTCCTTCTCTGTGATTATTTTATGCCAATACTTTTTGGTACCAAATTTTAAAATTCCATTCAATTAATTTGAGCAACTTGAAAACCTGATTACTTTATCTGAAACTTGAGAAATAAAGAGAGTTGGCTTACTGGGAAGTTGAATGGGTAACACTCTAAATCTTGACAACCCCATGTTTACCTTTTATCTAATCTCTCGTCCGAAAACATAAATGAGAGAACTTGAGCTAATTGGATCTCTTTTCTTGAAAAAGCATGAAGAGAAAGGAATATGGAATTTAGAACCCCGTAACAAAGATATCCCTTTCATTTGCGTTGTTAGTCCATCTTTACGGGATTCCCAAACGCCCTTAACATTGACATTAGCATATATGCCAATCTTGATCTTAAGACAACAAGTCAAAAGCGGGCATTTGGGACGCATTCCAGAAGACCCACCAAATAATAATAACCATTAAAAAGATAAAAACTTCAGTTGCTAGTTGTCGTTTGATTGGATAAGAGGGAACTTAAAACTTCAGTTGCTAGGATCGGATACTTGAAACAAAAGTAGCTAGGTGTTTATTCTTAGTATTGGAACGGAACTGGAGGTGTTAGTATTAGTGTCAAAATTAAATATTTAAAGTCTGCTAAAAAATAGATTTCTAATATTTTTCTAACACAAAAGTTATGGCATGCCACGCTATTTTATGTCCATTTGGATATAAAACGACGCAGTACTGAAATAGGTTAATGACAATAGAGAACCTGAGCCTCAAAAGTTATTTTAAAATGTCAAATTGAAAGTTAGTACAGGATTCCTAGTTTTGACCAAAATCATTATTTTAACTAAGATTTGGAGTCGAATTTCAATTTAAAATTATATGATTAAGAAAGATTGACAATTACGGGATTTTAATTTTGCACCGAAAACGTATAAATAGAGAGAGTAATAAATAATAATAATAAAAAAAAACTCAAGGTAATTAATCTAAAAAAAAGGAACAATGATAATATGTACATATGATTAACCATATAATAAAATGGCCAACGTCAATCACGTTAAACTGCTTCTCTTTATCTATTACTTTCCCCCACTTTTGTCTCCTCTCCTTTTACCATTTTCTCTCTCTAGCTTCTCTCTCTTTCTCTTCGCCACAGCCACAGCCACAGCCACAGCCACAGCCACAGCCGATTTCACTATGACTGGCTCCTCCGCCACCGCCCGGAAGGTCTGTCTTAATCCTGTGAACCCCACTTGTTGATTTGTTTGCTGTTTGGTGTTTGTGCTTTTATTTGTGAAATTGAGTTTTATAGTGGAGAAAAGTTGCGGTTTTTATTGATGTGTTTATTATGGTGGGCGATTTGGATGATTGGTGGGTGTCAGGCACTGAGTAAGATTGCGTGCAATCGGCTTCAGAAAGAGTTGGTGGAGTGGCAGGTCAGCCCTCCTACCGGTTTTAAGCACAAGGTCACCGATAATCTCCAAAGGTTACTCCCTTCTCTTTTCTTAGTCCTTTTCTGTTTTTTTGTTGGTAATTGTGTTTGGTTCCCGAGAAAATCAAAGGGGAATCAGTGAATAGAATCTGGGACGCAAGTGGGTATTTTACATTTTCTGACTTTCTATTTGTTTCCATTTTATATGATTAGAGTTGGTTTTCTGAATATTCTTATTGTTCTTCTCTGTTTCTCACACAATTTTTGCGTTTTTGTTTCTGTTTTCCTGTTTGGTGGGATTTTGGAATAAAGGTGGATAATTGAAGTAAATGGAGCTCCCGGAACCCTTTACGCCAATGATACATATCAGCTTCAGGTCGATTTTCCAGAGCATTACCCTATGGAAGCTCCTCAGGTTTCTAAGTCACGTTTATTTATTTATAGAAAAGTCTGCATCTTTACTGACTCCTAATTGTTGGCTCTTGTTTAATATTTGTGATTTGATAGTGGTCTTTTTTGGTTAATCAGGTTATTTTCCTTCATCCTGCACCATTGCACCCCCATATATATAGCAACGGCCACATTTGCTTAGGTATTTTCTTTTTTGGTTGGAATTTTCTATTACTTCCTCTAGAGTAAAGTTGGTGTGGTGGCCCGCAAGTGGTTGGGGGTTTTATGGTTTTGCCTTCTGATATTTCATTGCCTTCTGATATTGTTCACTCGTTGCTGAAAACAATGGGCTTGTCCACGGATGTGCTTCACGTTCATTGTTGAATTTTGGATTTTTTCTCTCTTTTCTTCCTCTCTGTATATGCAGCTGATGAAGTTTCTCTTTGTGTACAGAGTTGTTAAAAAAATATGTAACGTTTTATTTGCCTAGTTTTGGGAATTTTTATAAGCTCAATCATACTGTACTTATGGGTTGACCATAAAGCTACAATTTTATGAACCTGAACAGCTTCTTGTGCCTGAATAAGTGTATAATATGTTCAGATCCTTGACAGCCGGAGATGCATCTCTGTTGTGAGATTTATAGTTGAACTAATTTAGTTTATGGTTTTAAATTCATTAGCTCTGCTTTTCTTTTTCACTATTTTATATATATATTTAGAAAATTATGGCAAACTCGGTTTTAAACTGAAGCTAGGTGTAAGTAAACTGACAATTTTTTTGCATTTATTGTATACAGACATATTATATGATTCATGGTCCCCTGCCATGACTGTTAGTTCCATCTGTATCAGCATTCTCTCAATGCTTTCGAGCTCAACAGTGAAGGTTTGATCTAGTGTCAAATTCATTTCTTAAATTTTATGGCAAATATGGTCATGTTTATTGTGCTGCTGCTGCTGCTTTGCTATTCTATTGTAAAAATTTCACCATATTATGGATGATTGCATCCCCCTCAACTTTTTGACTGTATTAGTAATTGAATAGACTGTCTGAAAGTTTATTGAGGTCGCTGAAACTGTTTCAAAGGCAGCTGACTTGGGTATCGGTGATCTTACTTGCAGCAACGCCCTGAGGATAATGATCGATATGTAAGGAACTGTAGAAATGGGAGATCCCCAAAGGAAACCAGGTGGTGGTTCCATGATGATAAAGTATAGCAATATAGCATCTCCATTCACTTTAGTTTGAATAATTGTAGTGGATGGTCTGTTCTCTAGAGTGAAAACATAAGGAAAAACATTCCACAAACGAAAAATTTGGGAATGGTCAATAACTCATGTAAATGGCAATGCTTGGTGTGTAAAACTAGAGGGCAGTTATGCTGCAGGTATCATGAACTCGGTTCTTCGGTAGATCAGGGTGCTGTCTAAGACAGCACATCTGTGAAAATCCTTAATCCTTGTGTAACCTTTTTCCTATTATCTTACGTTTCTTTTTAGTTTGGCAGTATAACGGACCGAAGATTTAAGATTCCTCTTTTATTGTTACCCTTCAAAATTCTTGAGAAAAAGTGTCCCTTGAAACTCCTGCAAATACCAGTTTCTTGTTTGTGGTTTCAGTTGCATACAGGACAAGGGATCATCAATGTGTATGCATATTTTTGTGGATTTATAGGTTCCAAGTTGCCAATTTTATGGAATAACTGATCTTCCAATTTCTAACCATTACAAACTTCCTATTTGTAATGTTTCTTTGAAGTGGGTTGATTTAGATGTTTCCGAGTGTTTGGTGTTGCAGTTTGATTGTCTTGGTTTGTGAAAATGCTTATTTGCAAAATTTTGATGTTCATAAACAGTGTTTGCTTGTTAAATAAATATTTTTTAATGAACAATAACGAACTGAAGTTGGTAGATTCAGAAACTTGCCAATTTTCATTCAGCCTATAAATAATGGCATTCTGATTTCTAACTTACATCGCCAAATATCGGTGACTTTTAGCCATTTCCCAAGGAAATGACACGGAACAAATACAGAATGTCAGAAAGAAGCGTAGAAAATCTTTGAACCATGAGTCGACCAGTCATTCTTTCTAGTGTGTTTGTTTAACCAAAAAACATAATGGATCTTGACAAGCCACCTCTAGGCTCTTTTCCTTGCAGCAGCTGTCTTCTTGAGTATCTTTTTGCCTCCTGTTCCGTAGCTTCAAATATCGTCTTCGGAAGCACAACCAGACAGCAAAGAATCTGAAATTTATTAGGTGACCAACTAAACATGGAATGCTCTCAGACTGATTGTAGGTCAAACCATTATCAGACGGCCTGGTAGAACTTCTCATTTGCCGCCTTGAAGTAAATGGCTTGAAGGGTTGTGAATTACCAGTCGCGCAAGAACGATACCACTCCAATGGCAGACGGAATTAGCCAAAAAGAATGAAAAAAAAAAGTAGATAATCTTTCAGTCATTCTTTTCTTATCAATTTTAGCAACTTCAAGACATTCTCATACACAATAAACGTCAATGAAGCAGCAGGAACATTTTTCAAAAGGTTTGGTATGATGCCCTTGTAGAAACCTCGAAAACCTTCAAACCTGCAATATCCAAGGAATATAAGACAAGTAGGCCAGATGAAATTAAAACACATGTTTATACAGAGCACTTGATTCCACGATAGGAATGTCCTTTAGTAGTAGTAGTAGGCCAATCAAAGTGACAAGACTCCAATCTCCTCAAGGTATTGAAATTTGTTTCAATGCACCCAAAGAGGGCACATGCCTTGCATAATTCTCACACATATGGGGCTTTCAAATTCACTTTTCTCCACTTGACAAAGATATTTAAAATTGTCAAGCCAATAGGTGTGATTGCAGTTTAACAACTCTACGTTGATGATCAGAGATGGAATACCTCCTAGAAATATTTTTTCCTAGTGAGTACCGAATTAAACCAATGCCATCTCCTCGTTTGCACATATTTTATCAATTGGAGTTAACAAGTTCACACGACAATGTGGGAGGTTGAGATAAGGAGCAGTTGAAGAAAATTTATTCTCACCGTGCAGCCTCTTTTATGACATGCCAGCTATCAGCATATCTGGGAATTCCATCCTTACTCGGTCGTTGCTACAAAGGTGAAAACAATCTTAAGCTCCACCATTAATGTGATGTGACGCAATTGGCAAGCTATGCTATATCTAAGAAAAGATCTTATTAATTCTTCCATAAAATGGAGGAAGAAACTTATCACATGGAGTTTGTTCATACAGCAACTTGGTATATTTCTTCTTCAGAAGTTAATACTTTGAAATGTACAAGGTAGATGGAAGATCTAACTGTACCTGCAATCGAGCTCGGATCACCTGAAACATGAAGCCAATTAGACACAAAGATCAACTAACAGACCGATTACCATACAAACGCTTCAGACCACCATAACAAATGCCAACCTGAAATGGATATGTCAGTATTATTGCAGCAACTTTAGAGGACCCACCAAGAACTGCATAATCGACTGAATTCTGTGCAAAAATTGCCAGTTAATGAATAGAATTGTTTCAAAAACAGAAAATAAATCATTCGAAAGAAAGAGCCTCTCGATAAGCTGACACAAAAATTCAAACAAATAACACCTGCTACATACCAACAGATCACTGTTGGCAACCTTATCACTCTCTTTTCTTCTCCTAGATTTGTATTCCACAACAATTTTGCGGAATTCTTCATATGCTGTGAACTGGACAGCGCCGTGAGAAACCTGCTGATGGAACAGAAAATTTCTCAAGACGTGAAACAAGTATAAGGAAGTTCTGCTTGCATCTTATGGTTAGATGTATCTAACTTCTTCAAATGTTGTCTATGTTCTGAGATCACATTTTACCAGGAAAAGGCCAGGAACAATTCCTCTATAAAGAGCACTCCAACCTTCCTCTCTCAGTATGGTTCTTATGGCATCTGAAATCAGTTACAGAGTGTAGAAAATTGATCAGACTTGTGTAAAAATCAAGAAGAAATATGAAACGACACTCACGAAAAAGCTAACAATTATGACAGCCATGAATGAAGAAATATGTTTGACAATGCAAGCAACTAAATTAGGGTTGTTTCTGTTAGTGAATATATAAAACTAATTAAATTGGCCTCACACAATAGTTTAAGCTATTGTGATGAAATGGTCACTTAACATAGTATCAGAGCCTCTGTGACTAAGTGGTCCTGAGTTCAAATCCTACCACCCACCTATTATTCAGCACAAGGTGGAGTGAGCCTATGCAAGTTTCAAGTCCAAAGGGCTTTCACTTGAGAGGATGTGTTATTAAATATATAAAACCAATTAAATTGGCCTCACACAACAGCTTAAGCTATTGTGTTGAAACGGTCATTTAACAGTTTCTCAATTTTTGAGCTACATAGATAGCCAAACTGTGAAAGATCACTTGAAACTGACAGCTCTAATGAATCAAAGGGCTATCAACCATAAGCCAGACATAAGACAATAGCATTAAACATTCATTAGGAATCTAGTTAAAAAAAAGGTTCTTAAGAGAAGAAACATCCTAACGTCTAAGGATCAAACTCAATCCAACAATTTGAGATTGAATCTGGGCTTACATGACTCATAAGGGAAACTATATCTCATGAAGCATATTAAGGCAAGTTAAGATTAGATGCAGAGCAGACCATAAAGCCCAGAATATAGTCGAGTTTGATGAAGAGGAGACTGCAACTGCAATCTTGTTTTTACAAGCCAAATAGGATTTGTGCACAAACAAACCTGACAAAAGCAAACAACAAACTTCTTAATATCATAAAAGAGTTCTTGATTGAAAAGGCCTGATGGATCCCCTCTGAAACTGAAAACAGCAGTCAAATTCCAGTTGTCCAAAAAAGATGGTTAAGAAATCAATCTATGATAAACATTTAAATTGAACAACTGCTGTTTGTCCTTACTGTATGCTGGTTCTTGATGTTATCTTATCACTTTGAGTTACTTTCCTTAAGTGGTTGCCAGTTCCTCTATTCTTCATGTGACAATTTCAGATATTCTGTATAATTCCAAGTTACACATTTCGAATACTCACCAAAGCTCCAGCTTCTGCAGCAGAAGCAAGATGAAGACCAGGGCTCAGTTTCTCGTCCCTGTTCCTGGAATACCTTTCTTTGGCTCTGCTATAGCTAGAATTGGAACGAAAATAGGGAATTTAAATTTATGATGTTTAACTTACTTATTGAGTTCGAATAACAGCCTTTTTGGCATAAACTGGCAAGTAAACACACAAAACAAGTTAACAAAAATTGGAACTCACAAGAAAAAGTATAATCCCCATGAAACAGTTGATCCAAGAACGGCAGGAGAGAACCCTGAATAAAGCCCTTTCAGGCCCTATGAGACAAAAGCAAAAGATTCCCTTTCATTCCGCGAAACAGGGGAAGATGCAAACAACATAAATCAACAGAACCCGAAGCAAAAGCATTACCTCAGACCGGGAAATGGTTAAAATAGCATGAACAGTGTTCTTGTAAGTTGGCAGATTGGAAACTCGACCATCGTTAACTAAAGAATCATATAACAATGGTCAGCTTGAGAATGGAAACGAAAAAGATTCAAAATTTAACAATGAATATGGACAAAGAAGGAACCTTGGAACCTCGTACGCACAACGTCAAGTGGATGCATAGCAGCGACGGTGGCGAACCCTGCAATGGCGCCGGCGGTGGCGCTCTCCCACTGCCACGTTGACTGCGACTGCGACTGCGCCGTCGACATTGTCCTCTCCCTGACAAAAGCTTTTAAGCTGTGAAGTACAAAGACAGAAGCGAAGGGGGAAACTCGAGAGGAATTGGCAAATGGTTTAGTTGAGTTAAACAAAACACAGGATCTCCATCTAAATTCTGGACGTGTAGAGTGAATGGGCTAAAAGCCCAAATTGAGGCTTCAACTTTTTAGAGTTTAATCATTTTGAGACTTAAACTTAAACTTAAAACCTGCTCAACAAAGGGTTAAAATTTTACGTGTATGCTCAATTTAAGACTTTTTTGATCAACAAAGGGTTAAAATTTTACGTGTATGCTCAATTTAAGACTTTTTTGATAAAAATTAGGATGTATTTATACGCGCCGTTACATGCAACAACGTGACACCATTATCCTATTTTTAAATGTCGCATAAAAGACTAAAAGGTTTTAAGTATTAAACCTAAAATTTTATAAATTTTCACAAATTTTGTAAATTTCGTAAATAAAAAAAAAAGAGAAACCAAAAAGTTACAGAAAATCCTAAAATCCTATCGTCGCTTCCCTCTTTGACACATATTCACCGTCAAACATTCCGCTCTAGTCTTCATGCAAGGGTTGTCTTGCCTAGTGGGAGTATTTTTTGTATTCACCGTTGCCCTTTTATATCCTTTTTGATTTACTAGTGGGAGTATTTTTCGTATGAGTGTACATTTTTTTAATTGCAACTGAAGTATTGTTTTTATGTTGTTGTTTGCAATACTCTAACTATCATTGATGATAACATAAAGTTCTGATCTTGTTATTCTAGTAATAACTTAAATTTGAAAGACTCTAATTACTAGTAACTTAAAGTTGATGTAATAATTGAATTGAATAAGGATTGCATTTAATATGGATATTTTTTAAACATTGAAGCATAATAAACCATTAGGCAAGTATATAGGTTAGAAACCAATGATGCAGCTCCCATGAGGCTTATAAGTGAAAAATTCCACGAGCTTAGGAGCTACAGCGGGAACATGTTTCTCGATTCACAGGTGTAAACAACCCCACATACCTTAATTCATAGAACTTAGTAAGTTGGTTGATGGAATTGTTATGAATATGTTAAACATCATGTGATGTGCCAGGCTTGAATTTTTCACTTTAACTTCAGTATTTCCTTTCAACATTTTGATTGAGTGTTTTTTCGTTTTCCTAGAGTTGGTTTTTTCGGTTTAGCAAAATAAAATTTGATGAAGTAACTCTGAAGTTTCACCATGTGAGATGTTTTGATAATGTAGGTGATAATGTTATGTATGAGGGTGATTTTGTGGATGAAATTGAATTTGATCATGACTTATTGAGCTATTTTGAACTAGTTGATGTATGTAAGAGAAGTAGATATAACAATGTGAAAAAGATATTATGCTTGGTTTTGAACTATGTAATGGTTTGAGAGTTGTATAAGATGATGCTAGTGTGTTAGATATGGTTAGTCAGATGATGGGTACAGGTGATTTTGATATTTATATTGAACATGGTGTGGATACCCCTGTTAAAGTGATTGAGGATGTAACGAGGTTAATCAGGGTAATGTAGTTGAAGATAATGGCGAGGATGTTAATAATGAAGGGTTTGGAGGTAATGTAGGTAATTTAGACAATGTGTCAAATGTGGAGGATGAAAATGATGCATATATGGAGAATGAAGATGATATAAAGGTTGAAGAGGATGAAGAGGATTTAGAGCAAAGAGAAGAAGGTAATGGTCCGAATGAAGATGTTGAAGAGGATTTAGAGCAAAGAGAAGAAGGTAATGGTTCAGATGAAGATGCTGAAGAGGATTTAGAGCAAGGAGACGAAGGTAATGGTCCGGATGAAGATAATGGACCACATGAAGTTGATGCAGGTGATGTAGATGATGAAGATGAGGTAGTTTTGTCTGAATATTATGATAGTGAATATGGAGAACTTGTTAGTGATGTAGATGATATGGTAGATGATGCTACTAGGAGGAAAAGGAAATATCTTGTTTATAATGAAAATACAACTGAGCCTTATATTGAATTAGGGATGATTTTTCTCAATCATTTGCAATTTAAGTGTACAGTGAGTTTGTTGTCCATCAAAACAAAGAGGGCTATCATGTTTACGAAAAATAAGCCCAACTTTTTCCAAGGTAAATATAGGACAAAGAACTGCCCTTGGTATATATATGAAACATTTGATAGGAAATTGTAGTCATTTGAAGTTAGGAAATTTAGGAACAATCATGAACGTAATAGGGTATATACAAATCCTAGGATGAACACCAGCATCTTAGCTGACTTGTTGAAGGATAAGCTTAAAAGGGAGCCATTTTTGAAGAATGATGATATAAAATTTTACGTTAAGGATTGTTTAGGTGTTGAAGTGTCCATGAGTATGCTAAGAAGAGTAAAGAAAAAAAATAGTAGACAACATTGTGATCAACATTGAAGAGGAGTTTGGGAAGCTTTGGTCTTATGCTGAAGTGATTAGGTAGACCAACCTAGGAAACACTATTACATTGACAGTGTCTCGGCCAATTCCAACATCTCCACTTTTGAAAGAATGTACATATGCTTAGCAGCTATTAAACATGGGTTTAAGCATGGATGCAGGCATTTTGTTGGCTTAGATAGATGTTAGCTGAAAACCAAAAATAAGGGTGAACTTCTATGTGTTGTGGGAAGAGATGGAAACAATCAAATGTTTCCTATTGCTTGGGTTATAGTTGAAGTTGAGTCGACAGCACATAGAAGTGGTTCATTGAAAGGCCGAAAGAAGATTTACCTCACTTGGGCTCCGGAATTGGTTGTACTATAATGACTGACCAACAAAAGGTAAAAATTTCGTATCAATCTTGTTTTTACTTTCATTGAGAGTGTAAATGCTATGAAATATGTAGAGTTACATCCATATGCCTATTCAAATGGTTATGTTTTCCATTAGAGTCATTGTTGATTTGTGTCTAGATGTTGAGCACAGGTTATATGCTAAACATCTTTATGTCAATTGGCATGGAAGAGGACATAAAGGGGAAGAGATGAAGGAGCATTTTTGGAAAATTGCAAAATCCTTCACAGTAAGGGAATATGAAGAAAATTTGGATAAGCTCAG
>JANKOE010000206.1:14234739-14262179 GCA_026284465.1 Erythroxylum citrifolium | reverse complement strand
ACTCTAAAAATAAATTGGCAACTCAAAAAGACGTCCACATCAATTTCTAAAAATATTTGACGTATAACAAAAATTACGAAAATTATCTTACTACAGTCCGAAGTTTCTTTCAACCAGTCTACCCGGAAAATGCCATAAATGCATGCCAAAATACTTATGCACAATTACGCAAATATTTAATAAGCAAATAACAAACAGAATTCGTACTAACTTCCTTTAATATTCTAACCCCTAATTTGGGGCGTTACATCAGCAATTGTGTTGGGCTTTCCAAAGGGAAGATTCTATGCTTGAGTTGGTTGACAATAACTTATATGAGGCCTTCAATAAGACTCTGGTTGATACAAGGAAAATGACAGTTCTAGGATTATTTGAGCATTTTAGAAGAGAATTGATGAAAAGAATTGTGAGAAAAAGGAAACAGATTGCCAAGTGGAATGGTAATTTAGGGCCAATAATCAATTG
Source organism: Erythroxylum citrifolium (assembly GCA_026284465.1). Classification (NCBI taxonomy): domain Eukaryota; kingdom Viridiplantae; phylum Streptophyta; class Magnoliopsida; order Malpighiales; family Erythroxylaceae; genus Erythroxylum; species Erythroxylum citrifolium. The sequence goes on along the minus strand of JANKOE010000206.1, from coordinate 14,261,714 downwards.
AGAAGAGTGTCATGATTGCTCAACATTGGTCAGTGCATTATAATAGAGGAGAGTATGAGATTGGTCATGGACATAATAGATATGTGGTGAGGCTCAGAACAAAATATGTTCTTATAGGAGATATACCCTCTCTGGCATCCCTTGTGCGCATGTCATATGTGCTATTAGAGACAGTAAGGTTAATATTAAAGAGTACACTTCTAGTTGGTTATGGAAAACTGAATATGTCAAAGCATATGGGAAGGCAATTCAACCGATGCCTTGTATGAAGGACGGACCTATTAGTAATGAAGAAACTATTAGGCCACCAAAATTCAAACAAAGGCTTGGTAGGCCCAAAATAGCCAGGAAAAAAGGCATTGATGAGCCTTAAAAGAATACAAAAGTAAACAAAAAGCAAAATGTTGACCACGTGTCTAGGAGGGGCATGATCATTACATGTAGCCATTGCCATATAGAAGGATACAACAAAAGAGGTTGTCCCTGGAAGGGTTGAGAGGTAATTTCTAAACTGTTTTGTCTTTTTATGGTACGACTAAGATTCTTTTCCATAGTAGTGGTAATCTTCTAGGTTTTTTATTTATTATGTTATCACTGTTATCAATGGCAGGTTTCAGCCCAGTTTCAAAATCTGAACCCAGACCAGTCAACTGATTTCCATACGAAGCAACATGTAACGAACTCACAATCAACCCTTGAAAACATATCCACAGTTGAAACCAACACTGACAACCTAGTAAGTGCCTCTAAATCTGCATCCAACACTGAAAGGAGAAAGAAAGGTAAAAGAAGAGCAAAAGCCTCTGCTTCTGTTACTGTGTCTGTATCTGTTGGTGTTATAACTGCTTCAGGTACTGCCAACACCTCAAGTACTGCTCATGTAATTGGGAGTGCAAATGCAACAGCCTCAGTTGTTCTCCCAACACCTTAAGGTGCTTTAGAAACAACAAATATCTATACATCTTCAAAAGCCACCGCCAAGAACCAAACTAATGGGATAAGAGGGCCTGGTTATGGTGTTGCTGATGATGGAAGCAGATTGAGGATGTTGGTAGCTGGCAGATGTAATCCAAATTCTCAAGAGAAAATTACAGAAAAAAAGGCCTATCACATACTCTTCTCTTCAACAAGAAGCAAATAGGAAGATCAAGAAACGGATGGAAGGGATGAGGGTATACACAAATGAAACCATAGGGTTACAGATACTAAATGTAAGTGTTAAATTTTTGCATTCTTACTTAACATTAATTTATTCATACAACTTAACAAACATTTGCATTTTGTCTACAGCCTGGAAGGAGAAGTCATAGACTACTAACCTTGGGTAGAAATCAATAAAGACGAAGGAAGTTGTTACTGCACATGTGAATCCAAGCCAACAAAGTCAAATTGCATCTTCAAAGGGAAAGGAAAAAAATGTAAACTTAACATTTAATTGTTAGTGAACTGAATAATTTTGTGATATTTGTGAACTGAACAACAATAGATTGTAAGGATGTTGTTGGGATTAATTTTATTAAGCAATGAATGCAGTGACTTCCAATTTCAGTTTAAATTGCATTTCTTGTACATTTTTTCCTTTTTGTTGAAGTTTATGAATGGGTTACTGAGGGTGATGGAAGGTTGGTTGGAATTGTCAAATTCTTTGCAATGTGTTGTATTTTTCAAGGAAAGCATACAATCTATGGATGGAAAGAGATGATCAACTTTTTGTAGTAAAGTGTTGGTTTCCTTTATTTTCCAATCAGTGTGCATTGCATTTCTATTAGGTTTTTTCATTTTCGTTGAAGTTCATGAATGGTACAACATGTATATTGTTAATACAACCTCAGTTGGAATTATAGGTCTATTAAACATCTTTGTCTTCTCATCAATAATTTGATGACTTATAAAAACAACTTAATAGTTGTGTTAATCATGAGATTGGAGGTAAAATACAGATAACATTTTTTAGAGTAGTCAATTACTGCCTCTTTTAACTCCTTTTGACTACTAAAGAATACTCCATCTCTATTGATTAAAGATCCTATTTTTTCACTAATCTTCCTTACCAAATGTTGAAACATCAAACATCTTTAGGCTATTACATTAAACATGTTTAGGCTAGTACATAAAACATCAAACTTGTTTAGGCTACAACATCAAATTAGTAATACAATAGATGTTAAAACATTTAACACTTTGCACTTTCCAACATTAGGTTAGGTGAAGAACATTTACACATTGTTCTAGTACATCAAACCATTTACAGGTAAGGCTTTAAAGGTACAACTATTGCCTTTTTTGCCTTCATTATTTAGACTAACAAATATAAGCAAAACTACTAAATACAAGCTTAAACAAGCAAACCATTTCCAACACTTTGCTGAATGTGTTTCATAACTGGTCCTCATGGCAACTAACTCATTCTTCAACTTCAATTTTTTTTCAATACTTTCAGCTTGCAAAACATCTACTGCATTCTCTCTTAACTCTGTCACTTTCGCCTTCAATAGATTATTTTGACGATATGACATCTTCTCTCTATTTTTCAGCTCTAAAATAATTTGTTTTGCTCTTGGACAAAATCTTTGATCATGCCATTCATGAAATCCACAAACATTGTCACTCAACCATCAAAGAAAATGCAACAATTCGTTAATGAAATATATGAACATATTTAACTAAAATAACAAAAATGTACCAAAATTACCTGAAAGAGTCGACAACCATAAAACCTTCTTTCTGGATTTTCATCTTTCCATGAAGTCCATCTAGGTGCTTTCAAGTTACAGTAACAATATTTAGCCTTTTTGTCATAGTCCCATTCAACTGGGTAAGTTGAAGAAATAAGCTTATATGACCTCATATCAAGCTTAGAGCGCGTCCCTCTGTAGTCAAAGTTGAAAATTTCAAAAATTCCAACCCAACACAAAATCACAGCTAAGAAAACAACAAACTGAATCCTCTAATCAACCTTATTACCTTAAAGAACTATTACTTGAGCTCATTCTCAATTATTACAGCACAATGTTGTAATGTTGGTTGTATACCCACTGACAACTAAATGATGTCTACAGGACTGAATTTGTTTGCTCCTAATAATCTGCATTTCTTTCATGAATGTCATACTTTATCTTGAACATAGCGCATAGAGAATAACAAAACATGGATAACCACTAACAAAGCTAAACTAAGTGATACAAATCATATCCTACGTACAATGTCAAGTACACTGGGAAGAGAAAACTTCATCATATCCTATATACAAATGTATAATAGAATTATACATGAAAACAATTATTGTCTACACGCTAATCAACCCAATAATCAAACCATTTAAACAAAACAAAACAATTTATTTAAATGTAACATTGTTAGGGCAAAGGAATAAAATGAATATTAAAACATCATAAATTCATGTACAAAAATTAGTAGGGAGCATGACTCATTACCTACTTCGGTCTTCAATCACAACACATGTACGTTTTAGATCTCTAAAAACCTTACTACGCATTCACCTCCAACGCCAAAAGAGAGATCTCACACTCACACTACTAAGAAGACAAATGCAAGATTGGAGTGAAGGCACATGCATTAAGTGATGATGCATCCAGGGATTGGAGTGAAGACACAACTGAGAGAAGAAAAAGAGAGTGAAACATGTGTTCATAAAAATCATTGATTTTAGGGTTGAAGTGTTTTTCGTTTACGTCGAAATTTAAACGAAATTAATTAATTTTTTCTTAAATTCCACCTAGTCTGGACAATAAATTAGCTCTATTAACGTGGTATCTAAACACTAATTGACCTGCGTGTAAATATATCCTAATTTCTGTCCAAAAAAGCCTTAAATTGAGCAGACTCTTGAAATTTTAGCCCTTTATTAAGCAGATTTCAAGTTTAAGTCTCAAATGATCAAACTCAAAAAGGTTAAGGCCCAATTTGGGCTTTTAGCTAGAGTGAAAGGGTCAAATAAGACATTAATGCTAATTTACACTAAAGGAGTCAGAATTAATGCTAATGATTAAATTTTGATTAAATTATTTATTTGAAAATCTTATAATTAGAATTGATTTTAGGCATCAACTTTGAAGGGACTAATTCACTTTCTACATGGCAAATTGTTTAAGGGAATAGCAAATATATGGCAAATGTGGTCTCTGCATTTGTCGTGACCAATGATTAAAAAATTCAATCAGTTCGATCGATTTAATTGTAAAAATTTTAAATCTTCAAAATTTTAAATTCAAAATTTAACTTTCCAGTTCAATTTACTTTAATAAATATTTTGGTTAAAAATTGATCAATTTATTAACTAATCGATTAATTTTATAAAATAATAAAATTTTATAAACTAAAATAAATCAATTAATTTTTATTTAACAATCTCTCTTTTCAATTAAATTCAAAATTTTCAATAGTTATAGATAATCTATTTCAATCATATTTTAAATTATTTAATTTTATTTAATCTTTAATCGATTTTATGACGATATTATATTGATGGAATCTTTTAAATTTTAAACATCTTGTCTTATTGGTTTAACTTTTAGTTTAATTTTTAAAACATTGTTTGTGACATTGTCAATTGAATTGAAGTTAAAAATAGTAAGCTATAAAGAATTGAGACAAAAAAATTTCCTTGGTGACACACTTGAACTATAGGAATGCTAATAGGCACTGGCATACCATTCACATATACATAATAATTAAAAAAACAATATCTGTCTGTTCTCCAATATCTAGTATCCACTCCTGATTGTCAGCAATTCAAAATATGTATTTACCTGAGAACAAGAGCTTAAAGTACAGTTATCGTACTCCATAATGGCATTGAAGATTTAAAACTTAGAAGACTTTGCAGTTTGCAGCTATGCTTGTACTCACTCCAGATATTGCTCTGGAAAGTGTGATAAATCTAATATGTTCTTATGTCCAAGGAAAACCTCTAAATTTTGAGATAGCAATGAGGTGGACAGTGACTATCAGACCTTGACAAAGCAGTCATGAAAATGCAGCCTAAAGAAAGAAACAACCATGTGAACTTCTTGACCAACTGCTTTAGCTACCATATGTTGAGCTTCTGGACAAGAATGGTTTTAAAAGTAAAACTTTGTGTAAACATAACCATCAGTGTTCTTGGCTCAAAGGAACAAAAACAAAGCTTATAGCTTCAGCCATTGTTGTTATTTTGGTGTTTCACTTTCAAGAATAGGAATATGAAGAGGGTCTTAGGGTTTAGGGGGTACCTATAGAGAAAATTTTGGGTACCTTGAAGTGGCTAGCTTTCGTAGCTTTTAGCTTAACTACTTGTGATAAAACTTTCACTCTTAAAACTAGTTAAACGTGACAAAGAGGTTAGTCCCTTGTTTTTTTTAAACCATTCTCATCCATTTTGTTTTCTTTTGTTGATTTGGGCAAATCATCTAAATCAAATACGTGAATCTGATTCCTAACTCAAGTTTGTTTACATCAAGCACGACATATAGACCTCATTTCGCTTATGCTAGGTGAGATCTTTCAGTAATGCATGCAGAGTAGGCATGGTAATTGAGTTAATTTATGACTAACAGATTAAATTTAATTTAATCAAATTTTGAATAAGACTTGAGTTTAAGGTATCATCAAAACTAGACTTTAAAGTCCCAAATAATGATTGGTTTGTCAAAACCCTCAAAATTTGATTAAATCAAAATTAATTTAAATTCGTACTCTTGTGTTAGTCGTGGAACTAGGTTTGAATCCTAAGAGAACTAAAAGTAATTTCTTAATTTCAATTGATAAAACAAAATAGAGGATTTATAATTAATTAACCGATAAACTAAATTTAATAAAGAATCAAAATGAATTAACTAAGTATTAAAGTGAGAAATTCAATGGTACTTAACTCCAATTCAAGAAAAATATCTCATTTAATTGTAACATTAATCATTGGTTTAAAAAGAATAATTTTTACAATTTAAGTAGTTAGACTGAAACCTATTAGGATAGTTATAATAAGTCTCAAATTTTAACAAATTAATTGGTTCAGACTCAGCATTCAAACCAAAATTTATCATTAACTAACTGAGTATGATATAATTCCATATCAATTAAATGATAGCAACATGCTTAATGAAAAACACTAATAAGTTACAATTAGTCAATTTAGTTTTCTTGTTTCTAATAAGTTAAATATGTAATTTAATAAATAACATATTTGTTACTTGTCTAATCCTTCGTGATAATTACAAATCATTGAATTTATGGATATTTATAGAATAATCAATATCAAATTAAATTTTCAGATTAATTAATATTGAGTGCTCAAGAAATAAAAGAACATAAAATAAGAAATACTTGAATTAAAATAAAATATAGGTTTAGAACAAAACCTCACCAGGTTACAACTAGAATTTTGATTCCCCTTAAATTAAAATATTTAGATTTAGCCACACGTAACTTTTGTTCCAACACCAAAAATAAATGAAAAGATGAAAGACTAAGAGAGGACACAAAGAAATGAAAATAGGGTGATAAGAAGAAGTGAAGAACATGTTTTTCCCCTTTCCTCCTACTCAAAACCTAGCCTCCTCCTAATCTGCCAAGATCCCTAACCAAACAGGTCCAAATCCCTACATAATCGAATTAGAAATAAGTTTCCTAATTAAATTCAAACTCTGGTGGTGAATCTAGTTTTATTCGGGATCTCACTTTATCCATTACATTAGAAATAAGTTCTTATTGCATTAGTCTTTTTCCTCTTCTTTTTTTTTTCCCTCTATGAGCTTTCAAGTCGAGGAATGAACTTTTTGAGTAAGCTCATCATGATTGACACCAACGCACAAGATCTGCGCTTATGTCAGTAGTGTCCCGATTTCAGACGCTCTTCATTTGGTGGACTCACATTACAGGTTCTGTGCAGAATAGCTGGAAATTCTGGAGAAATTTCAAGAGACGAATGAACATGGAGTGCTATATATGGATACTGCAACTAACAGATTATAAGGATATTGGTTTTACTCAGGATATTGCTTATTGTAAGCCAAAAAAACAAAAACAAAATTGTCTCCCAAGTAGGGTTTCTCACAAGAAGCATCAAATGAACAAATTGAAGCATAATATTCTTAGAAAATTATAAAGAAATGACGATTTGACTTCATCCTGTTGGAATTGACATTTCATGGATTCACTATAACAATATAAGTTGGAGTTTTGTTTTCCTACAATTCTAGTCCTTGTATATAGTGAATACAAAACGATGGAGTTATAGGTAATTATTCTAAAAACATACACAAGAAATATATGATCAAGTTAAAAAAGATGATTACCCGATTACCAATGATAACCATGCCATTTTGTCAAGCTATAAGATGATTCCTCTTCCTCCACTACATAGAGTTGTCTCATTCCCGATCCCACAAGAAACAAAATCACTCACCAAAAAGCTCATTGAAACCGTAATAGAATAATTACTTCCCTAAGAAGGTGTCCACATACCCCTTGTACAGTTGTACCCCATGATACAGTTAATTTGTTATTTTCATTTGACTTTATACTTCTCTCCCACTGAAAAATCAAAATAGTGCAACTTGAATCAATTGATTTATTTTTCATGATACTAGTTAAAATCTTACGCAAATAAGCTTTATACAATCCCTTTAATTTAGGGGTTTAAAATTATTAAAGTAATCAACAAAAAGAAGGGTTAAAGTGGCTTATAACAAGTTTAGTATAAGAAAAAGAAAATTCAAGGCTCAGATAGGTTCTCTGAGGATAAGAATTAAGGTAGGCTTGTCTAGGTCCAAAAGGGTTATATCTAAGTGGCCCTATCATTTATATGCAAAAATTTATAAAAAATGAATTCTTAACATGTATTTAAGTATAATTTCCAGCATAAACAAGTTATATTTGATAACACACATAAAAAAGAAATGTATGAGCGCAAATATGATAAGTTGCTCCTAGGCTTAAAGCTTATATATGTAACATCCCGTTACCCATGTGAGGGAAAATAGGAAAATGCACATCATGCATGAATTAATTGTGTCATATACATTGTAGGTATCAAAATGCATCAAGTCTAGCTTACACACTTTCAATCATCAAAACTAAGGTGATAGTTAAAATAATTTAATGAAAAACATTAATCATACTTGTCTCTCTCATGCATTATAACTTTAACAAAAAGTGTATCCTAACTAGGAATTATTTCTAAACAACAATCAAGAAATTTTGAAGCTACCACGAGAAATAATTAACATATGAATCATAGTATTCATGAGTTCAAGCATAAATCACAAAGTTCATTATAGTACATACTCTCATTGTCTCACACCTAAATCATACTTATCCCTATTGTATGCACAAGATGTCTACATGTCATAAAAAATAATAAGCATAAAATAAAAAATAAATTAAATGACTAACCTGAGATGTGAGCATATGAAATGAGATGTATTATGCTATTAGTGGATATGGAAGTATCATTTTCATGAATTAGATCAAAACATCCGAACTCCCCTTTAGTTTAAAGAATTTATGTTCCAACCTCTCCATCCAAAAATGATGCTTGTGTTGGATTAGCGGAGCCGGAAGACACCGAGGTTGTGGAACGTCAAAATCCTCTTGTTGATTTGATGATAAACCTCCCTAGAGGGGTCACGTGGTACAAAATGAAATGTTCTCTTTTGTTGCTCGAGCAATCTCATTCTACTTAAATGAGGCTTTTCTAATGGTTCCATCTCACATGCTTTATGCATTATATCAAACAAATTGAGATTGATAGTCGAGTGAGTAATAAGGGATCTAAGGCACAAGTTTTTGTTAGAATAGATAACAATGTTAAACTGTGTAGCCAACTAAGCACCCAAATTGATGTGTACTTTTTGTATCATATACTAAACAAAGAAAAACAACTCCACTTTAGTACAAGTATAAGTCGTGGCCTTCCTTCCTGAATAATTAAAAGTTAAGAAATGTTGTATATAAATCCATTTAAGCTCATTAAGAACATTGCCCTTAGATTTACTCAGATGATAAACCAACAGGTTAGAAGACATTGATTTCCACACTCTATAAGAATCAAAATCACCATAGTCCACAACAAATTCTTTGTATTGAGTTGAATTAGCATATTCCATAGTTATTAACCTTAAGGCCAAATTAAATTCAATGATGCTTTGTTTAAATTTGACACCTATTAATTTGCATAGGACCATATTAGGGCTACGTAAAGTGAAAGTTGCCCAGTTTATCAAATTTGAAGGTAGTATAAAAAACTCTTTAGTTCATTTAATAAATACCAGATAACGGATCATCATAAAATGTCTCCAACTCATGTCAGTATTCAAATCATCAAAATTTTCTTTGATATGTAATTCTTCTAAGGAAGGATAATGCACATGCTTACCCATATTAATATGTTAGGTTTTGAAAGCGAATACCTTTGTTTTCTTTCTTTAGAGCTAAAAGTAAGTTATTTGCAAATGTGTGACTCAACTGGTGGCAAGATAGATGTAATTTTAGCTATCCAAGCACGCTTCCTATAGGCATTCGTGGGAAGTCCAATGTTTCATCGTGTGCAATTAGATTCGCCTTAAACTTGCCTTTGGTTACTGTCTTATTAATATGTTTTGAATGTCTTATAATTATGACAATTATAAACACAAATTAATCTTAAAATAACTAAAGCAATAGAGTAATAACTAAAATTAAAATTAAATGAAAGAAATTAAAATTATTTAATAAAATACATAAAAAGTAATAAATAAATGAGACGTTATTACAATACTAGAGAGTTGCTTGGTACTAGTATGCTTGATGTTTTGCATGTGTTTGGGGGATTGTGTTGTATGGGTTTGGTACTAAAGCATGAGATACTGGTTGGTGCACTTCGGCTCTAGAGCTAGGGCATTAATTTTTGAAGAGTTATATGGTGCATTGTGGTTTGTTTACACCAGGATTGGGAGATGTGGTACAGTGTGCAATTGGTGATGCAAGGACTAGGAGGCGCTAAGAGCGTTGCTTGTTGGATGTTGGGTCTACTTATTGCCGAGTAGCTGGTATGTATAGCGTGACATTGAGGGCTGGGAAGTTGGTCTGTATGCCTGGTGTTGGAACGTTACGATGTGTAGTGTATTGAAACACAAAGGAAATTATGGTTTGTTTTTTAAATTTGTTTTCATTAATTATTATTATTATTGTAAAAATAATTTATTTATATCATCCTTCTATTTTTATTTAATATCTCTTTTATTTTTATTTTATTTTTATCTTTAAAAATCACTAATTCTTTAAAACAAAACAGATTACTAACGCGCCTAATGAATGTTAGTATTATAAAATTTAAGAGGTTTCATTTAAGAAAGCTGAATCACATACTGAGTTGTGTAAGGCGTGATCATCCTTCATGAATTTTAATAATATGAAAATTTGGGTCTTTTATCCTGATAGTTGAATTACATACGATATGATCTCGCCTTACGAATTTTAATATTTTGTAACTTAAGACTCAATCCTCCTTAAACCAATAAACTAACTACTTAACAAAAATCAAATGAAAACTATATATAATTAAAATAAAACTAATAAAAAGCTATCATATTTTGGGTTGCCTATGAAAAAGTGCAATTATATAACATCATTCTGCTGGAAGGAGATTTTTTCTTCTCAAATTTTTACGTATTAGGGAAGTTTCAAATTAAACACCACAGTTAAAACCATCATCTCCTTATAAAATGGTCTCAATCTGTGTCCGTTCACCTTAAAAATCTTTTCAGTATCTAAATTGTCTATTTGCACCGCATCATAAGGAAATTTATTAGTGACAACAAAAGAACCAAGCCATTTATAAGGTAACTTATATAATACTTTGATTTTCTCTTTGTAAATTATTGAATTCTTGTAAGCATCTAACCTTGGTCATCTAGCTCTTGTAATTAGAATATTCTTGCCTCCCTAGTTTTTGCCAAATCCATGTTGCAATGTTGCATTGCTCAATAAGCTTTACGTTCAATTTCTACCAATAAATGACAAGCTTTATCAAAATACCAATCAATAAGGAGACATTCCCCTTGACATTTTGAAGGTTGTATGGTATGCTCAGAGAGCATCGTTTAGATATAAACTCCAATTCTTTCATTTTGGATTTACCTTCTTTTTTAAAATAAATTTCTCTTCTCTATTTGATATTTTTACTTGTCTATTTGTTTGTGGATGGTATGTGGTGAATACTTAATGTTGGACTCCGTACTTTTTAAACAAAGCTACCACTGCTCTATTACAAAAGCAACATCCCTTATCACTAATAATGGCTCATGGAGCTCTACATGTATTGAAAATACTAGACTTTATAAAACTTATAACATCTGCAAAATCGTCAATCTCAGTGACTTTTGCTATCATCCATTTCGGAACATAATCAACAGAAAAAAGTATATAAGAAAAATTAGAAGATGAAGAAAAAAGACCTATAAAATTAATGCCCAATACATCAAATATCTCAACTATAATAATTGGAGTTCGAGGCTTTCATTTCTATGATATGATATAACTACCTGTTGAAATCTATTTTGTGGTTTTTAATTCAAATTGAATTAAAAATTATATTAATCATTATGTAAGTATCATTTAATTAATATAAGTGGGATATTTACGTGTTATATGTTTCGTTATTATTTTTAATCAAAATATAAGAGAAAAAGTTTTTCTAAAATATTGAAAGAATATTTTAAATTAAAAATTTCTTAAACAAGGTTTACATATTTTTAGAATTTTAGTAATACTTGAAAAATCTAACAAGTCAAAGTAATAAAAAATTTCTTAGAATTTTAGTAGAAATTTAATTTAATATTAAATATTTGAAGTCTTCATAAAAATTGTAATTCAACGGAACAAGTTTAAAGTCCCTTAAATTTATCAACCATACATTTTGTGTGTCCCTAAATCATGGGAATTTAGTTACTGGTTTGTTGAGATCGGCTCATGATTTAAATTTCATTATTCCAAAATATAAAAACTTTAACTTTTGACTTTTATGTAAAATTAGGAAGCAAATCGAATTCGACAAAATCTACAAAAAGCTGCCCTTTCGTTTTAGATTAATTGCTTGCACTGAATCAACCCAGTGAGGGTTGAGTTTGGAACCTAAATCTGAAACACGACGACTCGGTGAAGTTGATTTGCGGTTAGAAGATAATTAGAGAAGCTTCAACTTGATTACAAGTCTCCATTTAGAGCAAGCCAAATGGACAGGGACAGAAGCTCCAAGCCTCGACTCGGAACCCTAAAATGTGGAGCCTTGTGAAACTCAAGCCTAACCTTAACCCTAGGCCGAGAAGAAGAAGTAGAAATGGCGAAGCACGCCGCCGTCGTGTGGTGGGTCCCGTTCCAGAAGCGGTGGCTTTTGGCTCTTCTCGTCATGCTCTCACTCTCCACCGTCGTTGCTGTCTTCATTAAAGCCGCCTTTGATTCCTGCGATCGCTACTTCGAGGTCGAACGGAAAGTTGTCAGTTCCAGCGGGGCATCGCCGATCAAATCGCCACCGAGCCCACTCAGTTTTATGAAATCGAAGATTGTGCTTTTGGTCTCGCATGAGCTCTCTCTTACTGGTATAATTTTCACTTCTTATATAAATACTAATTTATGTTTTTTTACTGAAGTTTTTGTAGTTAATTTATGTTTTGTGTTCATTTAATTATAGTAAGACGCTCTTTTCCTGTTTTAGCTATTTATTTGATGTGTAGGGCATTCCAATTTACACATTTATGAGTCCTGCTGAGATAAATACTTCAAAGTTGGAATTTTATGTGTGCTAGAATATAAATGTTGAAGGGGAAGAATTGGCGAATATTGGCTTTTTGGGCTTCATATGTTCACAATCTGTGGCTGCAGTTTATCTTTGTTTTTAGATGAGTGAATTTCCTACATCTGAAAATGGCAAGTGCTATTTAATACATCATTAACTGGATTTCTGTCTTCCACTTAATTTGGTTTTGGAGAAAGGGTACATAAGAGGAACGAGCATGGTAATTTGGCTGTTATACGGGGACTGAGAGGTCTTCTCCTTGATGTTTATGGAATTTAGAAAAGCACGTTGGTACTCATATTTGTCTACCATTTTGTCCTGATGTTGAATCTAATATGGAAAGCTATTGTTTGGAGATGCCCATGTTCAGGAATCAACGGTTTGATTTTGTCTTATTCGATACTTGTGTAAAGTGCATTGGCGTTGCATACCTTGATGTCTGTTTTACTTTTGTGAAAATAATTTTTTTATCAGGTCCCCCTTCACCTGAGAAAGTTTGTTGTGGTATTTGGAAACATAATTGTTTTCTTCAATTGGTTACAACACGTGTCATGTGAAGTGCAGTTTTTGTTTAGTCGTCATACAAAAGCTTTACAGAGTTCATGAAGTAGCTAGTTATAAATCCAAAACAAGGCTTCCACGGCTGGGGAGAGAGATTTCTTTGGTCAAACTGCTAAATGACTGAACTTGCTTCCGTCAATTAATTAATGGTTGTGGTTCAGGCTAGAATGTTGGATGAGGTTTCTATATATGCTTCTAATTAAAGTTCCCTGCATGTCCTTAAATGGTTTTTGCAATAGAATAATGATTGCTTTCATCTCTCTCCCTGCAGTGGTTTTGGTCAACTTTTTGATTATGGTGTTTCATTCTTGTTTGTTAATCTTACTTTTGCTGTGTCTTTATTATATTTGTTGATTCAGGTGGGCCTTTGCTGCTCATGGAACTGGCATTTTTATTGCGAAGTGTTGGTGCTGAAGTTTGCTGGGTTACTGTTCAAAAGCCAGCAAGAATTGATGAGGTGATATACAATTTGGAGCAAAAGATGTTGGTTCGAGGAGTGCAGGTAATCATAGCTATTGCCATCACAATTTTCAAGATCTTTATGGACTACAAACACATATCTTTTCCTTCCATCTGGATTAATTTCTATTATATGACTTGTTTTCTAGAATACCATTTGTTAATAGTCCATGTGATTAATTGTATTGTTTCTTTTTCGGATAAGATTTAATCATATTTTTAGTGACCTATTATGTTTGTTTGAACGTGCCTGCTTTGTATTAAAATGTTGCCAACAGAGTGTGGCTTAGCTTGTGGAAGAAAAGTTTTCGAAAGCTTTGACTGGGGTTCTCATTATTCTGTTGTATGCCTTGATAGGTAATACCTGCGAAGGGCAAGGAAGCTGTAGATACTGCTCTCAAAGCTGATATGGTTGTATTGAACACTGCCGTTGCTGGGAAATGGCTGGATGGTGTCTTAAAAGAAAATGTTCCTCGTGTACTTCCCAAAGTGTTGTGGTGGATTCATGAGATGCGTGGGCATTATTTTAAACTAGACTATGTCAAGCACCTTCCTGTGGTTGCTGGTGCAATGATCGATTCACACATCACAGCAAGATACTGGAAGAATAGAACACAAGAGCGTCTGAGGTAAACTTCCAACTACTGTTTTTCTAGATTATTTTCTCTTTTCTTGCAAGTGCAAATTCTGGACTAGTGTACAATTGTATTGCTTCCTCTATTCTTTGTACATTAATTTTCAAATGTTCTTATGTGCAATTCTGTAAGTATACATTGGCTAATATGCAAAATTGGGAACCATCTGGCGTACTATATTAGGCTGGAGGCTTATAGTGTTCAACCTTAAGATTTGCACATTTGAGGCACACTTAAAATAGTGAGAAAATGTCCATTGATTAAGATGGAACTTTGTAGATGCTATACATATCCCCTTTTTGATTTCTATCCTGTAAAGTCAGTTTTTGAGTTGTAGATTGTTTCCATGTCAATTGACTAAGATGGAACTTTGTAGATGCCTTACATACCCCATTTTTGATTTCTATCCTGTAAAGTCAAATTTTGAGTTGTAGATTGTTTCCATGTCCATTGATTAAGATGGAATTTTGTAGATGCCTTACATTTACCGTTTTTGATTTCTATCCTGTAAAGTCAATTTTTGAGCTGTAAATTGTTTCCATGCGTTGTTAAGGTGTATAATTAGCAGACTTATTTGTCACTCAAGTAAGTTTGTCCATCCCTAACAGGATTAAAATGCCCAAGACCTATGTTGTTCACCTTGGAAATAGTAAAGAACTTATGGAGGTTGCTGAAGATAGTGTGGCAAAAAGGGTTTTGAGGGAGCATATTCGAGAATCTCTTGGTGTACGAGATGAAGATATACTTTTTGCAATAATTAACAGTATGGTTTCTTCCTCATGAAAATTTCTTTTTTCTACCACTTGGTTTTTCTCTATACTTTGAATCACTGTTCTGTTCAAATTGAAACCTCAAGATGTCCATTGGCCAACTCAATATCAAAATTAATTTTCAGTCTGTCAATGCTTTTTTAATTTTTAATTTACTTTTCAGTTATAATCACTTTTGGTCTTTCAAGCAGTTATCTATCGTCAATTCTCTTAACATCCATTCCTACTCCATCCATCTCATATATGCTCAAAAGAAAGGATAACTTGATTCATAACGCAATTTTAGTTTGCTAACTTGTGCATGTATGTTCCCCAATGACTGGTATTGTGCAGGTGTTTCACGAGGAAAAGGCCAAGATCTATTTTTGCGTGCCTTCTATGAAAGCTTGCAATTAATTCAAGCAAAGAAGCTGCAAGTGCCATCGATGCATGCAGTGATTGTTGGGTCTGATGTGTCTGCCCAGACCAAATTTGAGACAGAATTGCGGAATTATGTAATACAGAAAAAGATCCAAGATCGTGTTCATTTTGTGAATAAGACCCTAACCGTGGCTCCTTATCTAGCTGCCACCGATGTTCTTGTTCAGAATTCACAGGTATTTTAATGTTGCTTGGAGGATTTAAAATGTAGCTAGATCATTAATATTCTGAGTATTCTGGTGGGACTTCAAACTCCAAAGAAAGGAAATAGCTAAAAGACAGAAGAATAGTGAATGAGGGATTTCAAAAAGTGTACCCTTTTATTAACAAACTTAGAAAGGAAAAACTTGGGCCTCACTTGATATTTCCATTCATGCAGGCACGGGGAGAATGCTTCGGAAGAATAACTATTGAGGCCATGGCATTTCAATTGCCCGTACTGGTCAGGGTCTTTACCTCATCCAGATATTTCTTTTTATTTTCTTCTTTTTTCCTTTCTAAGTCGGTAATTTGACGCTGATTACAATTTCTCTTTCATTAAACAAACATTCAGGGAACTGCAGCAGGAGGTACCACCGAGATTGTTGTGAATGGGACTACGGGTCTGTTGCATCCTGTTGGAAAAGAAGGGGTTACCCCACTTGCGAAGAACATTGTCAAACTTGCAACTCATGTCGAGAGGAGGCTTACAATGGGGAAAAGAGGTTACGAGAGGGTCAAACAAGTATTTTTGGAGCATCATATGGCACATAGAATTGCTGCAGTGCTGAAGGATGTTCTGCGGAAGTCAAAGAGCCATTCACGTCCTCAATAGTTCACACAAAGCTTGTCCTCACTTTTTGCCAAAAAAGTGGAGCTATGATACAACTTGAGGACTCGTAGTGGTAGTTCACTCCATTCATGGTTGCAAACTGAACCCAGAATCAACCCGTCGCTGCTTATAGTATATAGACAAATATTCCCTAATCTTCCCTCCCCGAAGAGCTGTAAATTATGTATATAAATGACTAATTCACACCAGTTCTGAGCTTATATAGTCTAGACATCAACTAGAAGTTAAAAGAATCAGCTTGTCAAAGCAATTTAGAGCAAATGATTATTTCCTATGTTCTGTTTTGATCACGACTGTCATCTGCCTTTTGCCCTTCGACCCTCTCAATTGATTCGCTTCATGAATACAAATTCACCTAAGATCATTTTTGCAATATCATAAATGTTGAAATATTTGAAATTGCGTGATAATAAATGTAAAATCTTTTGATATTAGTGGAAGTAAAATCATAAGATAAAATATATAAATCTAGTTTTAGAACTTTTTCCCGGGTATTTGAAACGACTATGCTTTTCCAAAGTCCAAATTAATCGGAGCGATTTTTTTGAAAAATAAAAAGAATTGTATTAATAATAGCAAAAGTTAAATCAATATTACAATGAGTTCTTTAATCTATCTATAATTCAACAAAAATTGAAATTACAAAAGATTACAACATTGGTACTTTACATTACAATATCCATGTGTTCTTAACATTAGGAGAGAGTAAATTTTGCTTCTTGTCTGTTATCGAAGTTGCTCTAATCTAGGTCGTAATGTTTTCTGCAATTTGGTATTTGTCCTCCCCAATTCTCTTATATAGTTTCCTGTTTCATGCATTCCATATAGAGTAGATGGTGGTTGTAAAGGCTATTTTAATAAGCAGCCCATTCTGTTTTTCCTTGTTTAGTGATTTCAATGATCATGTTCAGAGTCTCAACTTACTCAAATGTGTAGCATGGAATTGGTAATGAATGTAAAATGCTGCTCCAAATTGCTTTGGTGTACCTATAACAGAAAAATAGGTGATTCCTGCTCTCTTTAGCTTGTTTGCAAAGGACACGAGATCACATACCCCGAACCATCTATCTTTGATTCTGAGCCTATTATTGATTGCTAACTAAGTAAAATCTAAGGCTTTTAGATTTAGAGACATGATTGACCTATTGTGAGTTGGTCAATTATGCAATAATTGCAAGTGCACAACGTAGCTGTAGCTATTATTGGCAAGTACGGGTCGATCTCATGAATACTATGAATACTAGTAATTACCTTCCTTTATTATCTAGGTTAAGGATCGATTTTAGATTTTTAATGGAAAGAAACTAACACTAAGGTAAGTAAAATAAAATATAAAACGAAATTGAACAGAGAATTCAGGAAGCACTATGAAATTATCAATATCGAATAATTAGTATCTAGAATTCGAATCCCCCGAACCCTTAACCGACTGATCATTTTTAATGCAATTGTGTTGATTAATTGGACCGTGGAGATTCCTAAGGTATGTTAGTAGCTAACCTTGAGTCTACTAACAACTAATCCTATGGTCTCTAACCAAATTACTTAGGTTAAAACTTACAGAATTGCGTTATCATTTTATGGATCCCTCTATTAAGTTTGACCCTAATCCAGAAGATTTATGTCATCCTATTTTTAGGGTTGCAGTAAACTCTTTATAATTATCGTGGATCTATTCAAACTAGGATTTCTTAATCGCTACGTTGAAATCAGATTATGACATAATATTTTGGATTACTAGAACATAGTTACATATTGTCGAATACAAAATCAGATACACATATACAGAAACTTGAATTAAAAACAACGGAATCATAATTCTAAATCTCCTTGATTATTCTCTATCGAGTATTCTAACGATGTAGATGTTTGAACTTGTATTCTGGTAGATCTGCCGATAAAATTTTCGCATCTCTCGCTCTTCTAGCTCAAAATCGCCTCCAAAATTGTCTTTGGAACTTTTATAATGGTGCTTATTGCCCCTCTCTTTAATTTGCCCCGAAACGTCTCTTTTATATGAAAATCTAGGTTTTTAGATTATGTATGGTCGTGTGCACAGCCATGCACAGGAATGTGCACAATTGGACATATTTGCATATCGCGAAAGTGCACGGGGTTGCATTTCTTCCAGATTGTTGTTTTTTCTATTTTAACTGCGTTTTTGCCTGAATTCTTCTCCTTTAAGTTTATGAAGGCTATTATTACCTATAAACACACTTAGAGCAAATTAAGTACAAATATACGATAAAATAAAAAATATCAAGCAAAATACATAAAATATAGGTGATAAAATATAGTCAAATATCCATCTATTAAGACTGCGTCCATATAATTGCATGCCACGAATCTGCTTCTTCATTGCTTGCAATTAGCTTATGACAAGAACTATTAGTGAATGTCCCTATCGAATTAGGAGACCGGATGATGTTAGCTTCTCCATACCCCTCAGGAATTTGAGGTAAGTATTCAGCAAGTAGAGAAAAATGTCTAAAACTGGTATACCATTCTTTATTATGGATGAGTGTGGAGGCTTTGGCATTCATAGGGATTCTGTTTCTGATTTGTGAAATATACGCTCTTTGAATAAGAGGAATGAAGTTAGTCCATTTATCAAACCAAAACCAAACGATATCTCCATTTCCAAAATTATGCTTGATGTGTGGATATATCATACCTCTCAAATTGAGTAGATAATTGAAAATCTAAGAAAATTCACGATAATTTACTACTTGTTGCTTCGACGTAAAACAATATCGTGAAACCCATGAAGCAGTTTCCACTCTCGTTCAACTGGTGGAATGATTGCTTTCCTAGTAAGGCATTCCATAGCCAAAGCTCTGGCCTTTAGACCGAGGCAATTCAATCATTTCTTTCAACATCAAGAACATAGTAGCCTCATTAAGTCTCTAACTTGTGTTCTACCCTCCATAGCTGCACAACTCTTGCTCAAAGCTTGTTCGTATTGAACATTTACCCAAGTTTCATCTTGGACTAGTCGAGAATTCCAATTCTTTCCTTTATATAGCTTTTATTAGGTGTTACTTAATTCAGGGACTGCTTAGTGAGGGTGATAGATTGTAAGGTGATGTGAAATGGAAAGCAATTAGACCTAATTATTTTAGCCGCGTGATAGATGTGACGCTTGGGGCGACAAATTTTCAAATATAAATGATTTTGATTAGTGGGTTTAAGTCTGAGCAGGTGCTTGGTTCACTTGGGAAAATGATAATAGGATTTATAATGAGGAATGCAAATGGATATAATCATTATAATTATGATAGTTGGTTAGGACAAAGGAATGATTACCATTACCATTGATGGTGGTTGGTTTGTTAAAAATCTTAAGAAATAAAAATTGTTGAAATTTTGCTTTACATCAAATTTTAAATATATTCTAATTAATTATATTTAATTTATGCACCCCATTTATGATGACAAAATGTTTAAAATCAAGTATATTGTGGTATTTCTTTTCCAATAGCTCTTGAAGAAAAAAAAGCTCCAGCATTTGCTTGCATCAACTTATCATTAGCCACATAATGTCCTCAAAATACAGTTTAATCATCTAAAATATTGTACATTTCATCGACATAACCATAATATCCACCATTCCATTGCTTCAGTGAAATCAAGCAATATAGTTGAACCCATAAATTGTATTCCTTTTCTCAAAATGCGCATGAAACAAAGGTAAAGAGCATTCGATTCATTGCAAGCAATCATGTCCACAAGAGAATGTAGATTTTAATACGATTTACATTCCATTAATGATGCAAATGATGTAAAATATCACAGCTAAACACAATACCTCAACCAAAAGCCTTTAAATGAAGCAAATAACCAAGTTAACGCTAAAGCTTTATTTGCATCATAACTACAAAATTCTCAACTAATACAAAATAACATGGTTAGGCAACATCAATTGCATCCTAAGTTCATATTACTTATAAAAGCCTCATATAGTAAAAGTATTAATATGCTCCTTTGCATGATTCATAGGCTAGAAGATGGATAGAAGAATCCAAGCATAAAGGACCTTTGTAGATGACTTGGCAAAGGGAACAAAACCTGAAATTTGACAGGATCATTATAGAATAACATAATAGCCTTACCAACATCCATTTGAGATATGCTAATATTAAGAAGTTCATTGATGAGCTCTTGCATCTTCTCATTGGTTAGGGAATCAGATTTAGACCCATAATCAAAGCATTTGTAACAGCAGCATATTGTAACGCCGTTTGTTTGCAAATAGACTCAAACTTAACAGTGAATTTTTCTAACCTTGAGTCAATAGTTTCCTAAAATGTTGTTGGTTTTTTTTCCTTGTAAAAAAATTTCTTTTCTTAGTGAGAGGTTTTTCGATTTTTTGTTGCATGGGTGCTTGAATTGAAGGAATAGTTGGGGATCCTTGTGTATTAGAGACCACAACAGGTTCATCTTCACTGTACGATGAAGAACACACTGTTATATTCTTTGGGGAGTTAGCCTTAGCATTTGCTTCAGTTAGATCCTCAAGTTTAAGTCCCATGGCTCTATCTTTATCCCACACCTGTCCATTTTGTGCAAATATAAGAATTTAAAGTTCTACATTCTAATTGCATTATTGTCATTCTATGAAAAGGAATTATAAGAAGCACAAGATAAAAAACTTCATAACAAGAAAACATTATAACTATAAGGGAAGAAACTACTAAAATAAGAGCCCAATCAACTTTTAAGTTAGATGTCGTTACCAAGCACCATTCAACCATTGTTTATCACAATTGATCTTATGCTCAATATCATCTCATTGACAACCACTTTGCATACACATTTTAGAAATTGGATTGTACTTGTTTCTTAACCATTGAATCTTAGAGTCGACGTGGGGATTGAATTCCTTATCGAAATTGGGAATCTTGCTCAATAACATCTTATGCACTTGAACCATGTAATTGTTCTTAAATCCCCCATTTACTTTCCATAAAGGATTGCAAGCTAGTCGCTGTAAAATGTCAAGCAAAGCTTCAACCTCATCATCCTTCCAATATTGCTTGTTCTTTCCCATACCACGGGCAGCCATAGCCATTCCTAATAAAAGTACGACAATGTAAGAGCCATTAAGGAAATAACATATAACAAAAATAACTTTGTTAAAAATCTGAATACAATAATGTAATCAAATAACTCACTTACACAGAGTCAACCAAATAGAGATGTTCACATAGGTGCATTCAAAAGTAATCCAATAACTTAATTATATATTGCTAATACTAAACAAATAGAGATGTTTACCGTTCAAGTACATTAATCAAAATAAAAACATTTCAATGTTCTAATAAGCATATGAAAAAAACATATATTAAATTACTAATCCACATCATTGTCATTGGATTTAGTTGTCCATATATTATACATGATGGTTGAAATATTATTTCTAAATTTCAACCACTCATCAGTTGGACTAATTTTTGTAATGTATTCCATTTCATCATCTTCATCACTCTCATCTTCCTTACTCTCCTCTTCATCTTCAGTGATTGACTCTTGTGGATCAAAGCTCATGAACTTGCGAATCAAGTAGTGCAGAAGGCAATAAGCCATTATAATACGAACTTGGGTTTGAATTGAGAAAAATGAAGGGGATGTAGGTATCTTCCATTTTCCTTTCAACAATCCAAAACATCTCTCAATAACAGTCCTTGCTTTGGAGTGTTTCATATTAAAGTATTCCTCTGCTATCTCTTGTCGATAACCATCAAATTCTTTGAGGTGATAGTTTTGCGCTCGATACGGAGCAAGAAATCTATTTGCATTGCAATATGCAGAGTCAACCAAGTAATAACAACCTTTATAATTGAACAATAAGTTATGGTTGAGCAGCATAACCTAAAGAGAAACCAAACTGCATATTGAAACACAAATTTACCTTGAGGGACTCGTAGACCATGACGCCTTGAGATTACATCTCGAAGCACACAATCATCGTATGCAGAGCCCTCCCAACCAGGAAATACATATATGAATTGCATGTTAGGGCAATAAACACCTAAAACATTTATTGAAATACATCATTTTCTTGTGTGATATCAAGGCTTATCTTCATTAGGAGGTGTAACTTTAATTAGTATCTAATCTAAGGCTCCTAGGCAACCTTACAAATTTTTAAAAAAGATGATTTAGCACATAAAAGCTTTCATATTAGTGTTATATGTTAATTATAATGTTTAATTACCTGAAAACATTTCCATCTCTCATCTTGACAATTCTGAGTAATAGGCTCTGACTTTTTGAGCAAAATATGATGCAATCTCATAATTGCATAAAGAACTTGATGGAATTACCAGCTCACGGTTTCTTTACTGCGAAGAAAAAGTAGGCTAATTGTCCTACTCTTTTTACGGTGAGCCAAGGTGTATATGAACATTACTACAACCTCTTCTACGGATGTGTTCCTAGTGGGTTTTAAACCCCCGACATCTCTTACTATATCACACAATATCCTAAAGGTTGCTCTATCTATATGAAGTTCACTAATGTAGGCAACATCACAATCTATGGTCAATCTAAACATCCATATCATTCTATCAATCCTTTTTTCTTCTTTTGTTTTAATTTCACGGAACTTATCTCGAAGGTACAAACAAACGATAACATAATGGATGGAAAAT
The DNA here is from genome assembly GCA_026284465.1 of Erythroxylum citrifolium. NCBI lineage: Eukaryota > Viridiplantae > Streptophyta > Magnoliopsida > Malpighiales > Erythroxylaceae > Erythroxylum > Erythroxylum citrifolium. The sequence continues at coordinate 14,238,615 of JANKOE010000206.1, read as the reverse complement.
AATAAAACCATCATATTATTTGTTAATTTTTATTTGTTGAAGTATAAAAAGTTGCTTTAATTTGTGCCTTCATTCGCTAATAGTGGGCGAGCCATTTTCATCTACATTTAAAAAATCTAGAACAGTGTATTTCCGAACCTGTGAAGGAGCCTGTTCCTAACAGAGAAGGATTGAGGCTGTTGTCAGTGTGGAGCAGAGGTGGCTTAAGGATGTTCTCGGTATAGAGTCGAGACGTATCAATTCGCTGGTGTTGCTTAAGAGAGAGAGACTATCGTAAAAAAAGAAGGGGGAAAATCCAGGGGAATTTGGGGGGGGGGGAATAGCGCACCTTTTTTTTAGTGTAATGACTTCTATTCTTCCTCTCATAATTAAGGGGTATGCAGTACTGCCTTAAAAGATGATATAAAAATACTGTTTATCTAATCATAATATATTACCAAACATAATTTTTTCATTCCTTTCCCTTTCCTTTCTTTCCATACCAACTAACTAAGCACCCCTTGAGTTGCATGTTGGTAATTCAATTATTCATAGGTAATGTGTCGATTTGTGGGAAGTGAGCATAAATTGTTCGATGACTCCTGGAAAGAGATCAAGATCTCTTGCACTAGTAGGTAGGTATGCCAACTTTGAGGATATGGAATTTGTGAGGAGATCATTTTAGAAATTGCCTATCATAGATATGGTGTAGTTTAGCTTCGAGTTGTCCCCAACTTGGTGTGACAATTATGCTAATAATTGGATCAAAAATTGGGATTTGTTTTTGCGAATAATATTATGTCGAAATGGGCACTAATGCAGGTATATTCTAAACGAGCAAGTGTAAGTTAAACGATGTTTTGACAAATTGGCTTAACTTTTATGAGATTTTAAATATTTGAACTTAGTGGTCTTTTATGATTAATTAATTATACAACAACAACAACACCGACCTAGTAAAATCTTGTTAAATGCGGGGAGGAGGTCTAGTGTACGCAACCTTACCCCTAACTAATAGAGATGTTGTTTCTGAATGATCACAAGAAATATGAATAAATAAATAAAAATAATAAAATACATTCAAAAATATATAAAATAAAAATGATAAAAGATAAATAAAACAAAATAAAATAAAATAACATGAAAGTAATAGAAAAATAATTATATTAATCATAATATCTAGGAAAACAATAATAAACAGTTATTATGCAAAATAATAATAATTAAAAATAATTAAATAATAAAAATATTATTAATATTTGCATAATAACTCTTTATTATGATTTTTAATAATAATACTAATGATAGTAATACTAATAATACTAAATAAATAAATAATAAATAAATAAGTAGGGGAAAGATTAGTACTTGTCTAAAAAATTAGGCTAAATCTAAGAGAGAATGCTAACAGACTTATAAAAACAACATTGATCTCTTTAAGAGGGAGTCTTTACTTGAATGTTAGTACGCTAAAGTTTTTATAATGAGGCGTGTCCTCAGTAAGTTCCAGCCGAGCCATATCATTCTTGATCACCTCTCCCAATTCTTTTTAGGCCTTCCTTTTCTCCTCTTACAGTCTCTAGGTACAATCTTCTCTCATATTCTAACTGGAGCGTCTAGGTGTCTCCTCTTAACATGTCCAAACTACCTAAGGGTATGATTGGTTGGATGGTTATTAACGAAATAGAATGGAATGAAACGTAATATTATTTCATTGTTTGGGATGAGGGTTTATAATGGAATGGAATAGGATGAAAAGGGAGGGTTTCACGTTACATCTCATTTCATCCTAAACGATAAAAATAAGTAACCTTTGATTTGGGAATTTAGGACAGAATGTAAAATGATAAATAACATTTCACTATATTATATTATAAACCCTTCTTCCAAACAATATTTCACTATATTACATTATCAACCATTCCATCCCTCCGAAACAACAATTTTCTAATATTATATCCATTTATATTCTATTCCATTATAAGCTATTCTATTCTTTTAAAAGGCCTTATGTCCAACCAAACATAGCCTAAGCCTTGTCTCTTTTAATTTTTCAATAATATTAGCCACCTTTAGTTGGTCTCTCACCACTACATTCCTGACTTTATCTCTGCTAATAAGGTTGCACATCGAACGAAACATTCTCATCTCCACTACCATTAGCTTATGACTATGCACCTAATTGATGGGCCAACACTCCTCTTGATAAAACATGGTCGACTTAATTGCTAAACGATAAAATTACCTTTAAGCTTGAGTGGTATCTTCTTGTCACATAAAACTCCTTATGCACTTCTCCATTTAAGCTACCCTAATATGATACAGTGGACTACATCCTCATCAATCTCTTTATTGCTTTGGACGATAGATCTTAGGTACTTAAAACACTCATTTTATGGTATAACTTCTGAAACAATTTTTTTCCTCTACATCAATGTCCACCTTATGTCCTAAAAGGTTATATTCTACGTACTCAGTCTTAATTCTACTCACTGTAAATTCTTTTGACTCTAACACATCTTTCCACAGTTCAAGCTTAACATTAACACCCTCTTTTGTCTCATCTATTAGAACAGTGTCATCAGCAAATAATATACACCAAGACACATCCTCTTAGATATTCTTGATGAGCTCATCTATCACTATTACAAAGATTAATTAATTATAATGATAGTTAACTAAGAAATAAGGAAAATGTAGTTATGAAGCACATAAGTTCAATATGTTGTTGTCACCACTAAATATTATTCGATATTATAGCATTCAAATTTAATAAAAATAAATTGAAGTGATTCAAAATGTGAAAATTTATTTTTTTATAATTCTTAAGAAGACAACTAAGACAAATTTGAGTTTGTCGATTGTTAATAAATTTTATTGTTTGATCAATGTTAGATAAATCAAGATATTGGTTGAGTAGGATTTGACAACAATAGTGAGAGTTCAAGTAATGTTTGTTTAGGTTTTATACTAAAAGGGGATTTAAGATATTTTTCACGCAGTTAAAAAAGAATGTAAACCAATTAGCGTTTTTAAGTAAGTTTTTAAGATGATTTGTGTTACTATTATTTTATTTATGTCTCTATTAACTATTTGCATATTTTAGTATATCGATTTTGGAGAAATATAGGATAAAATCCTAAATCACGGTTATAGTAAATTTAGGGATTTTGATAAATAGAATTGGAGGCTTTTTTCATATTAATTGTGAGTGAATTTGCTCTCTGGGTCTGTATCCTAAGGGCTAAGTACCGCATGGCTTCGTATCATATTCCTCCGATGATTGACCGCCCCGGGGCTTCTACTCTTTGGAAAGGTATTGCTGTGACCTGGCCCACAGTCTACGAGGGTATCTCCTGGCGACTGGTAAATGGGCACCACATCTCCTTCTGGCTGGATAATTGGGTGCCTGCTTGGGGTCCGCTTCATGTTCTTGCTACCTCCCCTGTTCCGGAGGAGATACTTCATCACAAAGTAGTGGATTTTTGGATCGCGGATGGACAGTGGCAGTGAAATCTTTTCCAGCATTACCTCCCAGAGGATGTGTGTCTGCAAATTGCCAATCTATCCCTTATTGTCGAGGACGATACGGTGGACACCATTTGCTGGGCTCATACTGCCAATGGGCGGCTTTCAGTCGCTTTGGCCTATGCATTCATCGACGGACAGGGCCTAGATTGCCAGGCGCCCTTCTGGGAGGCCATCTGGAAGTGGGTTGGGCCTCACCGCATCCGCTCCTTCCTCTGGCTCATGACCAAGAACAAGCTCCTGACTAACCAACAACGAGTGGTGCGTCATATCGCCGAAGATAGCAGTTGCTCGTTTTGTGGCCAGGAGGAGTCTACCATTCATGTCATGCGTGATTGTTCGCGGGTGACCGCTTTCTGGACCCATTTC
>JANKOE010000206.1:14224353-14234639 GCA_026284465.1 Erythroxylum citrifolium | reverse complement strand
TTTGTGGCCAGGAGGAGTCTACCATTCATGTCATGCGTGATTGTTCGCGGGTGACCGCTTTCTGGACCCATTTCCCCGGCCGAGGGCTTCATCTGGAGTTTTTCCAACAAGACCTGGAGACGTGGGTCCAGGCTAATCTCTGCCCCCCTCCCAGCCCCAGCCTGAGGACTGGCCTACGTTTTTCGGAGTCGCTTGTTGGATGCTCTGGACTTGGCACAATAAGAGTCTTTTTGAAGATGAGTTTGAGTGGCCAGCTCATGGTCAACATGCAGTAACGGCGTATGTTGGCTGGATTGAGCAGGCAAGGGCTGGTGGGCTGGTCCAAACCGCTGACGGGCTGGTTTAAGCTCAACACCGACGGCGCGTTTCAGCCGGGATCCTCAGCTGCATCCTCGAGAGGTTTATTTCGTGATTGGACCGGCACCTGGTGTGGAGGCTTTTTACATCACATTGGCCAAGACTCTCCCCTCACAGCTGAACTTTGGGGCGTCCACTCGGGCCTTACCATGGCATGGTCGATGGGTTTCCACCGTCTCATCCTTGAAGTGGACTCCTTGGAGGTTATCAATCTGCTTTCTTCCTCCTATTCTGGGTCTAACCGCCATAATTTTTTGTTGACAGGTACCCGAGAACTTCTTCACCGGGATTGGGAGGTCCACATGCAGAACATTCTCCGCGAAGGAAATCATTGCACGGACACTCTAGCGCACCTCGCGACATTGGCAGATCCTGGAGTCCAGTTTCTTCCAGTGCCTCCTTTACCAGTCCTGTATGGACTCCACCAAGACCAACTAGGCTTGTTGTTCCCCCGAGCAGCGCGTTAGCCGCTTGCTTGTGTTTTGTTTAGTTTTTCCTAGTTTGTGTTTTCCATTGTAATAAAAAAAAGACATATAGTTACTATAATAAGTGTGAAGTATATTTTGAGGTGTTATGGAGACATCAATTGTTATCTTGGATGTTATGTGTGATTGCATTCATAATGTTGGTAGTTTGTGAGTATGGTTGGCATATTGTGATCAGATACATGTAGTGTGGTGATTGATTGAAACCTATTATATGATGTTAGAGGGGGGTAGGTACTACACTGTCAGTCGAGACATATCATTTAGTACTATAGTAAGGTAAATACACCTTTTTTCGTTGGGATTTATCAATAGTCACAAGATTGAGACCGATACCATTATATTGATTGAGAGGTATTATTAAGTGCAAGAGGAGGCCATATACCATTTCATTAGTGGGATTTGTCATCCTGTGTTAGAGTTAGGTAGGCTGTATTTCATTAGTTGGGACATTTCATTTGATGCTAAGGTAAGGCAGGTACTATTCTATTGACTAAGATGAGTATTTTAGACAAATATAAGGTATTGTGTGTGACAATTAGAACTTTTATTTGGTTCATTTAATTGCAATATGTTGTGAAATATTTGCATAGAATGTTATTCTTTTAACAAGTGTTACAAAGATAAGTGTAATGTAAATAGACACGAGTGGTAAAGATTTGTGTATATGGGGATAATAAGATAATAATTTACTTTCATTTATTTATTCTTTTTCCTATTTAGTATATATACTATCATCTTACATGTTATTTTGGGTGAAGAGCTTAAGGAGGAGCACAAGAATCTAAGCAAATGTGAGACATTATTTTAGTTGTAAATTGAATTATGTTTTAATTATTAAATTTTATGAGATTGAATTATTAATATTTTAGTCAATAAAAAGATGCCTTTTAATTATTAAAGAGTATATTGGATCATTATGAGTTTATATGTATTGGTTTAGCCTTAAATTGATTATGATGCTCGAATAAGTTTTGCCATTGGGTGGTGATTTTTCAAAGACCACAATGTTAGCTTTGACTCAAAATGTGAGAAAGTGGTATCAGATCTTCATATTTGAGGTAAGCTAAGATTTTAAGATATCGTGAGATGAGAGAGGCTAAAATGTGTAAGTTATTATTAATCTTGTTAGCCATTTGGATGTGCCTTAAAAGAGGGAAGACAAAAAGGTTAATAAAAGGGCATCTCTCAAGGAAGGTCCAAATGAGATAAAGAAAAAGGAAAAGTATTTCAACACAAACAATACACTTACTTATCAAAAGATTAATACTTGAAATAAATGCCTGTTGTATTACTAGATAACATCTTCTATTGGTAGACCACTAATTAGGAATTATTCTACCCTTACTCAAAGCAAGTCCATGTCAACTATTATCGTAAGTGCCCTGCAAGTTCATCAAATGAAGTAAGGCAAAAGATTCAAGAAAGTGGCAATTGTAAAACATCGACTGATTTCCTCTTGTATACATCTCCAATTTGTCATGAAAACTTGTCCTTTTATTCCTTCCAACTTTTCACTTTCGGGATGTTTGGTATAAAGGAATAGCTATTCTATTCCCTTCCTATTCCTAACATATTAAACCTGTGTTTGGTTAGAAAACAAACACAGAATAAGTAAGCATGTAGAGTATGTATTCTTAAAATTCGAAGAATAGATAAAACTGTATACTACCTATCTTTATCTATTCTACGAATGCCCATTCTTTTTAGAGACAACTTTATCCTCCTACGTTTATCCCTCTTCGACGTCTTCCACTTCGGCTGTCTCCGACCCGAAGCTTCTTCTCCAGTGTCATGGGTTAGGTTGGGTTCTCCAGTGTTGTGGGTTCTCCAGTATCGTGGTTTAGGTTGGGTTCTCCAGTGTGCAGTTGCTAGCTGTGTGCTTCCCTCTCCTTCTCTTCTTCGCTTAGGTAGTGAATGGTGAACATCTAGGCAAATTGAGAATTGACTATTTTTAGGTTTTATAATTTGTTTTCAATGTTAGGAGGTTTGATATTATTGTTTATGTAAGTTGTACTCTTTGTTGTTTATATTGAATGTTGTTATTGTAGACTATATTGTTCTCATTAAATCATAAGGCAAGAAGGTGTAGGTGGGATAAATGAAGGTAGTGAAGATCAATAGAAGCATGGTTTGCATGACATAGATGAGTCCTTTACTCAAACTCAAACTCAAATCTTAAAAGACAAGTTGAAAAATATTCCAGTAAGGAGGAGCAAAAGGAGTAATGATATGGGAGAAGCAAGCTGGGCAAATTCAATTGAGAGAGGACTTTCTTACTGAACCCAATATTGAGATTTCTGTTAGTGATCAAAAATAGTAACAATTAGGCATACATGAACTACTATTATTTAGCGATTATGAGGTATAACATAGAGGACTCCACTTGTGATAGTATTCCAAAGACTAAGAATGTTAAGGAATTATTTGAAGTCATCAATAGGAAATACAAATAGTTATTGAATCAGATCAAACTATTTATTTTAAAGATGACATTAGTACAAGCCAAAAGGCCTAAGGAAATTGTGTTTAAAGAACACTTGATCATTTTCCTTATGCATGTCACTTATGCTCTTAGCCTTATGATTGACTAATATATAATATCCATTTAGGATGAGCCCATTGAGCAAGTAGCACAAGAGGCTCCATATGTAGTCATAGAAGATGTGTAATGAAGGAGATCAGAAAGTGTCACAAACCTGCAATCTTTAGCAACTACGTTGTATACTTATAAGAGCATAAGGATAACATTAATGAAACTTCCTATCTAACTACTTAGAATAAAGACATCTCTAATCAATAATCCAGAATTTGGATTATGCTATTAATAATGAGATAAACTATATGTCATAAAATGAAGTGTAAAGCTTGGTAGAGTTACTAAAAGATTTTAGGCCTATTGGATACAAATGGATATATAAGAATAAATGTGATGTCAAAGGTCAAGTGAAAAAGGTATAAAACAAGGCTAGAAGCTAAGGTCTATATCCAACAAGAAGGTGGTGACTATAAATATACTTTCTCTTATATTTCCATTAAAGACTCATTACAAATCATTATGAAAATAATGGCTTATTTTGACCTATAACTTCATTAAAATTGATGTAAGAATGTCTTTTTTAAATGGAGAATAAAGTAAATAAGCCTACATGGTTAAACCTATTAGTTTTGAGGTAGCTAAAGGAAAACATAGTTTTTAATATCCAAAAGTTAATTTATAGGTTGAAACGTGTTTTGAGGCAATAATATCTCAATTTTGATGAAATTTCTATCGTTAACAAATTTAAGGAAAATATTTTTTATTAATATATATACATAAATGTTAGTGATAACATGTAAAAATCTTTGGTTTTATAGGTTGATGATATCTTGCTCACTGCTAATAGGCATAATGTGTTGATTGGAACAAAACAATTATTATTTGGCCATTTTAATATAAAATATCATCATAAAGCATCATATATTTTGGACATACAAATTCCTTGCGATGGGGCCAATGGTGTTCTTAAATATTCTCAAAGTACCTACATTGATCATATCTTGAAGAAGTATAATATACAATCTTATTCTTCTGTAAAGACTCTAACTATAAAAGGGATAAGTTCTCCAAGAGCCAATACCCTTAAAATGATGTGAGAGAGATCTAATGAAAGTAGTCCATTATGCTTTTATTATTAACAACTTGATGTATGTTCAAGTATACACACTTCCTAATATAGCCTTTATGGTTGGTATGCTTAGTAGATATTTGAGTGATTCTAAACAAAGCCACTAAAAACTTGCTAAGGAAGTCTTGAGGTATCTTTAGGGTACTAAAGATCTTACGTTAACATATTAGGGTACTAATACTCTTAAAGTGTTTGGTTTTAGTGACTTTGATTATGTAGAATGTGTAAATGATAAGCAATCCACCTCTGGGTACATCTTCGCAGGAGAAGATGTTTTATGAAAAAATGTCAAATAGATAGTTATAGCTTTTTCTACTATAGAAGCAGAATATGTAACATGTGATGGAGTTACTTGTCATGTAATATGGCTATGAAAATTCATTTTAATATTGGGAGTTATGGACTCTATTTTGAGGCTAATGAAATTTTATTGTGATAATTCTCCGGTTGTACCTTTCTCTCACAATATTAGGAGCACTTCTTACTCTAAGCATTGACGTTAAATTTTACTTTGTCAAAGAGCAACTTCTAAAGTTTCTCGTTACTATTGAACACACACCTTTGAGCAATATGTTGGTAAAGTCGCTAACTAAAGGCTTACCTATTTGTGTGTCTTAGTAACATTACTCTAATATAGGAATGTTAGGAGCCTAGTTTTCTTTGTTTTAGTGAGAGTTTATGTTTTATGTATGTTTTGTGAGAATTGCTTGGATTTGATGTAATACATGCATATTATATCTTTTTTATTAATGTTTATGACATTTTATAAGTCTACATTTTTAATGAAAGACAAATTGATGATATTCACTATGTTGAATCCATATTTATGTTATTGTCATATTTCTAGATTAGTAGTTCCTAATTATGTATGACTTATACATCTTATTAGTGTGTTAGTTATTTACCATTAGTTTGGCTATGCATATTATTATGCAATCATTATGATATGATTATGTAGTCTAAGTGGGATAATGTTGAACTAATTAATAAAGACTAACATAATCTTATGATAATTAACATCTTAATCATATGTATGTGATATTTAGGCCATTTGCAAATGGACGCTATATTGCTAACCATACTTTAAACCATTGAATCTATTGCCCATTCTTGTCCAAAACACACATAAGCGCATATATGAATAATAAATGAAGTGTTTATGTCCCAAAAAATAATATACCAATTGTTAACAAAGGTTTTCAAGAATGGATGTAAAAGAACATGAATTGTTTTTTAAAAAATAAGATATATAAAATAATTTTAAAACTAATAAATTTGGCTCTAATATTGATTATTGGATCTCGAATAATAAACAATAACTATAAATTAACAACATTATTATACCTAAATCAACCATGTATAAATAATAAAATTAAAGAAATACCTTTTAAAGATGATAGAAATTTATTGGAAGTCTTCCTTATTAAATAGGTTGTTGTAAGACAAGAATAAACAAGAATAGAAAAGTCTAGTGTTCTTTGACTCTCAAACCTCTACTATACACTACCACACAAATACCCAAATTGATGATAGGAAAGAATGTATTATTAATATATCAATTGAATTAAAAATACATATTATGATAGGTCACAAGTTCAAATAGTATATTTGGGCAAGATTGGTGAATGGACTTAAAGTTTCATAGTATAGTTAACATTATAATGTCAATCTCATAAATGACTCGAATGTTAAATAATTAAAATATTAATTATCTAAAGATTATACTAGTCGATATTAATTAATTCAACATAATTGTCATAAAATTAGGTCATATGTTTTACTTCTTTTAAATAATGGTAGCACATTATGATAGCTTACCTTAACAAACTATACTACAATAAAGAGTAGCCAAATTTTCAAGGCATATGTGACTATTTTTAGAGAAGAAAAAATTTCTTTCTTTTTCTTGTAAATGGCTTTCTACTAATTCATGGAGTAAAAATAGGCACTTTCAATCCAAATTTTCTTAAGCACTAAGTCTCCTAACATGTAAAATAGTTGAACTGAAACATGAAGGCCAAAAGTGCGTTTTGCATCTCAACATTTCACAAAAGGTTTAATAAACCCTTATTATTATCTTTAGTGTGATTGTGTACTATAATATTATTAAAATAGTAATTATTGTAACTTTAATAGGGTACAACAATAGCAATAGAGATAATAATAAGAGCTTATCTAAATTTTTTTGTAAAATTTTAAGATAAAAGTAATACTTTTATCTAATGTTTAAAGAAATTATTTTAAAAATAATATCACCTAATTCTACATTGCATATGCTAAATTGATGATTCAAATATTCGAAACTACTAAAAACTTAATTGGATGATTCATATATTAGAAACTACTAAAAATTTAACTTTGATAATTTTTATGATACTATTATTATTATTTTAAAAATATTAAGATTAAAAAATAACACTATAAATAATGATATAAACTAATTTAAAAATTTTTAAAAACTTTACATAACAATTAATAGCTTGTACCGAAAGCGAATTGCACTTATCTCCGACGTTTGCATGAAACTTGTCTTTTTCTTCTTTCCAACTTGGCATTTTGTCTTCTCTCCTCCTGAAGTGCTGCCCACCAGGATTTTTTTTAGAAAATTAACATCAGCTTCGAAACGTCACTCTCTACAAACCCTTTAAACTGAGCTTCATTTCTTCCACTCAAGTCTCAAACTCCACTAACTTTGTTTTAACTTTGCTCCCCCTTCCTGCATCTTTTCCACTAAAAATGGCTTCTTTCTTCAAAGAAATCCCCTCAATGTCCAATCTCCTCACCTTTTACGCCTCCATATCTACTCTATCCATGATCATAAGAACAATCTTGAACGAAATTGTTCCACGACGTGCCCGTGATTTCTTCACCGAGAAATTCTCCGACTTCTTCTCCAATTACTTCTCCTCTGACTTCACTTTCGTGATTGAAGACCGTTGGCAAGCGGTCATGAATGAGACTTTTCGTGCCGTCCAGATCTATCTTCCGACGAGAATTAGTTCTGATACTCCAAGTCTTGTTTTAGGCAACAATGACAACAACAACATCACCGGACTACCAAAATCAAGCATTCCAACTGAGTCTAAAGTCATCGATGAGTTTGAAAACATGCGCTTGGAGTGGATTCTTCACGAGAAAGAAACCAAGAAAACCTTTTACCATTCTCAAAAATGTTACTTCAACTTGAAATGCAAGAAGAGAGACAGAGACAGAGTCATGAAAGAGTATATTCCTCACGTTTGCAGAACAGCAAAGTCGATATTGGACCATAGAGAGAAACTTTACATCTATACATACGATGATGATTGGGAATCAACAGTGTTCAAGCACCCGGCAACTTTTGAGACTTTGGCTCTTGACTCGTCTCTAAAAAAGTTCATAATTGACGATCTTGATCTGTTCCGCCAACGAAAAGAATATTTTCAGAGTGTGGGCAGAGCCTGGAAACGTGGGTATCTTTTGTACGGACCTCCAGGAACCGGAAAATCCTCATTGGTGGCGGCCATTGCGAACTATTTGAGGTTTAATATCTACGATCTTCAGCTTCAGAATGTAAAAAACGACGCTGAGCTCCGGCGAATACTCACTGCCACCGCCAACCGGTCTATTCTTCTTATTGAGGACATCGATTGCAGTACGAAAGCACGCGCTCGTGGTTCAGCTCGTGATTTAGTTCAAAGAGACGACAGTGATAGCGATGATGATCGATCTGATAACAAGCTTTCTTTTGATCCTGGGGTAAGGATTTTTAGCTTTCTTTTATCTTCTCTGAAATATTCGAGTTCTTTTGTCTTTATCTGAGATGGTCTGAAAAGAAAGTGAGAGAACACATGGAAATCATAAAGCATGTGTAAGAACAGAGCAGAGTTCACACTGCCAAACAACAGAACCGTGTCAGAATTCTGTTTGCCAGAATTAAGTGGTGGTTGATGGATCGGCCAAAAGTATCTCATCATACTGAGTCCACAATGTTGTCTACTTTATTGTAGGTTTACTGACTAGTATAGCTAGAAATTATAGTGTCATTGCGATTGGTCAGCCACTAAGGTTGAAAAGTTTGAGTTTACTGATTACAATTCCGATTTGAAAAAAGTTAGTATTCTTTAGTAATAATAAAACTCTTTATTTATTTAAAAATAATAATGACTATTAATAACTCACTCAAGTGTGAGGGAGATCAAGTGACATTCTGTTCTCTTGGCATAGGTAACACTGTCAGGCTTGTTGAATTTCATTGATGGGCTATGGTCCACGTGTGGAGACGAAAGAATTATAATCTTCACCACAAATTACAAGGAGAAGTTAGATCCAGCCCTACTAAGACCAGGACGCATGGATGTTCCTATCTACATGGGCTATTGCTCTCCTGAAGGATTTAGAAACCTAGCATCCACATACCTTAAGATTGAAGACCATCTTCTGTTCAAGTGCATAGACGATCTCATCCAGAGAATGGAAATAACCCCAGCAGAGGTGGCACAGCATCTCATGAAGTTTGGTGACCCGAAGATTGCACTTGAGAGTCTCATTGAGTATCTGGGCATGAAGGAGACTGGCAAGGAGGGAAATGGGACGGAAAGGGCCGACGAGGATGAGGTCATAAAACAAGAAGTTGTTGAGTTTATTGCAAAGGAACATCTCAAGGTTGTATGTGGAAAGCAAGGTGTGAAAGATGGAGATATACGAGAAGAGGATGAAATAAGGAGGTCTATCTACTTGAGTTAGGCCATGGCCTTTTGGGGCTAGCTAATCGGAACTTTTCAGACAAAAACACCATCACTTGAAATGTGAATTTGGTAGCTGTTTCTGCATCTAATAAACTTGGTTTATTTGTGTACATGAGCTAGCTATTATTTTTGTAATGCCTCTTGAATGGAAAATTGATGGCGGGTAAAGTACATTTGACAAAGAAAAATGGTAAAAACACAACACGGCTTGAAATAAAAAGGTAGCTGTACCATCAAGAGTAGTCTTCTATTCCATCTAAAATTGGATGGCAACTTCTTTAAGTTTGTACCGGAAGAAGTTTGAAGCTAATAGACAAAAAGAACACATAAGCTCCAAACAAGCTGTCATCAGCCATCTCTCCCAGTTGACTGACAAACATTTCGATTGAATGTCTGCAGCTAGATGAGAAATAGACAAGTGATTGAAATTAAACCAACCTTGAATAAGACGAGAGAATAGGACTATACTTGCAGAGATGAACAAGACCTATCTTACTCAATGGGACTTCAAAAGTTCTTTTTTTTTTTTTTTTGAAGAGCAAAAGTTCAATTCTTATATCTATGAAAAAGATAAAAAGTGAAATTTTAATTTTAAATATTTTAACAAAATTATTATTTATTTTAAACTAAAATTAGAAAAATATTATGTTTCCTGTTTATTTTTTAAAAATATTAATTTATTGTTTTTTTATTAGACATTTGAGTACAATTATATCAAATATATGTCATTTATATGCTAAAATCACAAGAAAACAATATGAAAATCTCGCAGACCAAACTCCCACGAGTACTTTTGCTACGATACATTATTGATAACCACAACTTCAGGAGTCCAGATCCTCTGTCAAATATTATGGTGTCTTATTATGTCTAATAAATTTCAGTCATTTATTTATGTGGGTCTCGTATGGAGCCCACGTGAGTCCCGTAAAATAAATACTCCATCTGATTCATAATAAGTGTCTTTTTAGGTATATTTTAATTATTCAAAATAAGTGTCATTCTTGACTTTATATGCATGTTTATAATTTTACTTCCAAAATTAACCT
>JANKOE010000206.1:14031285-14041445 GCA_026284465.1 Erythroxylum citrifolium | reverse complement strand
GTGGCTTGTAAATGCCATTAAAGTTTGCATATGATTATGGAATCGGATTATGTAAGTAAATTATGGACAGTATATATATGAATGTGAATTATGATTATGACTTGAGATATGAATTATAAACTGGTGTAAGGAATTAGAATATGAATTTGGGTATGCGAACTAGTGTATTGAATTGAGATATTGGATATGGATAATGTGGACGAGATACTGATTTGTGATTGAGATTTACGAAGTTCTAGGTATAGAAATGTGTTTGTTTATGCTGTGTTTCCGGACAGGAGGTCCGATGAATTGTGATATTAGATGTGTGAGAATTATTGAAGTGCTTTGTATGAGAATGAATAAAAAGAAAGAAAAAAAATAGACCGAATTTCGGATTGTTAATGTCTATAAGGTTTCCAACGCATCGCTTCTTCTAAGATATTCGCTATGGATGTCGGATTCGCTTTGATTTGTTTCCGCAATATGATTAGATTGAACTGTTCGTTTGCTTTAATTCGAATTCGATTTGTTTTCGTTGACTCCGAGCCCTTTGTTTCGCTTTCGATTTGAATCCGATTTGTACTTCGCTTCTATTTCCTATTCGATTTCACTTCGGATTTGATTTGTTTGCTTTGATTTCGTTAAGTTTGTGCTAAGAGGTTGGGCCTCGGAAACGGGTCCCATCACATACTGTGTAAATTTGAAATTTTTGGCTAATGCATGATCATGCCTCCAAGTTGTACACCACATAACTCTCAGTTATAATATCCAAAAATTATAAACTTTATACTAATTTAAAGCTAAGAGAATAAGCTTCAACTTTGGTAAAGACACCTCAATCTAATTCGGCCTACATCAATACAGTTTATTCAAAAACCATAAGATATAATTTCTATCCCTAGTAGTGCTACAACCTAAGCTAAGACTCAATTTCATGTCAAATTTTGAAAATCTTAAAGACATAATTAAAATTCAATTTCTTCAAGAAAGTTGTAGAAATATGTCTCTAGTTTAATCTGAATTAAGAACCATCTCACTTGGAGATCCACAGTTCAAGTTATAATTGAAATACCAAAGAAAGTTCAATGAAAACACTTCATTTATCAAAATCCAGCATACTTCATCATTTTCTTTCAGCTTTTTCAAAAAACAGAATTTCGGGTCAATATTACACGGTCATTTTGACAATGAAAATGAAGAATTTAGGCTAAAAATTCTTTTAAACATATGTTCCTTTATGTCTTAAGTTTCTACTGACACCAATTTTATGCAATTTGGTTCAGTATTTTGAAAATTATCCCCAAATGACTATAGACTGTTCATAAATAGTGACAGATTCTAGATACTCAACTTCAAGCCAACTTTTGACACACTTAGTGACAGAAATCAAATTCGACACCTTCATGAAAGTTGTAGATATAAGTTTCTAGTTTAATAAGAAATTAAATTCATCTAATTTGGATACCTACAGGGCAAGATATGGCTAAAATACCGAAACCTATCCAGTAGAACTACTCATCTGAACCAGTTTCCAGCATGTATCAAACCTCAATTCTTTCCCATTTTAGTACATAATTGATCCATATCAAACATCAAACAACACATGTTATCACAGGATACCAAGTTTATAAGTCCCTTACCTTACTAAACTTCAAATTCAACTCCACAAATCTAGTTAAACCAAGCTTCCAAACATCCAGCACATACCCAAGTTTATGGTGTAACTTTCAACACCAAATAGATAGTATTACATAAAGTTACATAACCTACTTCTTGATGAAATAACTTACAAAGATGGTGATCTAAGCTTCAGCAAAGGTCCAGAAGTTGAGAGGGGGAGTAGGAGAATGAAATTTCGATGGAGAGAAGGGATTAAAATGAAGACTTGCTCCAGCAGAAATTGCCACATCTAAAGCTAGGTGTCATGGAATTGGAGCAACATATGTCTCCATGCATGAGCTTGATGTGTCCTTTAAAGAAGCTGCCATGTATCAATGATACATTAGGTCATATGTCACACACTTAGTGCTGCCATTTGTTAATGTATCAACTATGCCATTTATCAATGCTTTAACCATGCCAAATGTCACTAACTCATATGTTAATCGTTTTAATTTTTATGTACCAACTTAACTTACCACTTGACAACTTTTCCTAGACCAAATGTACGTTTAAATACCTTAATTCTCGAATGAAATCAATTAATTCCAATTCACTAACCACTATCCACTTAACCAAAAATTCAAATCATATGTCTTTCATATTCTAATCATAGCAAAATTCTAACTCCTATCACACATATACTTTCATAAACATGTATTATTTCAACTATGGTATATTTTGGGGCCTTACAAAATACTTCTGCTGCTACAATATCTACCAACATTAACTATATACTTATGCTAAATGGTACAAACTTTAAGGTTTGGAAAGAGAACATTATCATTATTCCTAGCTGCATAGATTTAGACCTTACTCTTTGGATTGAGATTGAGAGAAGTGGGAACACTCAAATCACATGAGTCTTATGAACATAAAACATGTTATTCTAGAAACATTCAAGGGCACAATGTGTAAAAAAAAGGATGCAAAATTGTTTCTTAAAGAAATTGAGTAATGTTTTTCCAAAAAATGAAAAGATAAAAACAAGTACTCTTCTGACAAGTCTTATGTCAATAAGGTATAAGGGTAATAAGAACATCAAGGAATACATTCTAGAAATGTCTTATCTTGCTTCAAAACTAAAGACATTAAATTAGAGTTGTCTAAAGACTTACTTGTGCATTTAGTTTTGACCTTTCTTTCAACATAATTCAATCAAATTAGAGATGGTTATAACAGTCAAAATTCGAAGTGCTCTTAAGGAATTCATGTCAAATTGTGTGCAAGAAGAAGAGAGATTAAAGCAAGAGAAGGTTGAAAGTGCTCATTTGGCCTCAAACTCTGAGGGTAATAATAAGAAGAGAATAAAAGATAACTATACTACAAAAGAAGCATAATAAGGAACAAAAACATCAAACTAAGGAATTTCTTGTTATTTTTGTGGAAAGACTTCTCATAAGAAAAAGGAGTGTATCAAATATCATGCTTGATGTGCAAAGAAATGCACGCTTCTTTCTTTGGATACTAGTGAAAGATTCATCTATATAGGTGATGGAACGACAATTGAAGTTGAGACCACAGGAACTTTTAGGTTATCATTTAGAGTGGGTATTAGGTAGATTTGAAAGAGAATTATATTGTATCATCTTTTAAGCATAATTTGGTTTCTATTTTTGCATTAGACGATGATGTTACTAGTGTTCCTTTGGAAATGAAAAATTTAGTCTCTTTTATGATCCAAACTTATTGATTCCAATCCTTTATCAAAGTACGATAAACTGTACTTACTTGATTCAATTGCCTCATTAAATGAATCCTTGCACATCGTCTTTCAATGGAGTCATTTCCTTATGCTTCATAGTGAGAACCAATATACATCCTACATTTTTTTTATTCAAAGGTAGATCAACAAGCTTATAACTTCCACTTTTAGCTATGACTCACCTTTTCCCCTATGTCGTTTTTTCTACTTAAGATCATTAATATCTTCCTTCCATCCCTATGGTATAGATACGAAATCTAAGGAAACACTACAAGAATAATATAGTATTAGCGACGTTTTTTTATACCATACGAAATCTAAGGAATTAAACTAAGAAAACTCTATAGGAATGTCTTACAAAAGTATATGGAGATAGCGAGTTATAATAAGTATATGATCTAACTCCTTTCTTAAAAACTATAGGAATGTCTTACAAAAGTTATTAAAAGAAATTTTGAAAAATGAATTATAAATAGGAAAGATAGATTACTTAATTCTAAATGAGTTAAGGCTATTGTGATTGTCATTTGGCTAGGTAAAGTATTCTATTTTCTTTTCTGTGAGTATATCTAGTAAGAAAAAATCTATCTAATCTCCCAATCGCTCTATGTAACAAACAATATTTTTAGAATTTGAATTTCCTTTATTAGAATAAATATTGGTGAACGTATTCTCCCAAAGGACTACTTGGTCAAGCTGATCCTATTTTATTTAGTGACTTATCCAATATATATAATCTATGAAGTATTACGTGTATTGAAAAATTTATACACTGTAATTAGTGATTGAGATTTGTCTTATTATATACAAGTATATTAAAGGTAATTTTATTTGTACAACCACAATATAAAAAAGTGATTCATTCAACAATGAGAGCTGGAGGCGTTCACCATTTTTGTTCCCTAAAGATTTCTATCAAGAACATATTAACGAACACATCAAAATGGAAGCACGTGTAGGATATGATATTATAGACAAAAGCATTGTCCGGTTGGTTCTTCTTTGAAATTCTGCTAGGTCTCAGTACCAAAAAAGCAGTCTTTTTGTATATTATTGCCACGGCTTCACGTGTGCTCGATTTCAACTAAACAGAAGCAAAGTCTGACTAGGTATACTAATTTGATGTACCCACGTATCCCAAATGAATAATATTATTTGATATGATTTTTTAAAGAGGTCACTGATTGTTAAGTGACCGTTTCACCACAATAGCTTAAGTTGTTGTGTGAGGCCAATTTAATTGATTTTATATATTCACTAACACACCCCCTCAATTGTTTTGGCTTGAAACTTGCACAGGCTCACTTTACCTTGTGCTGAATAATAGGTGGGTGGTAGGATTTGAACTCATGACCATTTGGTTACAAAGGCCGGCTCTGATACCATGTTAAGTGATCATTTCATCACAATAACTTAAGCTGTTGTGTGAGGCCAACTTAATTGGTTTTATATATTCACTAACACTGATTGTCCTTGTCGGTCCTGGTGCTGAGAATTACCGAGTCTAAATTTGGCATTTGAAAGTCCAGTTTCATAATTGCATAGGAAATGCTTGATTAGTTGACTGTTATTGGGGTATTCACCTACTACAATGGAGGCTGATAGAAAGCTTCCGGTGGGAATGGGATCCAAGCTTATAGGTTCTGATAAGCTGGTTTTTGCATTTACTTCTTGTAAGCAACCATTTGATGTGCAAATTGTAAATAATTAACTAAATATGGTTTTAGAGGCCCTTCTCACAATTACTGCAGGTAAAAACTTTTGGAATTTGCCAAAACATCAACTTTAAACTATTTTCATTTACAGATTGTGTCTAGCTCTTGTATTTACCATTAGGTAAATAGGTAAACCAGACATCGGGAATTGACTGCATCAAGATGAGACCGGTATGATTATTTTACAGATACAGAAATCTTGTGCATTGTTTTGGAGTTGTGCTTTATATGTTCTAGGAACAGTATTTAATGATGTTTGAACCCTGTTTCTTGTACGCCAGGAAAAGGAAGAACAAGGCGGTGAGGATGCACTGTAAATTCAAGCAATTGATTGCATTTCAATTTTAAAAAAGGATGTTTTGAAAAAGTCGGGTTATAGTCTTCAAGACCTTTGGAGCAAGACTCTGCTACAGCTAGAGAAAAGTGTGGAACAAGTAGTTGGACAGAAACCCGGGGAAATAATATCCAGTCAAAAGCATGATTGTTTATGACAGGCTGCTTGTCTGATTTCTTTAGAAAATTGGCGTCATGACTTTACGAATTGAAATTTACATGAGATGTTCCAGATGTTGTTTTGAATAGGATCAGTTTCATTTGTTTCAGATTTTTTGACAGAGAGTAAAACGTGCTGTTGTCAAATTTCATAACAAGCTTTTCTAAATTGTGAATTTTATCACCATTCGTGAATTATTGCAATAATTTCGGACAAGAAAAGGATAGGGGTCTTAAAATACGATTATTATAAATTGAAATATATTTTTATATTAAAAATTATTTATATACAAAAAAAATTTCTTCTATATAATTATGGTATGTTGGATTTTGTTAACAAATAATAATTATAAATTAACAACCTCAATATATTCCATCATTAATCATCAACACTAAGTTGAATCCTACGCCAACACGGAGTTTGGAGAGGTTTGAAAGTATGCAGCCTTATTCATACTTACGTAGAGAGGATGTTTCCGGTAGACCCACATATAAATGTGTCACGAAAATAATAATTATTAAAAAAAACCTTCGAATAAAATAATTAACAATAAAAATAAAAAATAATAGATTCAAATAATAATAATACAAATACAAATACAAATCTTCATAAGGAGATACAAGTCTAGAAGAAAAAGTATTAAGAAAATTGCAGGACAAATATAACTGATATGTTGCAAATTCTGTTTATACCTCATATTTTGCAAAGTTTTGCTTACCATTTCTCGAGTTGTGTTTGTCATCCTTGTGCAAGGGCCTTCCTTGGACTCGAAAATCTCTTGAATCTGCATAATGACAAGAATCTACAATCACAAATATCACAATGCCAAGAATCTTTTCTTAGGAATTCAAACCTACGAGGAGATGCAACCCTTTTTAAATAAATTTTGCTTGTCATGAAACAAAAGATTTGCCAAGTTTACTTTCTGTACAAAGGACACAGATGGAACGTTCATAGCTTGTAGATGAACCTAACCTAAAAATAGATAAATATGCATAAGTGCAGTAATGTACTAAAGAAGACCCAATCAATTTATTTATTTAAGCTCAGTTTCAATTATTTACTGGTAGGTGGCTGAGCCAGTCATAATATAGAATCATATGCATGTCAGTAAGACAATTGCTTGAAACAATTCACAAAATATATTGTGCCATAATGAATGTATGGCTAGTAACTATATCTAGTGAACATTAGAAACTTTGTATATACAACAAATGTATACATCCAGCGATCATAAAAAACAAGAAAACATTTAAAATGAGTTAATGAAGGAACAAAGTCAGATAGGTTAAGATTCAAAATTGAGGTAAAAGAAAATCTACTCATACTTACAGCCCAAAACAATAAATGAAGGAAACTAAGACATCAATTGAGTTGAAGAAAACAAACCCCAATAAAGAAAAAGGCAAAGCATATGGCCTAATAGTGTTAACTATTAATTACTTCACTCCTCATTAAGGAAACAATAGGAAACTCGGAAGGGGGGGGGAACTCATACAATGATGTAATACTAAAAGTTTAAACCTTTCAAGTTGTCATCCGTCGTAGATGAGGTAAAGATAGCAAAATCAGTGAACCACATCTTCAAAATGGGAAGGTAATATGGGATTTCCCTGCCAAACCAAACGGCCCCTAAGTTACATTTGAAATTCCAGAACACAAATCACTAAAAGATTCAAACTTAGTCGTTGCTAACAATATAAAACAAAGAGGAAGTTGAAAGCCAATAACCGAATATACAAAAAAAGAAAAGCTTTAACAACTTAAAACAAAGAGAAACACCTTCATATGAAAACGTTTGTTTTGCTTCACAGCTTAAAACATAACGAAAGGAAATAACGAGAAACAAATGAAGAACAAAAAGGGAACAAAGTATTGCCCATAAGTTATACTCATCTTATCCCTAATCAATTGTTGAACATAAGGAGCTTACACAACAAAGAAAAATAGGAAAACCGACCAATCTAATAATTTGTGCCAAAAATTAAAAGGGTCAAACTTCAACATCCTTAAACAGAGGAAACAAGAAGCCTCTATGCTCTCTCTGATAATATTGCCTTATCTATTTCTCGAGACAAGAAAAAGAGAGAGAGAGAGAGAACAAGATCTATATACCCATAAAAGCAAAAATAGCAACACAAGGTATGAGCATAAGAACATAAGATCTGAGAAGAGAGTAGAGATCTAAGAAAAAAGAGACCATCTTTGTCCTTGTCAAAGGAACTGAAGGCCTCCTTGAACTCAGAGACCATCTCCGTCTGGCATGGAAACTAATAAGAGAAAAATACATAAAAATAAGCAGATTAGCAAGTTATCTTCTAAAGATGATGAAAATTATTTGGAAGCCACCTTTACTCAATAAGTTATTGCAAGATAAGAATATTCTTATTACAATTAAAAAAAAGTCTAAAGTTCTTTGACTTCAATTCATTAACTTCTACCATAAACCACCACACAAATATCTAAATTGACCATGGGAAAGAATATGTTAAGAATACATCACTTAGGTTAAAATACATATCATGGGGGGCAATAAGCCTAATAGATAGATTTGGACAAGATTGATGAATAGATATAAAGGTCCTTAGTACGATTGGTTACATAATTGCCATCCCATAAATGACCCAAATGTGCACATAAGTAATATGTTAATTATTTTAAGAGTATGCTAATCCATATTAATTCAATATTCTTCCACTTGGATTGCATAATCATATCATAATGTTTTCCTAGTTATATGCATAACCAAACTAATCAAACATAACTAACACACTAATAGGATATATGGTTCGTTCATTATAGAAGCTAGGAAATAACATTGATATCATCAATTTGTCATTCATAAAAAAATATGGAGTTATAAAATATCATAAATAGTGATATAATATCTATAATATGCATGTATTACACAAAATATAAGCATGTTGATATTAAGTTCCATTTTGTTAAAGAGAAAAGTTATAGTGTCCATTACTATTGGGCACATGCCCGAAAGCAATATGTTAGCGGATACACACACTAACTTATGAATTTATAGCTTTATTCCTAATTATAATTTTATAGTTTTTTTGTTCTAAAAGAACTAAAAAAGAAATTGTTGTTGTTATTATTTTAAGATAGTTGTTCTAACATGTTTTATTTATAAAAACTTTTGCTTTAATTGAATATTTTATCCATTTACATGATATCTTTGCCATATTTTGGATAATTTTATGTGTTTTTAAACTAGTTATGGTTGTTTAATATAAAATTTGATTATGTTAATTTTTTATCATCTTTTGGATATAATTGAATATTGTGTACTTATGAATTTACATTCCGCAAGTCTAAGCATTCAAATATTTTTTTGTAGATATTATTTTCGCCCAATATTAATAATTTTTCTACTAAGATCTGTCTAAGCAATAAAATTATCTTATTAATGTGTTCGTTGTTTATTATGATGCTTAGATTGCTGAAGAGAATCCATTAATATTGAACCGGCATGATTTTATTAAACTATCAGTAGTTGATTGTTAATTGGGATATTTAATCTATTGCTTTTATCTATGAAACAATTCTATTTTTTATGGTTAATAGATTATAACATTCGATGATCACTTTTTTATGGATCATTTACGGAAGTTGAGAAAAGAGTGAGATATATCATCATATATTACATGCATATTAATGTTACTTTTATGATTTTTCTTCAACTTTGATCGATCCTCAATTCTTTTAAATTTTAAAGCTTAATAAGACCAATAATAAATGCCTTATAATTAACTTAACGATTGTAAAATTGGATATAGCCTTGAGAGAGGACTTTCTTACTGAACCCAATATTGAGGTTTCTATTAGTGATCAAAAATTGTAACAATTAGGAGTACCTGAACTAGTATTATTTGGTGATTATGAGGTATAACATGGAAGACTCCACTTGTGATAGTATTCCGAAGACTAAGAATGTTAAGGAATTTTTTAAAGTCATCAATAGGAAATACAAGAAGTTATTGAATCAAATCAAACTATTTATTTTAAAGATGACATTAGTACAAGCCAAAAGGCCTAAGGAAATTGTGTTTAGAGAACACTTGACCACTATCCTTATGCATGTCACTTATGCTCTTAGCCTTAAGATTGACTAATATATAATATCCATTTAGGATGAGCCCATTGAGCAAGTAGCACAAGCGGCTCCATATGTAGTCACAGAAGATGTGTCATTAAGGAGATCAGAAAGTGTCGCAAATCTGAAATCTCTAACAACTACATTGTATACTTATAAGAGCATAAGAATGACATTAATGAAACTTCCTATCTAACTACTTAGAATAAAGATAGCTCTAGTCCTTAATTCAAAATTTGAATTATGCTATTAATAATGAGATAAACTCTATGTCATAAAATGAAGTGTAGAGCTTGGTAGAGTTACTAAAAGATTTTAGGCCCATTAGATATAAATGGATATTTAAGAATAAATGTGATGTCAAAGGACATGTGAAAAAGGTATAAAACAAGGCTAGAAGCTAAGGGCTATATCCAACAAAAAGGTGGTGACTATAAATATACTTTCTCTTATATTTCCATTAAAGACTCATTACAAATCATTATGAAAATAATGGCT
>JANKOE010000206.1:13953432-13971274 GCA_026284465.1 Erythroxylum citrifolium | reverse complement strand
TTTTCAGGTTCGGTTCGAACCGAACCTGAACTCAGGTTTGGTTAACCTTGTTTACAGGTTTGGTTCATGCGGTTCAGGTCCAGTTCACAGGTTCGCGGGTTTTTTTAAACAACCCTAACGGTGGGTATAATTCCAAGGCACATCACCTTTCACCCAATCAGCAGCATCTATGAAATGCTTTTTTATTGGTGTCTCAAAGCTAAACCCGTCCACACAATTAATTGTCAATTTAAGGCAATTGACGCTTCGTTGAACCATTTCGGTTCAAAGTTCCCCATAAGCTTACATGACAACATTAAATGCAGGCACTGCCAAATATTTTAAGCAAGAACCAAAATCGAGAATGGCTCGTTGAAATTTTTAACGGATTTATATATATATATGCACTAGTAATTATATGTCATGCACTGTTATAATACTTGATTTATCCTCAGTCAGCTGTCCCATTCTGTTACAAACTAAGGAGGGATTAGTTACTGAGTCCACCGGTGAATACTCTGGTCTAAGATCAAAAAAAATAATAATCTATTAAATTTTTTAGTTAATGAGCCTAAATTATTTAATTAAGTATGAGTTATTATATGTGTAAAAATTCTAATATTATAAAACCTAAGTATTATATTTCTAATTTATAGGCAAATTAGACACAAGTATTATATATACAAATAAGTGATTATAGTTCTCGAGAAATTTTTTTTAAAAATATCTCATCGTTAGAAAAGAAAAGCAAACTATATATATTTTTTAAAAATATCTCATCGTTATTTTAAAATATATTTAAAAATATCTCATCGTTAGAAAAGAAAAACAAACTATAATATTTTCAAAATTTTCGTAACAAATTCTAAGTGGACAAATTTTTTTACATAATTTACTCTTTTATATATTTTAAAATAAAAAATGAGTCATATTTTTACATAATCAACTTTTTTAAACTAACCAAAAAGTGAAATGAAGGTTTACTTTTTATATATCTCAAATAAGGATTCTCACTTGACCTAATTTTTGTTTAAAATTAAAAAAATAATGTGATATTTAATTAAAAAATCAATTTCTTTAAATTTTCATCTATTTAAAAAAATTTCAAAGTCTATTAAATATTTTAAAATAACAAAGTTAAAAATAGACTTTTTACTGTTAATCTCACAAATAATATCGGCCTACGTTATGTTAGATTATTCATATTAAGAGTAATTTTATATTGATATTTTTCTCCTATTAAGATTTGGATTTAGAATTGTATTTTTATTGGATTATATATATATATGTGTGCGCGCGCTCGCTCATTCACACTTGAGTTCTTATTTTCTGTAACAATTATAGAAAAGACTTGATGTGACTTATAGAAAAGTTGCACTATTTTTTCAATTCTTTCTCTCAGTTGTATTATAATAATGTAAATCTGTTGAAGTATCAAAATAATTTTGTCATTATCGATGTTTCTGGGCATTGGTTATTTGGACATTAAAAAAGCTTGTAATTATTACGTGTTGTTTTTATGAATCTTTTAAAAGTTGATAATTTTACGGTTTTAATTTACTCCAAGATTAATATTTTTGATTTATTGTCTAAAATAATATAAAATTATAATATTAATTTTTATAAATTAAATTCAATTTTTGGTATTTATATTTATATTTTAAATAATTTTTAGATTAATTAATCAAAATAATATGTTATTAAAATATTCTTTTTTGTAGAATAATTAATTCTAAAATTATCAAAATGATTGTGAGTGGATGAATTTAATGCGGATAATAATGAAAATTAGGAAAAACGACAGGATGTATGTGACTTGGTAGCTGGATTTCAAGTTTAATTCTTGAGAATATTTGGCAGCTGATTAAGTTAAGATATGATTCTATCTTCGTTGATTTTCACATGACTTGTGTGGCTAGGATTTTGATGATTATGTAAAATCCTTGCAATTGATCACATGACTTGTGTGGCTGAAATTTTTGGCGATTATGTGAAATCCTTGCGGCTATATTTTTCTTAAGTTGTTGCTGTTGATTGGGAGGCTACGCAGCTAGCCAAGTTTATGTTGGTCATTATTCTATATATTGTTGCAGCGTGTTTTGTTCTTGGGTGATTTGGTAGGTGCACATTCTTTTGTTTTGAACATCTATTGAGGGCGATTTAGCAACTAGCTTTTCTCTTTGTGTTTATGTGACTTTTGATGGGTATTCTCCATCTCTCTTCAATGATAACAGCGGGTCGTAAAGAAGAATGAAAGCATTGATTTTTGCAGCTAGGTTTTGTTGATATGTGTGTGAATCTTTGGTGGTTGTCTTATTGTTCACAGGATGTTAGTTTTATAGCTGCTGATTGTGAGTTGTGGTGTAAGAAAATTCCATAAATTGCAGCTGCTATTCTTGGTCGATAGTGTGATGTTTGTTAAGTGGATTGAGTGTTGATTAGGTACGTTTCTAGTGGCTGTCAATAGTGATATATGTGTGTAAAATTCTAGCAGTTGTCGTGAAATTTGCAACTATGATATTTACAACGTTTCGGCAGAGAAACGTTTATGTTTCTTGGTGAACAACTTTTAAATCTCTTTTTGAAGAAGTTGGAATTAATTAAGAAAATTGTTTTTCTAATCTCAAGTGTATTCGTTTATGTTCTTTATTATTTTAATCACTTGAGCTGTCTGTTTATTATCTTTATCGTTAAAAGTTATTAAGAAAAATTATCTGTTGAGGTTAGCACAAGGTGGTCGTATTATTGGGTATGAAATTCTTTCATGGGTTATAAGGACGAGGGATAGTGTCAATGGTTGGGTGAGTCGACTCTGTAATGCATTAAGTAAAACTATTGTTGTATCACAGATGAAAGTAATTAAGCTGGGTAGGGGATCCGCAGACGTAAACAAGGTAAACTGAACTACGTTACCAAATTTCGATGTTGATTTATATTTGTGCGTTTAATTTTTCTAGTTTTTGATTGGTGTTAGCAACGACGGTAGTAAAATCGAAGATTTTGCAAAACTACTACATCTTTCGAATTTTTCACTATGTCTTGTGTAATGCTTACTCCAATCTTCAAGAGAACATAGATGAAAATGAAAACAGTGGCAATATCCTGAGGGTTCATATAGGATTAGGGCAATATGTGTTTTTGATCAATCGTCAATTCTAATTAATATGTTTGCTCAATTAGGTATGAATGTTTTCGAATTTGGCTTCGTAATACAATTTCACTTAACTAGCTATTTAAGTTCCATATTAATTGTGTCTTAGGTGAAACTATCGCACTAACAGTTCATCTAATTCAGTGATCTATACTGCATCTGAGAATTCTTTCACTGTATCCTCTAAAAGTTTAACTATAGCCAATAAGTTGTTAGAAGAAGATGTCAATAACCCAACACATGAGGGAAGATCTTTGATGTTTTCAATTGATGCCTTCGCATATGCAAGGATCCTTCTTGGGAATCTAGACATAGCAAACTCATTTACCTTTACTGACTCTCATGTCACTTGGAATCCAAAAAAAATAACTTTTCAGTTCCTTTTTGATGGAATAAGCATGAAACTTTATTTATTGTAATGTCTGTAAAAATTTTGGAAACAACCTCTCTACTAATTAGGGGTAAGGCTGCGTACTATTGGACCTCCTCAGACCTCACGTATCAGTGAGATTCATACTGGGGGGTGATCTTGTTGTGAAAACCTTAGATGAATAGGGGTAAGGCTCCCGATATTATGATTCGAGATGGCACTACTCTTCTCATCCCTCATATTGGTTCCACATCTCTCCAAACTCCCGATGCTCATTTTACCTTAATTAATGTTCTTTGTGTTCCACACATGAAAAAGAACTTGATTTCAATTTCTCAATTTTGTATTCCATTGAATTTTTACCTCATTATTTTCTTGTGTAGGAACTTCGCACAAGGGTAACGCTTTTGACAGGTCAAACTAAAGATGGTGTATACGAGTGGCCAACCTCTTCCCCATCTTCCTCACTCTTTGCATTCTCAAATGTCAAGGCCACTTCATCCAAATGGCATCACCGATTGGGACACCCTACATTTCCTATCTTAAAACATGATGTTTCTAGGTTCAATTTAAATTTATCATCTTCCTTGAACTCACCCTTTTCATATAATGCATGTCATTGAAACAAGAGTCATAAGCTTTCATTCTCTACGTCTACTTTAGTTTCCAATCGTCCACTTCAAATAGCTTTTTCTAATTTATGGACCTCACCAGTTATTTCCCATGATAGCTTTAAATATTATGTTATTTTTATTCATCATTTTACCAAGTATATTTGGTTTTACCCCTTCAAACAAAAATCAGAAGTAAAAGAGATTTTCATAAGATTTAAAGCAAACGTGGAAAAACATTTTGATCAAAACATCAAAACAATGTATTCAGACAATGGTGGTTGCTAATTTTCTTGTTGTCAATGGTATATCTCATTTTACTACTCCACCACACACACCCGAGCATAATGGCTTCTCCGAGTGGCATCATCTCCATATTGTAGAAACAGGTCTCACTTTACTCTCCCATGCATATTTTTCTCCTTATGAAAGAATATTTGGTGCTTCTCTCAATTATTCCAAAACTTAAAGTCTTTGGTTGCTTTTGCTATCCTTAGCTTCGCCCATATACAACACACAAACTTGAATCACATTCCAAACCATGCATTTTCCTTGGGTAATCTCTCACTCAAAGTGCCTATTTTGTTACGATCCATCCATAACCAAAATCTATGTTTCTCGAAATGTGAAATTTATTCTTTCCTTTTGCATCATTACTTACTCAAGCTCCACGTCCAAATTTTACCACTGTTTCCACTTGGATTCCACTATTAATACTGGTCAACATTCCACCATCATGCATATCACGATCCGAAGTCAGTACCTAATAACCCCAATGTGAAGCTCCAACAGAACCTCCACCTATGACAAACCAAACAGTCACTTCCCACCATTCCATAAATGATTCCCAAATCCAATCTATCCCACTAAACTCCACTACAAACCGCCTAATCTTAAACCCACAACTATAACTCAAGCTTTGAAAGAACCAAAATGGCATGGTGCAATGTCGGAAGAATATGATGCTCTTGTTCGGAATGGAACTTCGGAGCTAGTGCCACCTGATCCTAATCAAAATGATGTAGGTTGTAAGTGGATCTTTCGAATTAAACATAACTCTAATGGTTCCATTGACAGGTACAAGGCACGATTGATTGCAAATGGTTTTCATCAACATCCAGGAGTTGATTATCATGATACTTTTAGTCCGATAATCAAGCCTACCACCATCCGTCTTGTTCTTAGTCTTGCAGTAAGTCATGGTTGGTCCCTTCGTCAGCTTGATGTCAACAACGCCTTTTTACAAGGTTGTGTCAATGAGAATGTGTATGAGTCAACCGCCAGGGTTCATTGATCGAAATTTTCCATCATATGTAAGTAAGCCCTAGAAAGCTATCTATGGCCTAAAACAAGCACCTCGAGCTTGGTATCAAGAACTTCGCACTTTCCTACTTCACTCTAGCTTCAAAAATTCACATGCTAATACATCTCTATTCGTCTTCAAATCTAGTGGCTATTCCTTATATCTACTTGTTTATGTTGACGATTTAATTGCCACAGGGGAAGATGATGCAATTGTAAATCGGCTTGTTCATTTATTAGCAAGTCGATTTTCACTTAAAGACCTCGGCTTGCTTTTTTACTTCCTTGGTGTTGAAGTTCTTCCCAACAAGCATGGTCTTTTGCTCTCTCAACAACGTTATTTGTTGAACATTCTTGCTCGTGCACAGATGTTGGATGCTAAACTAGTCCAAACACCAATACCAACAAGCTCCTCACTATCACTACACTCTGGGACTGCCTTATCTGATCCTTTAGAATTTCGAGCAATAGTGGGTAGTCTCCATTATCTCTTACTTACGCATCTTGACATTGCCTTTGTTGTTAATAAGTTGTCTCAATTTATACACAAGCCAACCACCGAACACTAGGTGTTTGTCAAACGATTACTAAGATATCTGTGTGGCACTTCTCATCATGGTCTTTAGCTCTATCGTGACTTTCCTACTTCCTTGCATGCATTCTCTGATGCTAATTGGGCTGGAAACGTCGATGACTTCTCATCAACCTATGCTTGCATCGTATATTTAGGTCGCAATCCCATCTCCTGGAGCTCCAAAAAGCAACAAACAGTTGCTTGTTCCTCCACCGAGGTAAAATATCAATCTGTTGCTAATACTACTGTTGAAATGATTTGGGTTTGCTATCTGTTAAATGATCTTGGTCTTCAACCTTCTACATGCCCGATGATATACTGTGATAATATTGGGGCAAACTAGTTGTGCTCTAACCCAGTTTTTCATTCACGAATGAAACATGTGGCTATCGACTTTCATTTCATTCGTGATCAAATACAAAATGGTACTTTACGGGTTGCACATGTATCCTCCGTTGACCAACTCGCTGATATTTTAACAAAGCCACTTCCTCGGACTTGCTTTCTCTTTCTTCGGGACAAGATTGGGCTCTCTTGTCGAGATCCATCTTGAGGGGGCCTAACAGAAGACTTCCATTAGACTTCCACCACAAGACTAATTCCTATGGAATCCCATTAGATCTGTTTTGTATTTTAAATTTCTTTAACCATGTATTTTGATTTGATGTATTCTGTGTATATAGGAGTTAGCTTCAGACTCTAGTTTATGTCTTCAAGAATCATATGTGTATATATATATATATCATTGAAATGAGAAACAATGTAAGTCAGATTTCCATTCTTCTATTAAACATATCTTACTTAATGGGACTTTTAGTCAATATAGTGGAGCAACTTCTTGGTAAAAGTTTCATTTCTTACATTGATGATAACCTCTTCAAATCTACTCTTAAGTAACCAAAAATCAGACAGGTGCAACCCCACCAACTGAGACCTAATTAAAGTAATAAACTTTGTGGTTCTTTAACCTTGCAAGAATCCATAACAATCCATTTACTCCAATCTAAGCTTTCATTAGGCTCTTTACATTCACATAAAATACAACAAAGAATCGAATCCTTAAAAGGTTAGGGAGAAGAAGGAATAACTCTAATTTAATGTGATCTTTCGATGCCAAAAACTCAAGGGATAGTCAAGACCAAACATTGAAATCCAAGGCAAGGTTTTTATGGTGGACTCTGTAGTCCAACTAAGGAGAAGGCCAAACCATTCCACAACCAGCTTGACCTAAAAGTCGTTATAGTAGATTCAAAGTGATTGGGTTCCCATTTGAACTACCATTTTCTAAGGTTTTGAGAGAATATTTTACCTAGGGATAGGAATTTAAAGGAGAGAAACAGTTACGATTTTTTGTTTAAATTGAAAGGAGAGAAAGTTAAGTGATCCTGTGATTGTTAATAATCGTCATTAGGATAGCAATGAACTGAATTAGATTGGTCAATCAAACTTTGACCACACAATTTGAATTTATTCAAGCCAATTAAAATGGTATTATCATGTGGGGAGACAATCCCTAAACTCGAAACCCAATCAATCTAAATTTATTCCTTTGATTTCAGTCAAATTGAATTGTTAATTATAATTATAACTAAATAAATGATAAAAAATAATGTTTTAAAGTAAAATAATTTAATAATAACGACCATTAAATAATAATTATTTAAGTACTCCAAATTGAAAGTACAAGTAGTAAGTCAATTTACTTGAAAATTGGTTAATCGGGTTATTAACATTAACCCAGCTCTAGTTTATGAGTTAGGTATCGGTAGCCTAATTAATAAGACTTACCGAGCTTTAAGATGTAATTATAAAAAAAAAAAGATTTAAGATGTAATTACCGAGCTTCACATGTAAGTATTGTAATTTGATGGTACTCTTAATAACGGAGTATGACGCTTGAGATTAAAGTGTTCAATTTTATAATAGACCTGAGCTTTGTTGAATAATACAAGAATCCTACGATACACCTATGTGCAATCAATTTGTGTTCAATTTCATAAAAGCTTCGTCGAGGTCCACCTAGATATTGTTGTACGTACACTTGCTGCAATACAAATGGTACGTGATCAATAATGTTCATATAATAATACCTCTGCTGCTGCCTCCTTTCTTTACGATTGACAGTCCATTAAAGTTTTCTCACAAATGGTTTTGGACACGGTTAATTATTAACTACATCCCAGGTTCGATTTTTTGCTAACCCCTTTTGTAAAAGTTTGGGACAGCCGGGATTTTACCTATGCGTGAAGAACTAGTGTGACACTTTGTGATGGAGTGTAGCCGCTTGACCCTCTGCTGAGGTGTAGCTACTTGACCTTTTGAGAGGTGAGCCCGCTTAATCCGCCTGTGGGATTTCCTCAAATAAAAAATATAAAAAATATCTAATCATTTAAGGAAACATGTGATTCAAAGCCCACTTGCGTATATAGTTTACCGACAAAAGATAGATTAGCTTATTTTACTATGTAATGCATTTGACCAGAACCTTTTACAAGCTAACCATAATCCACTCTAGGAAGAACCCTAAAAAATCTTTCTTACACAACCAACATCAGAACACATCTGCATATTCAGAAAATAACAAAAGTAGCAGGTTTCCACGACCTCCACATATAGATCACTACATGATCATATCTATAACGGGTTGATTGCTCACGTTCCATGGATTCATGAAACAATTATATGCATCGCTGATCTGATCATTATCGGTTCCAAAAACACCAATCCTGCTTTGGTTGACATAGCTAATGATCTCGTTCAGGGAGTCAAGTCTGTGGCTGAGCTCCGCCAACTGGGCTCTGAGGACTGAGTTCTCAGCTTCCATGCTTAGATGGAGCTGTGCGGTGACGTTCATGTTCCCCATGATTTCGTTGTTTTCTTTCCCAAGTTGACTCACTTGAGCTGTGAGATCATCAAGGTGTTTCTGCTTTCGCATCCTTGACCTACGGGCTGATTCTCGGTTTGAGATCATTCTTTTGCGTTTCCTCTGGTCCATTATTTGGTGCAGATCCTCAGAATAGCTCGAGTTTCGCAGCAAGCTTGATCCTGATGACACCCCACTTGAAGACGCCATTACAGGAGCGTGTATAAAGAGCTAGAAAAAAACTACAGTTGTTAACAACAAAATCAATATATAAGATTGGTATCAATGATAAGGTGGCGATCAACTATGAGAAGAGAAAAGATAAAGCTCAGAACCCAGGAAACTTGAAGAAGAAAACAAAGTGATTAATTATTTGAAATAAGAAATGGAATTAAAGCTTTCTTGGAGGCTGCTGAGTGATCTGAGAAGACGTAGAACCAGTAGAGGAAAACAACAGAGAAAGATTGAACAAGATGGGTTCTGCGTCTGAGAGTGGAGTTGATCATAAAACCAGAGAGGACAATTTCACTGAGTACAGGAGACATGAGTCTCGAAAATCAAGAACAAGACATTAATCACATGAAGATTATTGACTGCAACGAACGAAGAAAAGCAAACAAAGGCTAAATATATATATGAGTATCAACACAAGGTCGTAGGTTGTTGAAATAAAACACAGAGTTTCAGAACCTCTAGAGGTTCAATACTTATAAAAGAAGGGAAGGGAAGGGAAGAGAAGAAGAAGGAAAATGAGGGTAAAAAATGTTTGAGATGAGGGGATAAGATGGAGAAGAAGAGGTTTCTGTGGGTTGGATAGTGGAATTTATAGGCCAGATATAACGTTTGTACGTTAACAAGAAAAGGGTTGGCAGCCAACAGCATAGCATCATTATTGCCGTCGAGAGGTGGTCCACTGGCTGATGGGAGCGGGATCAGATCTCGATTATGATGTTCATTAAATTTTACATAAACGTACGGATGAAATTTAAACAAATTCTTTTTGACAAAGAAAATCTTTTATCAATTGGAACTTAGACATAATCGTACTTGCTATCTCTATTGATTAATTAATAATTACTGAGTGTGGCAGAATTTGTTGGGAGAAGGTGACCTGTACCTGTCAGAAATCTATAATGCAATATCAGCCGTACACTAGCACATGCGGCATCTCAGATGTTGAGTACTGTAGGAGAGTGGTCCTCCGTCATCTGCAAGTTCCCCCCTTCTCTTTTTAAAATTTCCTCGTAGGCATTCTTATTTTAACCTTTTGGATTCTTTCGTTGTTAATTCACTAGTTTTTTTTCAGACAAGAAAATTAAAACTAATAAATGAATGGTTTTAATTTCATTAATAAAGACATTTTATTTTTATTTCATAATATAATGTAGATATCCTTTGGTTATTTTTTATTTATTTATGTATTTATTGTAATTTTATTTACATAATTATTTAGCGTGTAAGTTTTACTTGTTTACACTTTAACCTGCATCACTTTTTATTGTCACATCTGAATGTGGGTCTATCGGAAACAACCTCTCTATTATGTAGGAGTAAGGCTGTATACTAGTATTAGACTTCTGCAAACTCCGCTTTATTGCAGAATTTATGATTGGGTGTGATGATGATGATGAATCTGATGTAGATATCCATAATTTTAACATTTAAATATCAAAATATTCTAGATTACGTATAAGGATGTTTTGGCCTAAAAAATATTTATTGAAGATTTTAAAAAGGATGATTTGTTTATCTTTTATTATATGATTAAAAACATTTACCCTGAAAAAGAATACTATAAGAATTTCAACATCAACAATGTCGCATTACAAGGAAGTAAACTGTGCCAAAGGAAAAATCAGATTATAGAAATTAAAAATTATTTATTTAAAAATATGTTTGATTATTAATGACAATATAATTATATTTTTATTATTAATAATAATTAAATATAGATAAAACTTGAAAATAAAATAATTTGATGTATTAATTAAGTTAATAGTTTTATTTTAATCTCTTATATAATATATTCTGACAAAATTTATTATATTTTATTAAAATAAATAATTTAATAATTATTTTTATAATCTATGTATTTAAAGATATTTTAAATTTAAAATATTTATTAAATAATTATGAAATTAATAATATATATTAAATTGATTGCAAATCAAATAATATAATTTAGTTATTGAATCTTTTTATAAATTATAAAAATTGAGAGAAACCATAACCTAAAATAGAAACTACAAAACTCAAGAAATATTTTATCGAATTACGAAAAACAAAAACAAAAAATAAACATGCCTAATTTCATGAAATATTTTAATTACACCAATACGAAATTTGAGAAAGTTCAGTAATATGTAACCTTACTCTTACTGATAGAGCGGTTGTTTTTTATTTATGAAATATTGTAATTATTATAAATAAAAGGGTTCAACTCATTTAATACAAACGAAAAAAAGTCTTGAAATTTTGATATAACTCCAAAAAACACTTTGAAATTTCAAGACACCTTCAACTTTTATCAAAGTTATAAGGAAAGAGATTGAAACTATAACAAATTTATTAACATTCATGTGGGAATAAGTTTTAAGTGATTCTAATAACATTAAGATCTAATAAGACAACTTTATTATAATAATTATTAAATTAATTTTATTATTTTACAAATTAATCACATAATTTGTGTACACAATAGGAAATTGGCGAGTCAAAGTTTGAAACTGTAGTGGCAGCTACCTAGTCCTAGTCATCTTCTTGCTTTAACATGAAAGAAATGGAAGAAGGAAACGTGTTTTGTTTACACACTTCTTTCGACTCCTCAGTCAACCTGTCCACATCATCTTAGGCTTTCTTTTTCTTTTTTCTTTTTCCTCAATCCATTGTTTTGCCAGGAAAGAAATCCGTCCTCTTTTCGGTTGGGCAAAGATGGTAACAGTTTAATGGACGTGGATAATTAAACTTCATCCATTTATCCACTAAAGTCAATATCCGTTTAAACATGACGTCATGATCCATCCCTGTGCTCGTAAAAGTTGCACATTTAGAGCCCAAGTCTACTCAAAAACCATGTCCTCGACTCCATGGATATGAACTGCAAAGACCTTGCGGCCTAATCTGCTCACTGTTACTAGCCTTACGTGGATGCAGAAGGATTACTAAGCTATCCACTGCTAAAAGCCAGTAAGAAAAGCCTAAGGGTCTTTTGGCCCCAACGAAGACCCTTTCACCTTTCCACCCATGCCCACAAAAAAAACCAATGAAGGAAACGAAGGTTGAAACTTAATGGCACGATAATAATACTCGAGCTATATTCAAACTTAGTTATTGGTGAAATATCCTGCATTCTAATATTTTGACATGCTTTATATATTATATAGAATATTTGGAGCACAGATCATGGCATTTGTTTTACATGTAAGTCCAAGCCGTGTAGGAAACTCAAACTGACAGCTAATCTGTCAAAACCAAATTTTGGGACTTGCTAAGCTTTGAAGCACAGTTGTTGATGCCATACTTTGACTTGGAACTGCAGTCCTGATTCCAAAGACACATGGTACAGGACGGAAGCCCAATAGAATGAAGCCTTTTACAGCTATACCAATGAATTGGCTGATGCAGCTTCAGGATGGTAGTGCAGTATTTCATACCACATCATCTCCCTAATCATATGTTCCCTAAGGTTCTCGTCTATGTCGAGGTTAATTGGAACCTGAGCAGGTGGGTTGAATCTTGGATCATACAGCCCTGACATGTAAGGATGTAGAAGTGCTTCTGTCACAGTTATTCTCTTAGATGGATCAAAAATAAGCATCCTTTGCAGTAAGTCGATGGCCAAAGGATCTGCCTGGGGATACAGCTGGGAAAAGTGGATTCCCTTAGAGTAAGGAAGCGTTTTTATGTATCTTCTGGCTTTTGGGTTATCAATGAACTCAATATCAACATCCCGCTGGCTTCCAAGGACACTGATGATTAGTTTCAGCTGGTCAAGGCACTCTGTTCCAGGGAAAATGGGTTTGCGGCCAAGAATCTCAGCAAAGATGCATCCAACTGACCAGACATCAATAGAGGTCCCATAATTGTCACAACAGAGGAGTAGCTCAGGTGCACGATACCATCGAGTGACCACATATTCAGTCATGAATTGTTCATTGCCTCTACTAGTACGTGCTAAACCAAAATCGCATATCTTCAAGTCACAGTTTGCATTAACAAGCAGGTTTCCAGGCTTCAAGTCACGGTGAAGAATGTTTGCTGAGTGAAGGTAATTCAGGCCCCGAAGCAACTACGATATTTGATGAAGATCAGTCAACAGTAGAAAAAATTAGCAACAAACGAATCATTGAAAAGCAGTACAGTGCAATATGCAGCACCAATTTAGTAGAATTATACAGGTTCAGCTTCCCAAGACAGTGAGTTAAAGTGAGCATGAATGCATTCATAACTAGAGCATTCACAATTGGGGAAGTGAGTCGAAGTCCACAGCCAAAGAATTAGAATAGAGAGATTTTTATCATCAGCAAAGAAAGGGAAACAAAGAGAAGGCCTTTGTTTTTCCAATATGATTAAAGCTGAATCCTAGAAACTTGCAGCAGAGAAGATATGGCCTTTGCTTTAATCATTGCTTCAGTCCATGATTTCCTAATAATGAAAGTTCAGATGATGAATGTAGGCACCGCTGAATCGCCAATCATATAAAAAACCTCCACTTACTAAAATCCCACGAGAGTGCTGAGAAAGAGTAGTCACAAGCTGAGAAGGATTGCATGTTATGTAGCCAAGAGAAATGGTTTTCTAAATATAAATGTATAGAAAGACATTTACCTCACAAAAGATAGCTAATAAAGGTCACTTATACCATGCATCGAAAGAAGGCAACATATTAGGACTTGCATTTTAGAGAACATAGAATGATTGAAGCACATTCCAAAATAAAGAACTATGCGTCATCATTCTAATAAATACCAAAGTAGAAGCCAAAAGAGAAATACCAGGAACTACTAGTGCTGGAGATAACATTACCTGAAATAAAAAACACTTGCAATGATCACTCGAAAGTGGCTGTGATGATTTGATAATCTGATGCAAATCGGTGTCCATGAGTTCGTACACCAAATATACATCCTTGAAACTGGTCCTGTGAATTGGCATCATGACATCTTTCAAGGCAATCACATTATCATGGCGGATATGTCTAAGAAGCTTCAATTCTCTTAGAGTCCTCAATGCATCAATTTTATTTTCGAACACATTATTGATTTTCTTTATAGCAACCTTTTCATTTGTCTCCCTGTTGATGGAAGAGCAAACAACACCATAAGCCCCTCTTCCTATGGGCTTGATCGGTACATATTTGGTATCGATCTCAAACAAAGTTTGCCACATTGAGTAATAATGCTTTCCTCGAGGCCTAATTCCATCGGGAGGCTCCACCATAGTCGCCATATCCTGCAAATTGCCATTGAAGAACCTCAGAATTCTGTTAATTCCTCCTACCGAAAATGGAAACGAAAGAAAAAGAAACAATAAAGCCATTGATGATGAGCAGTCCAATGTTTGAGCATTCAAGTCGCAGCACCTACAATCATTTTACTACAAAGAAGTTAAAACAGTTTCTTATAATTAGCAGCACCAAAAAGAGAACCAAGAAAGCAAATTTTACTTATTGAGTGGGAATTAATAATCACGAGAAAAAGGAGAGATCAAAGTATATAAAGTGAAAATGACCAGACCTGGAATTGATACTTACTTGCAACTAACTTCGATCTTTTGAGATCAGCTTCTTCTTTGTTATGTTATCTCTCCACTTCTGCTCCAATCCAAATTCAGTCAAAGGACCAAAAGCAAAAGTCTCCCCTTTTCCACCCTCTTGAAGACCACCCAAGACCGCAACTTTTAGCTGATTCCACCAACCCCACGAGGAAAAGGCTGAAACTTTCACCTCCAATCAACCCAAGAACCAAATTCCTGCCCTTTTACCTCCGAAATTCCGGTGTCAAGCCATCGAACTGGAAGCCACCCAGATAGGAAAATTTAGCTGCAAGACATAAGTTTTATCAAATATGGATCTGAAAAGGAAGCTACCAAGACAAAAACCAATGAACGTTTTATCTACCAAAACAATGAAAGAGAAAGAAAGGGAGGTACCAAGGTAGGGGGTGAGAGAGAGAGAGAGCGACGTAGTTGATGATTTTGGCCATTTGGATAGATTAACTCCTCGTGATCAAGGGTGAGATTTTTAGCTTTAACATAAGAATATATATATTATATATTGCAGACGTGAAGCCCACACGGCGCTCTTGCAAATGTAAACGACAGCTAACGTATATTTTCTTCGTTTTTCTCAGGAAACAGCAACGTCTACCTCTGAGCTTTGTCTCCATGCTCGGACAACTGGTCCTCCCTCTGTCCAAAAATATCGGCTCCGCTGTGTATGTCTCTTCCATTTTTATATCTCATATAGGATTAATCTTGCAATATCTTTGGAAAGTTAATAGCTGAACACCCCCTTAAAAAGAATATCTGTGTAGTGTACAGTCGTTTGACTATTGTGACTCAATTTTATGCACTGACTTACAATAATAGCCGTATATTATATATCCTTGATTTCTATTTATGTTTATTATAAAAGCTTATTTTTAAAAAATTAATTCTAGAGATTTAAGGCATAACTTCATTTCACGTTAGAAATATGTCTTAAGTAATGAACGAAGTGAGCCGGCTAGAAGAGCCGAAGTAGCGTAGGCGGGGAAACAAATGACGTGTGCATCTCATTGAACGTGGTGGAAGCTACGGATATGCTCTTAATATGCGTTTTATTAGATTCGCCTTCTAGTCAGTACGAGGCAATGTTTCAAATATGCGTTTTATTGTTTCAATGTTATTTTCTCGCTGGAAATAAGCATGAGGTGCCACGTGGATAGCAAAAAGGGTTGCCGCCCCGCTGACCTGGCCCTTCTTAATTGGGGGCCGTCCTTGCGGGCTGATATAATTGGTGGACCTCTTCAGGGTAGGGGATCTTCTGTCCCTCTTTAGGAGAGGTGATCCTTTGTCCAAATTACTCAGTACTAACCTTGTTTAAGTGGATTTAAGCCATCCACTTGTATGGGACTCAGTACTAACCCTGTCTAAATATAGACAGAGTTAATACTGGATAATTTGAACAGGAAATTTGGGGTGCCTCTTCTGGGTTCAAATGCACTAGCTGCCTAGTAATTGATGCCTTCTACTAATCATGCATTGTTTTCTTGAATTGATCATTTTTCAGTTGCAAACTCGTTTATCTAACGTGCTTAATCATGTTATAATATGATTACCACATCCCAAACAGCATCTCTAACATAGAAATTTCACATGATTGTGCTTCCCCTTCACAAACAAAGCCTCCCCTCTGACCCAATGGGCTAGCTAGTTAAGATGTTGGGTGTGATGAACAGGTATGATACGATTTTAAGCAACTAATCTAGCTTCTATTGGCTAGTTAAGTAACAATGCTGTTCGCTAGCTTCTAAGCTGTCGCAATCTCTAGAGAGCGTAGACCGCCAATTATTGCAAAAACAAATGAAAAAATCCAACGCAACTTTGGCCATATAAGCTTTATCTCTCTTAAGTTAACGCAAAGTGAGTGTATGTTCTTAGATTCTGCAAATGTCCCGTCTTCATAACATTTTAACAGCCAAAGTTGCTATAACCCCATCGAATTTGTAATGCTCTTGCAATATTTATTCCGAGAAGTATTAAAAAATATGCGCTTGGAAATCGTAATCAAACGGGAATGAGGAAAGGTTAGCCATGATGAGAAGCCTAGGGAATAGTAGTGAAGGAAATAAAGGAAGACAGGACAAGCTTGCCCATAAACCACCCTGTACTGCGCATGTATGATACTATCACATTTGCCCTGGAGTTCACTTTCTGGGAATTGGTCATAGTTGTATATATCTCCAGCATTCCTGAAACAAATCACATAATGCAGTAAACAATTTAAAAACACTAACAATTCGTAGTTTACGATCAGCAGCACCATCCAATTTTTAATGATTTCTCGCCCTCCCGTACTTAATTACCATTATATACAATCATAAAGGTGTAACTATGTGCACATGGTCATTATCAGTCCTCTCGCAGAAAGGTGGTGAGAGTTATACTAATAGTATGGTAATCTTGACAGGAATTTGCCATGTTTCAAGATTACAAGAGATTTAACCCCTTGTAATTCAGGAATGGGGATAAAAGATTATGTCAGTAAGCTAGAAGATCATCATGTCTAAAGCAAAAAATAAAATAAAAATCATATATATCATCATTCACTAGGTGTGCAATCATTTTTATATAAAATGTATGAACGATGTCAATGAAAGGACGGTAAAAGAGTTAAAAACCAAACATGTTTATGAGTTTTTTAAGAGAATCATTAACAATCGGCAAAGTCAAATAAAGTTCTCCGTGATTCTCATGATAGTTAGGAGAAGATAAAGCATCATTTTGGCTATTCACAAACCTGATACTGAGGAACCTTAGCTCAACTTGCTACTAGATAATACAACAGGTATCCTTTGAGAGCTTTCTTCACTTTGTTTTGCCTTGAGCAGAAAGGAAGACGTTTATGGTTGAGCTAAGAGTTGTTTTATTTTGTCAGTGTAAGTAGACAAGCATTAACTGCAAAAAGGAAAAGAAGACTTTCATGGAATATAATAAGTTGGCCATATTCGAGTCAAGAGTAAGAGAAAGCTGCTAAAGTTCCTTAGCTAAGAGCCAGGGAGATTAGATATATCCTAGAGTTTCATCTTCGTTTCTCTGGTGTATTTCTCTAGATTATTATGTTGGTTTTTTAGCTGCAGCAGCAACAAAGATATCAGCAGAAACAGAAGGATTTTGTTTTATGAAATGGCATATCTCATTCATTGATAAAATGCTTTATTTATACACGAATTTGAAGCAACTAACTCCATAAAAATCTAGAAAAACATTCATAAAATCTGCCACTAACAGT
>JANKOE010000206.1:13942041-13953170 GCA_026284465.1 Erythroxylum citrifolium | reverse complement strand
AACTCTGCACTTCCTTGCTCTGTATTTCTTCTTCTTCTTTGTTCTTCTTTCTTCTGCAATTTCTGTCTGAACTCTTCTTCATCCTGCACAATCTGAATTCATCATAGCTGCTTCTCTCTTCTCTTCTTCTTCTTCTTTGCACTGAATTTCACTCATCAGGTTTTGGTCTTCATTGCTTTGAGCCATACACCCTTGAACTATGCCAAGTATCATCATTTTCAATCTCCATTTGCATCTGAACTCCTTCTGCTTCCCTCTCAGCTTCCTTTTCTTCCTAATTTTCACTGACATTGCCAACTCTTCCACCATCTTCAACAATTCAGGTTGCACAAGACAATTTAATCCAACAAAATCCTGCCGGGACATTACTAGTGTGATTGTAGTAGATATAATCTCTGCAATATACTACCAGTCTCAACCTTTGGACTTGTCTTCATCATTAGTTTCAAGTTCCTTGGATATGAACTTACAAACCATGGATCATTTAGCCGCACCGCCTACTGCTGCTAATTCCAGCCAGTCACAGAAACATTGTCTTGGCCGTTTTCCGCAAGATCCTAGAAGTAGTACCTCAAATAGTTCCAACAAGGTATCTATGTTACTTCATGATGATCTTCTTAATCTTATTAGGATCAAGTAACTCTCTTTCTAATACTATTCTATAAGCTGTGAAGCTAAAAGAAACAAGACCAAAGTCCAGTATCTTTTCTCGCAGTTGAAACTCTTGATGCTTTCAATAAAAATACACTATTTTTAGCATGTTCTCGTACTGGCATGTAAAGAATTATCAGCTTTGCGGACAAAACTTTCTTTTCGCATGCAATGAAATTTTGAGCTATACTGACAAACTTTGCTTTCGATATTGACTTTAATGCCATACCTGATTGTTTACTTAATCAATGAAATGAAACTATACGCTTTGGATTCTGAAGTGCTCAATCTCAGAAGATGGGCTTGGGAGGAAAAAGCCACCTAACAACAACAGTTCTCTTGGATAAAAAATATTTGCTCTAGATGCTAAAAAGGTCCATTCTGCCGCAAAACCGTCAGGCCCGCCATTAAAGGTGACTGATTGGAGTTTAAACAGTACCTAATTATTTTGTTCTTAGAGGTTGTTATAGTTCCTAACCACATAAGTGCAAATTAGATTGGGAAGGAAAAAATAGGAGACAGGATAGCATCTCTTCAGAGGTTGGTGGCACCTTACGGCAAGCTAATTAAATTATAATATACTTCTGTTTCCCTAAATATATGATGGAAAGCATGGAATACTATTAAATATTAAAAGGGCCATACTTATACTAGCCGCTTTTTCCACATGTTATATCTTGCAGACAGATACTGCCTCTCCGTACTGACAGAAGCTATTGGGTACATACAATTTCTTCATGACCAAACCCAGGTGATCAACTTCAATTCTTTTCGACTTGTTTTCTGCAGTAGAGCTTGTCCAAATGTAGCATCCTTTGTTCTGATATTCAGTAACAGAAGTCTGAAATAGAATATCAAAGGGAAAAAAAAAGGGAAAACTTGAATGGCGTGGTGAATTATTAAGCTTTGTGTATATCATACTTGATGGGTTGCATTTCTTTAATGTGCTTTATTCTCAGCAGACATTGAGCGTGCCATACATGAAGTCTTCAAGCAGAAAGTCCTCTATGATCAAGCAAGTAGTAAATTGGAGATGATGGCAAAGAACATAGAGCAAAAGACTAAATCTAGGAAAGGAATGTAGTTCAACAAATTGGAGATGATGGCAAAGAACATAGAGCCATAGGAAAGATGAACAACTTTATATACAGTACATGACTGACGAAATTCAGGAAAATTCGTCAATCAAAACAAAAGGAAAGTTCAGAGCAAGATTTCAAGCCTACTTCATTTTCATGTTGTTTGTGAGATAACGACCTAGAATCCAAGACAACAGATATTTAATCTCCATTCTCTAAATTATCTCTACGGTCATGCTTGTTGATCGCCTGTCCTGTCTCATGAGTCATGCGGCTAATTGTGAGCGCCCATGGAGGAGACTCGAGCTAATATAGCCAAGAAAGAAAATGACCATCCCTTTTCTCTTGGGTCACCAAAAGAAACAAAGCTACTAGATGTTCAGACATTTTTGTTTTTGTCAGTAAATAGGTCTCTTATAAGCTAGCACTCATTGAAGGTGCGAATGGCATATAGGACATCTGGTCAATATCTACGCTATTATATACATGAAACCTTAAAGAAGGGTGCATTAGATTGCCCTGGAGCACAGCAAGTCACCTCCTCAATTATGTTCTCGTAAATCTCCGATAGCCTATCGTTTCTTCCTACCAGGCGAACTGCATCACAGGGCACATTGAGATTTAGGTACTTCAATTATAATTTTAGTGAAACCAAAATTTTGATACTATTTACATA
The DNA here is from genome assembly GCA_026284465.1 of Erythroxylum citrifolium. NCBI lineage: Eukaryota > Viridiplantae > Streptophyta > Magnoliopsida > Malpighiales > Erythroxylaceae > Erythroxylum > Erythroxylum citrifolium. The sequence continues at coordinate 13,950,764 of JANKOE010000206.1, read as the reverse complement.
CCAGCTTCTTCTTCTTCTTTTTCTTCTCAATATAAGCCATGACCTCCTCCTGTTTAGAAAGTGATTCCTCCAAAGCCTAAGGAAAGTAAACACCATCGATACAGGTTAGAGTCCGATGTAACAGCATGTTTTATCTAGTTCTGTTTGCACAATATGAAACTGTGATGATTTCCATGCACAAATAACAGCAGCAACGTGTTTGAGAGAATGGACATGTGGAGCAGATGAATGTAAATATTCCATCACTAATCAACCTTTCAGTTGAGAGAGAGTTGGCTATCATATTGAACCTTAAGATTACTGACCTGTTTCAGCTGAAAATGAAATTGAAATGAATGACTATGCTATAACCAAGTTCGGTTTCTTCAAGTAAATGCAGAACTAGTTTTCTGGGAACTCCAACTGAATGTATACCATATTCAATCTAAAACCAATTATTCTATAGAAGGACTTGCCAAACCGAATAGTTTATAGAAGTGATATTAGAAATTCTTGTCGAGCCAAATTATGACAGAAATTCTGAGAGCAGAGTATGTACTAAGTTTAATACATGCTGCAATAAGAATTGACTACACTCTGACCAGAATGTACCTTTTTGGTTGCTGCAAGCTCTTGTTCTAAGGTGTCAAGCCGAATTAAGGTAGCATTCAGCATTTCCTCCTTCTCTGGTGGCAGAGTAGCGGGCTTCATGCTCAAAACATTCACCTTCTCCTCCAGTTCAGCCATGCGTTTTATGAAAGCCATGAAGTCTTCGTTAGAGACAGCAGGTGAAGTCTGCTGCTGTTTAACTGGTGGTTCCTGAGCATACACAGGATTGGAGTATATGGTGGCATCAGTCAGCTTCTTGGGCACATTGCGAGTCACTTTGATCATGGTAACGATGCCCATGACAAAGGCCATCACACCAGAGATAACTGGAGAGTTCTCTTGAATCTTGATCTCATCATACTTGGTGTGAGAATCAGCTGCCGCAAGTTAAAGGAATCAAGCGTGTATTACTATGTAAGGAATCCTTTTATAAGCATAATCAGTTTGAAGTCAGTTTCTGGATAGGTATATCCGTCAAAGGCCTCCATTATGCAAGTAGCAGAGGATCAATAATAAATGAACTATCGAGCTAAACTTAGAAACATGCTTAGACCACCTTTCAACAGTTCCTTCTCTAAGAATATTTTTGAGGGATCCTTAAATCGGTCTCAATAACAGCATTAGATGTTGCCCAAAAAAATCAGATGTTTTCTATTGAAGCCAAGAAGTTATTTTTCAATTATAACTTAATTTTGTTTATTCATCATGCAAGATCAACTCTTTTCAGGTAGATACCTCCAGAATAGTTATCTATATGATGTTATACCTTTATAGACATCAAACCTCTGACTCTGTAACTTCTGGCTCAGTAGCTTTTGACTCAATAATTTCTGGCTTAGTAACTTCTGACTTACTGCCATGCTTTTCCAGTTCAAATCCATGGGTTTCTCAACCACAGGCCCGTAATCCTCAAAGGACACCTTGCGGATTTAATTTGCATAAGAGGATTGAGAGCAGAGGAAAAGTTAGATTCTCAATGATACTTCAGAGGGTGAAAATAGAGTGAATGATAGAGAATAATTAAAGTCAACACAGGTTTGACTGTTTCATTGCCATAAAATTAGCTGCAATATTCCAACCGCTCTAACTCTCAGATAGCAAGCATGAGATTTGAAATATTTATAAAACATAAAATCTGAACTAACAATCATATTGACTCTGGTGACATTAAATGAAAATGCAGTTGATCATTCCTCAGCTACCTTAAGGAAGAAGGTGTAGTGAATCTAAAAACTTCTTTTTAAGTATGGTTATTGAACTGCAACGAACATGCAATTTTCATTCCTCAGCTCCTAGACTTCATTTTAGCTCCAGGACAACTTCAATAGTTTAATTTTTTAAAAGCCACTCTCATTATTTTGCCTAGCAGCTTGCTCAAACAATTCAAGCCTTTTGATTTCTTACAAACTTCCCTGGAAATTACCTTTCGAGATTTTGCAGAATGCTGTGGAACATCTGAAATTCTTGGGGAGTCTGAGGCTTCCTTAGGAGAGTCTAGTCCCTGCATTATACAAAAAGTAAGCAGCTTGTGTTTCTCCCAAAGCATAAATACAAGTGCAAGGGCAATTTCAATAAAGGGGACCTTTGAGCTGACTGACTCATCATCAGAAATTGCACTCTCATCCCGATTCCTGTTTGAACATTTATGTGCCCCATCTTGAACCATCTGCAAGTTGATAACTCAAAGTTTAGTTGCTAATTTAAGGACTTACATATGCAATGAATTTCGATTGAAGGTAGGCTGTTAAATGGAACTGCAAATCACCTTCAAAATCTCTTCATTCTGCCATGGGCCCTTATCAGAACACAGACATCCTCCTTTCTCGGCACAAGTACAGGTGCCTCCCAAGAAGTCTGGCAACTCACTGAGACAGGAGGGAGCCACCAAGGAATAGAAGGCATAAAGCAAAAAGCAGACAAGAAAAATCAGTGTCAATAAGCATGCTTTACGCAGGAATACACTGAATCACCTACAAATGCTGGATAGCAAGAAAGAAAACAACTTCGAAGAGGAGTATCAACTAAGAGGTAGGACAAGGCACAACAACTAAAATGATAGAAACATTGTGCCAACTCATTAAAATGATAAAAACTTGCCCAGCATCAATTATCTCCAGCAACTTGCTCTGATACTTATTGCCAAGAACCTGAAAATGATTGCTAGTAGTAATTGGTTATTTGGGTCAGACAAAGAGTTTTAATTTGAAACAGCACAAAAAGCACAATACATGGATCTTTGCTGTGGTCTTAGGATCAAGGAAAGATTTGATGGTGTTCCACAACATTCTGAATCCAGACCCTGCATTGATGATGAACATGCGATTCAAGGTCTGCACACAACAAAAGTTGACGTAATATCAGAATTAACTTATTCATGGTAAAAGGACGGAGACTGGTATAGTGAAACAAAAATTACTATCCAATCATAACATCAAGCGAGACAGAGAAATCAATACCTCAGGATAATTATTACCATCAATGTTCTGAATGCGAGTGATGAGATCCCTGGCTGCTTTGGTGAAATTTTTGAGGCCCTACAACAGATTGAAAATATGCATTTTAATGTAGCTGAGAAAAGCTACTAAACAGAGCAGAGTCTGTGCATCTCCCACAACTTTTGAAGTCATCGGAGTTCCTCACGGCAGTTATCCTAATTTAATTATCATACATCAATGATAACTTCTCTTACTCACCACTCCCTGCACATCAAGAATGGTTGTGCTTTGATCAATGTGCTTCTTTGCTGCAATTGAGCAAGCTGGAAACTTAAAGGCAAAAGCTTTCTCGAATTCCTGGACATGGTATTTGAGATATCTGTCTATATCTGTAACTTGCATTAACTTGGTAGGATCTACTAGGCCTAGCCTCTCAATATACACAGGTCTACCATCCTTATCTACACCGTGATACCCTTGGGGATAACACTTTACAACTTCATCGGCTTCTTTGTATTCGAAGTCCTTCAGAGAAGAAAATTATTGAAAAGCACACAGTGAAATTTCATCAAGCAATGGCTGTAAGCCACACTATTCTGTTATGAGTGCAGATAGACACAAAATCTACATCTACTAATTTAGCAGAAATGCTGAACCTTTCAATACCTCCATGATTGTGTCTGTGCCGAACTCTTTTCTCCACTGAAGCATATCAGACCACATTTGCTTTGCTTTCTCAATGTCAAATTTCCTGGCTTTCAAGAATCTACATCAACGGAGAAGAAAATGGTCAATTATTTGAATTGATGAATCAAATCATACATACATCAAGTAAAGAAGTCCTGATAAAATATTCCGGAATTTGTTAGAATGGACGTGGAAAAGAAAGAAGGAAAAAGTAACCTGAGCATCATGTGATAATCATCATGCTTTGTGGGCAGCATTTCCTCCAATATAAGAGTTTGGCGGAAAGCATCAACTGCCTTGATCTCCTCCGCATCATGGACATCCTCAATTTCTATCGACAAGACTTTACTACTTCTCCGACCCTTTTTTGTCAAAGAGTTCCTGAATTTGTTGGAGGCATAAATTGCTCTCTTCTTAAACGACTCAATGCTGGTCTTCTTCTTAAACGACTCAATTCTGGTTTTCTTCTCATCCCCAGAATGGTCCAACTCAGTTACTGCCATAACCACCGACACCATGAACCAATGAAAAGACATGTTTTCCTTCTTTAAAAATCACAATTCAAAGACGGGATTTCACCAGATCAAAACTAACAAATAAAAACATCGTCTGAATGCAGGAGGCTTCACCAATTAAGGGTCATATAGACTGTTTCTAAAACTTTTCTGGAACCTAAGAAAGTGACGGGGGTTTTCAAAGACAAACCTGGTGAGGGATACAGAGGTCCGGAGACCGCAGCCATTGGCGCGAGATGTTGGTCGTGCAACACGCTAATGGCACAACCAAGGCTCTAACCAAATGCCTGCAATTACACTCCAAAGAAAAGACAGAAACAGCCAGAGAATGAGTACAATCTTACCAAAACTAGATCAGCAAGGTAAGATAATAGGAAATGAAAGGGTAGAAGGAAGAAAGAGAATGACCTCTGCGAAGGGTAAGGGAAATGTAAGGACATAGAAACACAGATAATGAGAACGACTAATTCTGCGGACACGGGAGATATTTGCGGCGAGACACAATGTGGCATACACGTCGAAGCTTAAGGACTCCATGCCATTTTACAGCTCAGCTTGTTGATCCAATTCCTATATCTAACGAACAAGTCGAGTGTTTGTGTCGGACTCTGATTCTCCCAGCCTAGTCCTAAATCCTTAACGGAATTTTAAATCTTTTAACTAAGACCCATAAATAGTACTTTTAACTAACGGTCTCCTGCTAGTTTCTCACGTACGAGGGGATTGTAATGACCACGAAGAGGCAAGTTGATTAGGGGCATATGATTATTCATTGGTAAAGAAGGGTACAATTTTTTCAGTTAAATGATACAATTAAAATTAAACTTATAAGACATGTTAACCGGCTGCTTCACTCGTCTTTTTGGAGTTTCAAGCTTCCCAATGGCCAACGGACGGCAGTCTTTCTTGGTGTTGGAGGGAGTTCACAGGGAGGGAGAAAATGCATTAACTTTGAATCCTTGTTGATGGAACTCAGAAGGAATATGGCTTGCCTATCAATATTGTCATGGACCAAAGTATTGAAACAAAGAAAAATCATATCACAAACTTGCTCAGCCATACATGGCACTGTCCTATGCGGAATTACAGAATTGTACTTGCATAGTCATAAACACACCATCACAACGCTCTTTTACTTCCAAAACCCCAATTCCCTAGACCAACATAATTCCATTTGTTTCTATTGCACTCAGTCTTGAAGATAATACAACCAATTCTGATTGAACAGAATCTACAGTGATAACTGACAAAATAAAATGTCAAAACTCCACAAGTAATGTCTTTTCAATCAGAATCAGAGTCAGATCCCACAGATGATCTAACCGTTCTGCGCCTATTTTCATCATAGTCATTTTCTTCATCATCCTCATCGTCTTTCTTCTCACTTATTATCCCTGTGAACAAGTTGTTGAGAGACCAATACATAAAACTATAAATTTCAGAAGTTACTGATACTAACCTTTCTTTATCAGTTGGATTTCAAGTGCTTTTGTTGGGAAATCATCTTTTGCTCCCAAGTCATGGAACCCAATCAGTCTATCTGTTGCAATCCCTTTCCTGGATAACAGAAAAGGCAACCTACTCATCACAACATTCAATAAATATCAATAACACTTACTTGAACAAATTGTCTAGTGCTCATTTAAATTCCTTTAGGGTCATACAAGAGTTGTGTCTTTGAACAATTCAATGTAGCATTTTCTAGACTGAAATCTTTATCCCACCTACAGTGCTATTTGTCATAATTGCTAGGTCTATTGTTCTGCTAGAGGAGAACAAGCTACACTGGTGTCGTAAGTGATAAAGAGAGTGATCCAGTTGAGAAAAATTTTTTTGAGAAAGAAGCCTTAGAGATTATACCTGAATAGAATGACACATGGCAGAGTTTTGATTCCAAGTTTGGCAACAAAGAAGGGTGCATTCTGCATTATGGTTGCATTAAGCCATTTCCAAAAACGGAGAGAAAATCAAGTTTCGAGAATCTACCTCTGCATCCAGCTTTATGAACTTTGTACCAAGATGCCTAGGTGCAAGAGCCTTCAAATGCTTATCCATTATCCTAGAATAATCAATTCTCTTGGTCAAACAAGTTGTCACAGATTAATATGCAATTTATATGTCCAGACACGGGTATGAGTACAAATGCCCGCATGCCCATGAGATAGATAGGAAGAGACAAGCATAAGCTATACTTGCACCGGTAGAACTCTCTATGATAGAAGTGGCAAATCACTTTTTCACTCCCAGTGACTTCACCCAAGAAATCCCCCTCACATATCTCCCTGTATTCTCCGTGTCCTTGCGTCTTCAGGGCTTCTCGTTTCTCAGCTTCTTTCTATTAAAATAAATCCCGTGGTCAATACTCACAGAGTCCAGAATGCCCACTCCAGACCCAAAAAAAGCATGTGGGACAGGACAGAATGTCAAACTTATCACCTTAAGAGCTGCTATCCTATCAGCATGTAACTTTTCCAGCTCTGGATCCTGCATAACAAATGCAATGAGTATACATAAACAAAAGGATTAATTGCTGGAATCAACAGAGAGATGTCTCTCAAGCTTACATCCATCAATTCATCAAGGTCAACCTCATGGTTGACAGAACTTGATGGCTGCGGTTTTTCTTGAGCAAGCAGTTCCTGAAATGTCAACAACATCGAGTCGTTAGATGCCATAGACAACAGATCAAAGTTGTGGATTGAAGAGTACATGGTTAGATGGATTGGCAAGATCAACTCAATTTACAATTAAGCTATACTTATACACTTACATACAAAAGTTTGAGAACCACACAATGCAGGAACGAATTTGAAATTGAAGATTGAAGAGTACATGGTTGGATGGATTGGCAAGATCAACTCAATTTACAATTAAGCTATACTTACACACTTACATACAAAAGTTTGAGAACCACACAATGCAGGGACGAGTTTGAAACCTCTTGTAAAACTGACCATCACAGCTAGCAGAAGTAAAGGGAACAGGAAGTTGCAACAGTACAGATTCACTGGATGTAATATACTGGAGCACATGTAATATACTGGAGCACGCACGACAAGATAACCAGTTGGTTTTAACCACTGATTCCCTCGGAAAAGACAATTCAACTTTCCAACTTTAGAAACCCATAACCCAGTAAGCACCTATTGACGCTAAAGTCTCAAAACTTTAATTAGAAATGAGAACCACACGAGTAAGTTTATTTTTTGCACAAAGTAGGACGGGTTCTAAACAATTAAAAACTTGAATATATGCAAAAATGACAAAATGGGTCGTAAAGGGTAAGCATATAAAGAGTTCTTCCACTTAAATCAAACCCCAAACGTGCCAACGAGAGATTGATAGTTCTTAAAACAAACAACAACTAGACAGCAACAAAACAGATCCAACAACCGAAGCACAACCCATGAAAGCAGATTAGCATGAGAAAGGTTTCAAGAACACCCCAAACCTTCTGGTAATCTCGAGCAGCTGCTGCCATTACATTGCCAAAAGCCAAGTTTGACAACGTTGATTTAACTGAATCAGTATCCATTTCCCTTTCCTTCAATTAAAAAAAAAAATCAAAACAACGTCATTAACCAAAGGACACTGTCCTTAGCAAATTTGCAAAGAGCTGAAAAGAGTCTAGTGTCTGACCTGGGCTAGATGCGATCTGAGATTGTGAAGTTCAACCGAAATCTGCAACTTTTCGGAAAGGTCTTTAGGGGAAAGAAAATGAAACGTCAAAACTCAGCGCAGGGCAGGACTCTGGATATAAACGACAAGACGTTTTGAGTATCACAGACCAAACGGTGAGTTTAAGGGCTGTATGTTGGGTAGATTTTTGTCTTTTGGCAGATTTGGCTGAGGAAAACCATTTATTAGTTCCAGAAATTTGTACAACCATGATACAGGGAACTAATTCTCAACTAACAAATCATAAGATATCATCTGTCAAAAAAATAATTTATTATTCATATTAAAATTATAATATTAGGTAATGTTATTAGTAGTTAATAATATACTAATTTATCTTATTTTATAATTATTAGTTTAATATGATAATGAATTAAGTCTTTTTATTGCACTTTTATTCAGTACTTAAAATAGTTGTGAAAAATGGAGCTATTAATTATGTTTTCTAGCAATTGTGGCGTTGTTCTATTTAAGACTGATGTTGTGTTTGGTTAGCGTCTTCAACAGGCAAGGACGGGACGAGACGAAACAGAAGAGGACGGAACAGAACAAGAATTGAAGACAGTGAGATATTTGGTTGCGGTAGACAAAACAGAAATAATTGTCTTTGTCCTGAGTACAAAAAAATATTTGGTTGCCAAGGACAGAACAGAAAATAGTGTTAATGACGGAAATGCCCTTATAGTATAATAAGAATAGTAGATGTGATTCATTGATTATTTGATAATTGTTGCAATATTTATTTTACAATTTTGAATTATGTTGTTGTTATTATTATCATCATCATCATCATCATCATCATTATTATTAATCTTCAATT
>JANKOE010000206.1:13927100-13937110 GCA_026284465.1 Erythroxylum citrifolium | reverse complement strand
CACTTCTAACAATTTTTTATCTCAAATTTGATTTGAGTTTTTCTCCGAAAAAGATCCGTAGATACCATTAGAAGCCGGGCGATTGAACGGCTCGTAGAATTGACAATTTCGAAGAATTGGAAATTTGTAACAAAAAATCGGAAAAGGTTAGTTTAGCTTTGTCAATTTCTTGTTTTATGTTTTTAATTTAATTCTGTTAAAGTTGATTCTGTGAAAATTTTTATTTTATTTCCTCTGTGATTAGATTTGATCTTGCGTTAATTTTCCAACACACTTAAGGTGTTGTTGCAATTCCAAACAATGCTCTAACCCCAAAGTCTCCTGTGCACCGCGATATGTATCGATTTCTATTAGATTAACAGATATAGGAATTTAGGTTAAGGACATTAGAGTTTCTTTGCAATTAGTGTTCTTACTTCTTAGAATTAGGAATTTTCTTCAAGTCTGATGGGTAACAAATAAGTAATATATGAGTTTGCAAGAGAACGTAGGGTTGTTTTCTACCGCGTAATGATATTAAGTAAATCATTTTCCTAATCTAATTAGGTTCTAGTTTAACAAAATATTTTAAAATTACTTTGAGAAAACGTAAATGCCATGTTAGGAGCCAAGTGGGCCTCACTATGCCATATTGGCACTCTATATAGGACCTACTAATGCACCTTAATAGAAATTTGAGAGAAATGATAAAAGTCTTATCGATTTTCATTGTAATCTTTTGTTGCAAGACAAGAACATAAAATCTCATTTTATTACACAGTATAAAAGTACAAGAATTTTCAAGTTACAGTTGGGAGACGACAACATGAGACCATGATCACCTAGGAAATGGTTCCAGGCTTAGCTCCTATTCTCTGCCTTTGTCCATCTACCACCTCTAAATCCAACATCTCCAATAGGGAAGGCCACTAAATCGGGACACCAACCAGCATTTACAATCCTCAGAGATGGCATTGCTGTTTGCACCATTGGCCACTCCATTCCCAAGTCCGAGATAGATTCCAGCATCATCCCTTCAATTTTCCACACAGCACCATTCTCTCCCCAGAAACTTTGGTGCATTTTTTCAAGATTTCCAGAAGAAATTGACAAATACTTAAGCATAGGAAGTGAAATGGGGTTGAGCCAGGCAGGACTAATGCTTCCTGGATAAAATTTGAGGCACAGCTCATGGAGCTCTTTTGGAGGAAAGAGTTTGTCAAGTTTGTCAATGAGATCCGTACCATGACTGTCAAAGCAACTTATTATCAGAAATTGAAGTTCCTGGAGGTTTTCAAATACATTAACATCTTCATCATTGATCTCTGTGCCCTGGTTCAAATATAAGCTTAGTGTTCTGAGTCTAGTCAAGTTTCTCAATTCAGTAATCCGACAACCCTCTAACTGACTCGGTTTTGAAGGTCTGAAGCCTAACAAAACCTCAAGATTTGACAACCTTCCCAAACCTTTTGGCAAATACTCAAGCGAACCACAATGGCTTATGTCTAACACCCTAAGCTTCTTGAAGGTCATGAGATAAGGTGGCAGAGTTTTTAGATTGTGGCAATAACTGACATCCAAAATCTGAAGATTTTTTAGTTCCTCCAGCGATGGTGGGAGTTGAATCAAGGGGTGCGTGTTGCTCAAGCTGAGGTATGCTAAATGCTGAAGTGAACCAATGCGACATAAGAGACCTGTGAGAGGCGTGTCAAATATGGATTTCCTAATATCCAAAACTCGCATGTATTTGCAGTCACTAAGCCTACAAGCAATGCTAGATGAAACCTTGTTAACTTCGCCGGTCTTTGTTGTGGACAACAATGCTCGTAACCTTTGATTTCCAGTGAGTTGTTTTTCTTCCATCTTGGGACTAATCCCCAGATGACGGCAGCCAGTGCCAGTGAGTTTAAAGAACGAATCATCTTCAGCCATTCTGATAACCAGATCACGAACCATATCATGAACTTTGCAAGTGTAGATAGTTCCATTGTAAGTTTTATCAACCACTTCTAACAAACAACGATTTGTCAACCCAGAGAAACAGTCCTCCCCAGCTTCAGTTGATGGCCTACTAACTCTCGATGGGACAAATCCCTCACCAATCCACCAATGAACCAATTGTTCTTTTGTTATGACACAGTCTTCTGGGAAAATGGAGAAACTGAGGAAGCAAGACTTGAGGTATGGAGGGAGCTCATCATAACTCAATTGGAGCGAAGCCATCACCGAGTCATCATTTTCCACCAATTCATCTCGAAAGTTATCCACAATTCGTCTCCAATCATGGTAATAAGGTTTATAGAGCAAGAGTCCTCCAATTGCCTTGATTGCCAATGGAAGACCTTTACACTTCTGTACAATTTCATTCCCGACCGTTTCTAGCTCAGGGTATGTGCACTCACCACCATTTGCCGCAAATGCTATCTTTCTGAAGAGTAACCAACTATCACCGTCACTAAGGAAATTAGGTTTGTGGATTCTTGATTTAGGGACTCTCATCCTCTTTGCAACTTCCTCATTTCTTGTAGTTATGATTATGCTGCTTCCGTTACTCTTGGGCAAACCTTCAAAGATCCTAGTCCACCAACCTCCTTGTAGGCTCCATACATCATCCATCACAATCAAGTACCTCTTACCTAGAAGATACTGGTATATCTTTCTCAGCAATTCACCTTGGTCATCTCCTATGCTTGCATCTCCCAAGCTCCTGAGGATGCTTCTCATTATTTGTTTTTCATCAAATGTTTCAGAAACTGATACCCACATTCTCCTCTCAAAGTGATCTTCTATGTCTCTGTCATTGAAGACCTCTTGAGCAATGGTGGTCTTCCCCAATCCACCCATTCCAACAACCCCAATTGATAACATGCAATAATCTGCTTCAAAAAGCCAACCTTTAATCTTTTGCTTGTCACCTTCCAGTCCAACCACTTGAGTATGGTCATACACTGGAGAGCTCCATCTAGGCATTTGGTCATTGCGAGAATCAGTTCTACTCATTCCTCTAATGGTTGAAGGGCCAAAATAAGACATGATGTTCTGCTTGATGTTACTAATTTTTTCATTTATTTCCTTGAGTCGCTTTCCAGTTCGATACTGGAATTCAAATTTCGAACGATAGATACACATAAACCAACTGCTCTCCTCCCTTGACTGAAGTTGACAGTCTGCTAGTATATCTTCAGCTTCATAAATCAGCTCTCGCAAATTGCCCATAATCGTACATAGAGTCTTGTTCTTCCTCTTTTGTTTGTCTGCATCTTTGAGAAAGGATTGCATTAGTTGAAGCTCACTCTGCAACTTTTCAAATGGCTCTCTTAATTCATTAAATATTGTGCGGCCCTCATCTATCAGAGTCTTCAACAACCTCTCCAAGAATACAGAGACAACTGCATCGACCATGTCTTTGCCTGAAATTCTGAGACAGACAGAAAACTTCTCTAATCAATAGTTTGTTACAAGGATAGAACAATAGCCACCTCTGCTAACACCGTCACTGACAGAATCTTGCAAATGATGGCTAAATATTAAATGTTAGCATTTACCCAATCCACTTAGAAATTTCTTTATTAAAACTTCTGTACAGTAATGTAATGGCTCTTGGCAAAAAAGTTGAAGAGAAACAGGAAAATGAACAAGCATATGCTCAGAAACTCTGAAATTACAGGATAAAATGAGGGACAAGTCTGACAAAGCACATGTTCTTTTCACCTGAGAATTCCAGCATCGCGTAAGGACTAGTCATTAATCCTATATAGGGAGCTGTTAATATAGACATTATAAGTTTTTTGTGTTCAATTTCAAGCTAAAACCTCATCAGGTTCATGGACTCCTATGGTTACAAGGCATTACTCTTTGGATACTCCCAAAAGTTGCTCATTTAAGAAGTAGAATATACCCAACTAGCTAAGTTTCTGAAAAATATACAAACAACGAAACAAAACAACAGGCAGATACTGAAAGCAAAAAGTATAATTAAATCAAACTAATAACGAAAAGGTGTGATAAATTAGAAGCGGGGAGAATCCAAAACATACACTTGGTCTTTGTTCCTTGCTGATTTCTGTGGAACAGAGAACTTGTCCTGCAGTACCAGACAGAAGCACACGATTACCAAATTGATTGGATGAGCAGAAGAGAAGAGAAGATAAAGAACACTTGCTTGCAATAAGAGCCTCTCGAATCTCCCCTAAGTCTCCGATTGCAAACTGACGAAAGCATCCTTGTATTAGGCGAAGTTTTGTTCCAACATGAGGGCATTACGGTAATATGAAAAGTCTATTTGCTTGTCAACGCCAACGCAACAGTATTTATAGAGCATTTAAACCTTTTGAGAGGTGAAGGTATTTATATTTTATAGAGGAAAATAAAAGAGTTTCTTTCTTAAATAATTGAATAATTCAAAATACATTATTCAAAATACATAAATCATAAAAATAATTTTGAATTCCTATAAAAAAATTCTTTATGAGCTGTCAGGCATCATACGTTCGTTCCCTAACGGTATTAATAGAGCACTTAAACTTCTTGAGAGGTGAAGATATTTACAGAAAAAAAACAGAAGAGTTTCTTTCATATTAAATTTTAATTTTAATTAGAATTAGAATATTTAATTTTAATAAAATTAAATATCTTATTTTCAAACTTTTTAATTAAATAAAATTAAATATCTTATCTTCAAACTTTTCAATTAAGTTCAATTTAATTTAAATCAACTTTTTTCTTTTTAACTATTATTTTATATGTGACTTATTGGATTTCTAATATGTTAATAATGATTATAAAATATAATTATAATTCATAATTAGAATTAAACAGATTAAAATTTTTTAATTTATCTTTAATTATTAATTAAATAATTTATAATCAAAAATATAAAATGACGTCTAGTAATATATCATGATTACTAAAGAATGTCAAAGTGGTTTGATTCAACCTGTATATACATGATTATAATGTATAATTTAATCCTTTCATCATTCAATGTTCTAATTGAATATAAAGTATGAATTTATTGTCTACTCTTTTAAATCTAATCCTATTTTCTTGTTAATTAGTAATTGATTTATAATTAATATTTGAAAACATCTTTTCAAATCTCAATTCATTCTAGCTGTATGATTCCATAAATCACTACTAATCAAGAATAATTGAACATTCTCTTTAATTACTTTAAATTGACAAATCTTTTATTGACTTACTCAACTATTTTTATATATTTTATACTATATCTAAGTATTACCAATTTAGCTACCTTAAATAGAATATGTTATAAAAAGAATCAAAACATTGTAATTATCACATGAGATACTTTGATAATCTCAAATCTGGGGATTAATTTTATAACCATCATAATGAGGAAATCTGTAGATACATAAGTAATATTCTATTTAAGATCCATAAAATAGAGTTAGTTCAGTGAATTTATTCTATAATAATCACCATAAGTTTATTTAAGTATGTTTATGCTTTAATTTATGAGATCAATTACTTTCATCACAAAAAAATATAATGTGTGCTGGTTTTACTATTATATCAATATCTTGTCTTAATAAATCTACAACTAGGAAAATTTAGGATTAAACATAAATACAAATTAAGAGGGCAAGCCTTGGAGCAACTGATAAGGTTACTCCTTTGTAATCAGAAGGTCATAGGATTGAGTCACGGAAGCAACCTCTTTTTAAAATGCAAAGGGAAGGTTGCGTACAATTGATGATCTCCCCTGACCCTTACAAAGCGGGGAGCCTTGTTCATTAGGGTTTGAACAAAAAAAAAATACAAATCAAATCTCATTATTATTATCTCATTATAATTTCAAATTCATAGTAATTATTACAAAGATTTATCTTTATTATTAAAACATAAAATATAATAAACAAAACATATAAAGATAAAGATTGCCTTTATTAATTAAAATAACAATGTTATACATAAAATTGCAGCCAATCGATTGATTGTAAGGACTTGAACTATCTCTCACTTGCACTACTATAACCATCCGTATATTGATTATGCCTCTTTTAAGACAACAGCTTAGTGAGGGGATTTACAAGATTCTTTTCAGTAGAATCTTGCTCTAAAGTTTCAATCTATAATCTCCCTGATGAAGTGAAACTTTATGAATACATGTTTGGACTGTCTGTGAGACCTTGGTTCCTTTGTCTATTCAATGACGTCATTATTGTAACAATACAATACCATTGGCTCAATAATGCTAGGACTACTCCAAGTTTGATGATGAACTTCTTTATCTAAACTGCTTCCATTGTCGCCTCTAACATTGAAATGTACTCGACTTTGGTCGTAGAATAAACAATGGTTGGTTATATGGAACTCTTCTAATATATCTTACCACCATTCAAAATGAAGATGTACTTTGATTTTTATTTTCTTTTATCTAGATTAAATTGAAAACTAGTTAAATACCCCTAAACTCTTAGTTTAACTCTTTCGTAGACCAAGAAAACATCTTTAGTCCTTTTCAAATACTTTACAATGCTTTTCATAGTTGTTTAGTGACCATTACCAAGATTGACTTTAAAACTATTCGCTACACTCGAGGTATAAGAGATATCTGGTCTATTACTTAGTTTCACATATATGATTGATCCAATTGTCGAAGCATATGGAATCCAATTTATTTTATCTCTCTCTTCTTGTGTCTTTAGACACATTTTCTACGAGACAAATTCCATACGACATGGGTAAGAATCCACTTTTGGAATTCTCTATACTAAACCTCTTTAACACTTTATCCATGTACATAAATTAAGATAAGCCAAGCTACCTATTTTATTTATCCCTATAGATCTTTGTTCCCATAATATAGTCTGCTTCTCCTATATCTTTCATAAAGAAGTTCTTAAAAAGATAAGTTTTTACAAATTGAAGCATCGGTATGTTGTTTCCAATCAGCAATATTTCATCCACATAGAGCACTAGAAAGGTGAATACACTCCCACTAACCAGTTTATAGACACAGTTTTCATCCACATTTTTTATAAAATCAAACTCTTTGATTATTTCATTAAAGAAAATGTTCCAACTCTATGATGCTTACTTAACTGCATAAATGATTTTTATAACTTACTTGATTGGGAAATCTCTTTGGTTCAAACTTTCAAGTTATATCATATACACATCATCAAGGAAATTCCTATTAAGAAATGTTGTTTTGACATCTATTTGTCAGATTTCTTAATTATGATATCTGACTATAGCCAATAAGATCCTTATAAATTTAAGCATAGTTATTGCGAAAAGGTTTCATCAATATTAACTCCTTTTTTTATTTACAACCTTTAGTCACTAACCTTACTTTATATATACACATTACCATCAAAGCCAGATTTTCTCTTAAGAACCAACATGCATCCAATATGTACAATATAATCAAGAGCATCTACTAAAGTCCATACCTGGTTAGCATAATTAGATTCCATTTTAGATCTTATGGCTTCATGTCATTTTCAAGAATCAATGATAGATATTGCTTCCTTAAAAGTAATAGGTTCATCATTCATGAGTGATACATTATCTTTCCCCTTTTCAATATATAGATCTAATTTAATAGGCGGATGATGTATCTTACTATTGCATTACAAACTATATGTCTTTTGAGCTCTTGGTAATATATCATATGTAGTATGTTTTGAGACAAATACTTTTTTCTTAATAGAATGCCAAAATTGATATTTGATACTTTTTTTTAAATACCCAATAATTTGCATTAAGATAAACCAGCTTGAAATTTATCAGATGTGCAAGTCTTCATATAAGCATCACATTCCCAAATCTTTAGGTGACAATTTTGGTCTATAACTGGTCCATATCACATATAATGTCTTGTCAATCAATTTGGATAGCCTTTATTTAGAAGGTAAGTAGCAAGTTCAAGGGCATATCTCTAAAAGGAGATAGGAAGGACTCCATGACTTACCATGGAACGCACAATTTCTAAATAAACTATAGTTTCTCCTCTCAAACATTGTATTATGTTTTGAAATTCTATGAGGATTTTATTGTGAGATAATCACTTTTTTTTAAGTAACCCAAAAACTCATAGTCTAAGTACTCACCACTTTGATCATATGTAAGTGTCTTAATACTCTTACTCGTTTGTTTCTCAATCTCAAATCTAAATTCTTTAAACTTTTTAAATGATTCAAAATTTTGTTTCATTAAATACATATAATGATATTTGGAATAATCATATGTGAATGTAATGAAATATGAATATCTACCTTTATTATGAGTAGGCAACGGGCTAAATACATCTGAATATATAAGATTGAGTAACTCATTAACACGCTCTCCCTTTCCACTAAACGGTAGTTTGGTCATCTTTTCTTACAAATAAGATTTACAGGTTTCATATGATTCAGAATAAAATACCGAAATATCCTTTTTTATGTAATTTTGTGATTCTAGTTCTATTGATAGACCCTAACCTTTAATGTCATTAATAAGATAGATTTTGATCACTTAACTTTTCTTGCTATTTATGCTAAGGATTGGCATTTTTAGATCTAATTCATATAAACAATTTGTAAGTAATCCATCTTCAAAATAAACATCACCTTTATTCAAATCTAAATAAAAAACAGAAATAATATTTGTAGTAACTATTGGAACATAATCTAATCTATTACAAGGTTAGAAGGCAAAGTTAAATTACAAGTTTTTACAGCTAATGCAACAACTTTTGCTTCATTACCAACTTGCAAGCCCAAATTACCTTTCCTCAATTATCTACTCCTTGTTAACATTTGAACGTTATTACAAATATGAGAACCACACCCATTATCTAATACCAAAGAATATAGAACAGAAGTAGAAAGATTGATCTTAATTATAAACATACATAAACAAATAGCTTAATTAAGCTTCTTATCTTTTAGGTTAGTAAGACAAACTTTGCAATCCCTCTTCCAGTGTCCATTGCCTCTATAATGTAAATATATGCCCTTATCATTATTCTTTTTCTTGACACCACTTTTTGATTTTTCTACTTTATCAGAAGCCTTTTGTTTTTTGTTCTTATTCTTTTTGAAGCTCTTTTCATTACTCTTAAAAGAATTCTTAATAAGAACAAAACTCAATTCATAACTCTCCACTTTATTTGTATACAACTCCTTTTGATGCATAATTATAGTATAATCATTTATGTTTTCACGCTACTTCTGAAGCTTAGGAGATAAGTTAGTCAACATAACATATTTCTTATTTAACATTATAAATAAGACATTGATATGTCTCTCAAACTTCATTAGTTGTATATGAACTAGGCTCTGATGGAATTAGTGTCAAGAACATAAAATTTCTTTCTTACCTGAGACCAATTGTTAAGTTTGAAAACCTGTTCAAGAAATTAGTTATAATAAGCTTATTAGCATCTAAGATGTTACTCCTCAAGGATAAATTGCTATTAATTTTCTTTAACAATTAAAAGATATAAAAGAGCAAGTATTAGTTAATATCACAAAATCAAACATAATAAGGACTTTATTCAGTGGGCTAAGATTCCATTCAAATTTAGTTAATCATAAATTTGCTTTATAGACCATCTAAATTTAAATTAGGTAGAAAATTTTTTTTCAATCACATATTGTATGAGTCCTAGATCTATTAGGTAACAACTTTTTGTCAAAATATATCTTATATGTTATTAGTTAAGTATGACTCCTAGATCCATTAGGTAACAACTTTTTGTCAAAATATATCTTGTATGTTATTAGTTAAGTATGACTCATTAATTTAAGATGAAATATACTCAGGTTTAAGGAGTCATAAGTTTAATTTAAGATAAAATATACTCAGGTTTAAGGTGTCACAAGTTTCCTTAACAAGCCTTACAATAAACATAATCTAATTTTATTCTTAACTAATAGAAGATGACTGTCACGACATTAATGTGTACTTAATATTTAATTGGAAGATTAAAATTTTTTAAAAACTAGGTCTTAACAAAATTAATCTAATATCATTATATTAATTATTTATAACATAATCAAATTATGAAAGAAAAC
>JANKOE010000206.1:13845826-13858060 GCA_026284465.1 Erythroxylum citrifolium | reverse complement strand
TTATTGAAAAAGATGTATTTGATAATGTGAAGAATGAGGATATCATCAAACATTTTCAGAATATGAAAACTCGTAGAAAGTATGTTTGAAAACAATTAGTTTAAATATTTTGTATTTAATATTGCAATATTTATTTTATGTTATTGTTTAATAGAATGGTGAAGTATATAGTTATGTGGATACGAAGTCAATGTGGATCGTTTATTTGTACAAATAACTTTTTTTTCTTATTTAATCTTTTTGTATATTAATGTTTACCATTATTAATATATATATACATTGCCCCCTGAAACAAATTCCTGGCTTCGCCACTGTCTAAAGATACTCTAATAGAGCTTCAACGCAACCTAATCTCAAATCATTTAGTGCATACAACTGATAATTAAGATTAGGAATAAATATAGCCTTAGTTTTCCTCCAAAACTAAAAATTTAGATCATCTTCATTCCATATCTGTTTCCAATTAGCATAATGTGTCTTACACACATTCTAAGCTCAATATTTAGTAAAACTATTTTCATTGCATGTAGCAAATCTTGTATAAAAATAAAAATAAATAAAAATAAAAGTTTTCATTAAGTGTATATATATAAACATTTGTTATTAATTCAATAAAGACATACCTTTTTCATGTCAAATATGAATGTGAAGCCACTAGCATCTCCAAGTTGTAGATTTGAAATAAAAAGCTCTGGAAACCACTTTCATATTTCAGTACACTCAACATCAACCACATCCCAAGCAATCGGAAATATTTGATTGTTTTCATCCCTTCCAACAGTAGCCAATAACAGTCTTTTACATATTCCTTTGAAGAAACATCCATTTAGTCTTATTATTGGTTTACAACCATCACTCTCACCCCTTTTACAAGCACTAAAACAAATATAACACCTTGTAAAGATCCTTTTACCTTTATGATTAATGCTTATTCTAATTGTCCACCCTGAGAGTTTAGCAAATTCCTCCACAATTAATTTTGCTTTCTTACAAGTGTTCAAGTTCACATCCAACTTAAACTCCGTCCTTAATAAGCACTTTAATTGAACAAACTTGATATATGGTTGTAACTCAATCATGTCTTTACAATGGCTTACAATCCATTTTGATATGATGAGCTTATTAATGTTTGTCATTGTATAACTTTGCTAAGGTTCATATCTCTTCACGAAAATTTTTTTAATCATTTCTCTCCAAACTTGCAAAAAGTAACCAAGGGCACTATGATCTATATATCACTCTCAGTCGATTCTCATTTTTTATGTATTTCAAATCCAAACTCTTTGTAATGGGGTATTTAATTATGGTCTCCTTAATTCTTTTGCATCTTTAAACTTCAAACCTACATCCCAAGCAGGAAGATTAGATGATGGATCATAATATAGGTTTCTACATTTACCTCTTCTTCATGCACTGTCAACATCTTCATCTAAACTTATATAATATTAACTTCGGTACTTTCAATATACTCAATGTCTTTTTCATATACAAAATCCTCTTATTCATTTTTATGCCATTTTTCATTTTCATGGTTTTCAATATCGTTATTCACAGTCTCATCTTTATTTCTTTTCCTGGACTTCCTCTCTTTATATTTTGATTTGACAACTTATAGCTCATCATCATCTCTTGCACTTTCACATTCCAAATCAGTCACCAAATCATATCATCATTTTTAGCAGAAGCATTATGCACATCTTCATTAGGCACATTATCATTAGTAAAACTATTAGGCAAGTCATCATCAGTAGAAGCACTATGCACATCATCAACAAAAGCATTAACACATCATGTCCAGTAGTCACAGCATCATGCATAGTATTAACACCGCCATGCTCAATACAACATCATCATGCTCAAGATTTACAAATTCATGTTCTAAATTCAAAACATCAAGCTCACCATTAGGCACATTATTCAAATCTTCATGCTCAATACACACATCTTCAATAAACACACCACTATCATCGTTGTCATTTAATAATACAATTTTTTCTTCAATATTTTCTCTATCATTTATTGTACTTACTCCGAAGATAAGCAGTTCATCCACTATGTAATGATTATCTTCTTCTTTATTTGTTAGATCTATGTTATCATCACCATCATTCATATTATCTGCTTTGATGCTTTCTCTTCATTATTCTCACCTTCAAAATAAACATCCACTCTTCCATAATTTTCAATAATATAAATCAAATCAAAAAAATTTGAGTCATCTACAATCTCAATCAACCCACCTTCTTCATGTTTTTTTGGTTGCCTATAATATACTTTCTCCAGTCTATCATACCAATTATGATTAGCAGTCCAATATAATTAACTGGGTCAATAACTTCAACTAATATTTTACTACCACCAATGAATTGAAATTAATTTTGCTTATCAATTTCTCCCCTATAGTGAAATGGACTTCCTTTTTCAATGGGATTCCACATCCTAATAAAATAAGAATCAAAAGAGCAATAAGTTATTCGACCTCAATTATGGAGCAAATCCCTAATTTAATAATAAAAACTTTCATTAAAACTGAAATCCTCAATTTAGCAGGAAGTGTAACCACATAAATTAGGAAAATAGCTAATTTACCTCACTCTGGACCAATTAACCAAACCATGCCAACGAGAATGTCCTCTGTCACGAAAATATCCCTCCTAATCCTTTAAGGCCACAATATGCATACAAGAATGACTATTTTCATGAAGGTTTTCCTCCGACTCCTTTATCATGAATATCTTGTCTTCCTCCACTCTTTAGTCACCAACATCTTTGTAAATTCCTATTTATGCATTAAATCACTAATTTAATAATAGTTGATTCTATAAAAATTGAACTCCCTAATTGAAGAAGAAACTGAAATCCTAAAAATGAGGGAAATCGCTAATATACCTCGCTGTAAACCAATTAGCCACACTTTACCAATGAGAATCTCCTTTTTACTCCTCTGTCATAAAGATATCCCTCCTAACCCTCTATGGCCAATCTTTTCCTCCACCCTCATTTCCAGCCTCCTTGACTTTGTCGTTTTTTTAAAATTACTATCAAAATTTTGAGTTCTTGTTTAGGGTTAGAAATTCTTACAAAATGCAAACGTTGGTTTTACATATTAAACTAAACGTTGTTTAAAAACTACGTCAGTTGAAGAAATAAGTTGCAATTGTAGGACAATAATGTAAATACATATTAACAGATCACCACAACTTGACACGTTGCCATAAAGGTGAAGCATGTTGCATAAACTCAAAGTTCCAGTGAAGCAATGGTTAAAAGAGAAATTTTTTAAAAATTTAAGGTTACTTTGGCAAAAAAATAAGTGTCAGGACTTTTGTGCACGCCACACCTAAGTTGGAGGACCAATTTAGGCCTTTTCCCTTTCTCTAAATATAAGTATGCACTATGTTATTTTGTATGGTGTTTTAAACTCTTATACCAGGTATGTCAAAATATAAAAGTTAGAACTAAATGACAATCCAAATGAATAAAAGAAATCATATATCACATCAATTTCAAGTTTTCTTCAGGGTGATTTATTATTTTTTATTATATAACTTACTGTTTTTTTCTAAATTGCTCTCATCTTAATTTTTTATAATGAATATTATTAATTTCGGGTAAAACATTTATCTGATTCCTCTGTCTTTAAAGGAAAACATTGACCTACTATGCATTGTCTTTAAAATAATTTTTTAGGCATTAACTAAAGGTATAATTTTTACCTTAAGGCTTCACAAAGATTTAAATAAGTCCATATTGTTATTTCTATTGCCACTTTTCAGATACAATAAGTACTATTTTAATAATGTTAGGATGCAATGAATATTATTTTAGTATCAACAGGGTGAAAAATGACGTGAGATAATAATAGATACTTAATTAGACTTTTTGTAGACCTATTAATTAAGAGACAAGATCTTCTATCTAGCCTTATTCTCTCTAACTTTGTCCAGTTAATAAAACGTCGTCGTTTTAGATTAAATTTTAGGCAACTCGATCACTTAAACATAACTGTCACGCCCATAACATAAGTGTCACGGGCATGACACAAGTCACAGGCGCGACATTCTTTTTTATTTTTATTTTTTATCATTTTAATTTTAATTATACTACTATTAGTTTAATAAAAAATTAAATTAAATTATAATTTTAATTATGCTACTATTAATTTTTATAAAAAATTAAAATAAAAATGATAAAAATAAAAAACAAAATAACATTTTCCATTTTTAATTATTTTAATTTTAATTTTTAAATAAAATTTTAAGATAAAAATTTAAAATTTAAAAAATTGACTAATTTATTAAAATTGTGTAATTAATCTGTAAATTATAGAAAAATGTTAAATTAAATTAAAATTTTTGATTAATTTTATTATTATATTATATTAGTATGCATGCATATTAATGCGATATTAAACATCTTGTACATTTATGTAAAGTTTTTCTTTCTATAGAGAATGCTAGTAAAATGCAAATAAATTTTACAATATATTATATATGTGGAATAATCTATTTTGATTTCAACAACTTATTTTAATTGATTAATTTACTAATTTTTTTTAATTAATTTATAAATTATAGAAAAATATTAAATTAAAATTTAAAATTGATCAATTTTTTATTATTATATGTTCTATGTTTTTAATTAGATTCATAAACTTAGTTTTTTGTAAAGATAAATATCTAAAATTTAAATTCTTATGAAAATATTCAAAAAGTATTAAGATATAATACTCATGTCCTTATAATTTTTTTAAAATCATTCCCTTATAAGTCATTTTATGCATAAACAACTAATACTAAATCGTTAATTTTACCAGCTGTTTATTAAAGATGTTTAATAAAATTATATGTTTATATATAAAATTCTAGAATTTATAAATTAATTAAAAAACTTTAGTAAATTAATCAATTAAAATAAGTTAATCAAAATAAATTATTCCACATATATAATATATTGTATAATTTATTTGCATTTCACAAGCATTCTCCATAAAAAAACTTTATCATAAATGTACAAGATATTTAATATTGCATTAATATGCATGCGGGCTAATATAACAATAATAATAATAAAATTAATCAAAATTTTAATTTAATTTAACATTTTTATATAATTTATAAATTAATTAAACAATTTTAATAAATTAATCAAAATTTAAAATTTAAAATTTTTATCTTAAAATATTTATTTAAAAAATTAAAATTAAAATTTAAAAAATGTGTCATAGGCATGACATAAATGTCACGCTTGTGACACAAACACGGGGGCATGGGGGTGGGAAAAAAAGAAGAAGCAAAAAGCTCGAGTCCTCTGGGGAAGAACCGACAGGAAAATGTAATGTGAAGATCTAGGAATTTCCTTTTATGATTGAAACAGTTTTCCCAACATAAGCAATAGTGGGATGAGTTTTCAATCTTCACTGTTACGACTTTCATGCATATCATTGGTCTATGATGTGTACAGGCCCGCAATTTACAACCGTATCTTGGATTGATGAAACTAAAAAATTTAAATTGAAACCGTAACTTGGAAAGAGTAGGAAAACGGGTTTCTTGATTTCACTTAATAGAAATTGATTTGTACTGCTGCACTGTGCTTCTTACAGCTTGCTCAACAGGTAATCTTTCCATGCTTGAAGCACCATAGAACCCATGAACTCCCTTGGTTCTCTTCAGTATAAATTCAGCCTCTCTCGGACCAGATATTGGACCTGACAGTGTGTTGAGAGAAAAGATTGTAACCTTCAGTTCGAGTGGTTCATTGTTGACATGAAGATGCCAGAACTTTCAAAACTCAAGCAAAGACAAATGTTTAAATAACAAGAATCGGTTTTTATTGATTATGCATAGAGTGCAGCAAATTTCTAACAGATGTAACTGCTGGAACTTCAGTTATGAAAATTAAGTAGCTTGTTAATTTACCTCCATGGCACAAGACAATAACATTAGGGTTGATCCTATGTGCCGCATCTGCAATAGATTGTACACGAACAACGCTTTCCTCAAGTGAGACAGCTGTTTTCGCACCAATAGATCCAGATGTTGTAAGCCCCATATGTGCCACAATGATGTCAGCCCCAACTTTGGCCATTTCTGTGGCTTCATTTTGGTTAAAAGCATATGGCGTTGTCAAAAGACCCATCTTATGTGCCTTACCAATCATCTGGACCTCCAAGCTGACCATTAAAAGGGGAAATATTAGCTAGCATAAATACATTGAGGATGAGCCAGCAAATTATAACACTTTAGATAATACCCATATCCCATTCCTGTCTCTTCCAGATTTTGCCTAAAATTGCCATCAAACAGGCCAACAGTTGGGAAATTTTGTACCCCAGAGAACCCAATAGATTCCAGCTGCCTTAGAAAGTAATCCATCTGGCGAAAAGGATCAGTAGCACAAACTCCAGCTAGAACTGGAGCCTCCTTCACTACCTGTAGATGCATTGATCAGTTCCAGCACTGGAGTATTACTTGAATAAATCCGCTGAAGGTTTATGATCCCAAAATTTAAGCAAGTTATTGAGGCTACTGGCAGAGATCATATAGGCCAAATTGAAGATGAAAAAGAAATGAGGAAAGTGAGGAAAATGAGGGTTCTCCACATCAATCCTACTGCAAGCCCCAATTTCGGAACCTATTTGTAGCTCACAATTTTGCATGTTAGTTATAACCCAGATTGTTGCAAGGACAACTGATTTTCAAGCCTAAAGTTAGTAGATCTTGCAGTCGAACTACTTTTCCACTTTTCTGCTTACTCAAGGCCACTATTCACTTTTGAGTTTAATGATACAATAAACATCACATTAGCACTTAATTCATTTTCTTGTCTTAGTTTTCCCTAATTATCATCATATGCAAAAGCTAACAACCAAATTCCAAAAAATTATAAAATGGTTCACAGTTCAGAAAAATGACAAAATAAGATGAATGTTTTATTTTTAAAAATCCAATATAATTTACAAACTTACAGGTAAAATTTCATTGGCCATGTCAACTACTATAGCATTAGCATCAGCAAAAGGCAATAAGCCGGCTAATGAACCCCTTCCAGCCATGCGAAATCGACCTGAGTTGTACAGAACTATTAGATCGACGCCACCAGCTTCTTCAAACTTTGCAGATATTCCAGTTCCAGCACCAGCCCCAATAATGGGATACCCTTTATCTATTTGATCTTTCAGTTGCTGCAATATTGCCCGAGTCCTTTGCAAAGTTTCTGTTATCATATGGTTTGTAACTGATAAGTTTGCAACCAATTATGTTTCTTTGTAATTTAATCACGGTGCAGAATATGCTGGTCAACTTGTCCATTTATTAGATATGTCCAACTGATAGCACAGGACTTTCTCTCTATTGTTTCTTAGAGCTACAAATGACATAACCAACACTTTTCTACCACCAAAAAGAGCATAGCTAATAGATATGAATGTTTGGATGATAATCACACTGTACTCTACTGAGCTTAATAAATTCATGATATTAATTAGTAGAAGTGTTAGAAAACTGTCATTGGCCCTATGATTTTGTTCCTGCTTAATAAGGATTTATGATTATAATTAGATAGATCAATGCTAACAATGTGTTGGATAATTATCGTAGATAAGTTTAGGAGATTATCTTCTAGGAAGTAAGTTTATCTTCTAGTAGATAAGATAAGATATACTATAGATAGGATAAGTTAGTAAATACAAAAAATCTAGTAGTTTGTAGTATTAGAATATATTATACTCATGTATAAATTACATATAATCAGAGAAATAAAGTGAATTTTCTTCTGATATTTTCTATACTCTCTTGTTTCATGGTATCAGAGCTACCAATTCTGGTAGCCTAATTTTTCCAGCCACATCATGGCTGGAGTTCAACCAACCTTTGGTTCCTTTGAAGAGTCCCAAACCTCATCCCAAACACGTAGTTATGTAATACTTTCATCCCAAAGTCCATCTCCTTCTATTGATAATCTTTCATTGCAAATCACGCAACATAGATTAAATGGAACGAATTTTCAAGAATGGTCCCAATCAGTCATGCTCGTAATCAAAGGAAGAGGCAAGGCTGGATATCCAACAGGGGCAGTTCCTCAATCACACGAAACAACAATCACTTACGATGCTTGGGAAGCTGAGAATTCTATTGTCATGGCTTGGCTTATAAATTCAATGGGAGCCAAAAATAGGAAGAACCTACCTATTCTGCAAAACTGCAAGAGAAATCTAGCAGGTTGTGCAAGAAATATATTCTAATTTCGAAAACACTTCTCAGTGCTTTGAAATCAGATAAAAAATCAGAAATACTCAACAAGATAATATGTCAGTTACTGAGTATTATAACTTACTGAATTATGTCAGGAAATTGATCTATTTTATGCAGTAAATTGGAAGTGTTGTGCTGATGCCAAGAAGTATGAAAAATTATTGGAAAAGGAGAGAGCTTTTGATTTCTTGCAGGGACTTAACGTTGGACTTGATGAAGTAATTGTTACACGTAGCACAGACCCTATTACGTACTCAGGATCATACATGAAAGGGTAAAAACGAAGAAAATGTGGAATACCTGTTTTCGGGTCCATTCCGACTTTCAAAGCAGTTTTCGCCATCCAAACGAGCTCCGATTCTCCCGGGCCAGTTGAGGAAGTTATTCACTGTCGTTCGGTCTAGGCCTTTCTATAGTTTCCTCAATCACGAGCTCTCTTAACTGGTCAGAGAATTTTATGCTCGTGAACCAGCTGAGTAACTGCAGGAGACCTTAACCTTTATATAACTTCCATATCGGGCTTCCCTATCACAAGACCGATATGGACCAGGTCCACATTGAAAGGGATTCATTTTCCTCCCAGACTTCAACCCATTAATTTAGATCATTTATTGGGTCACTTTATTACCTTTATCTGGATCGAATTACTTAACTTAACCGGTAATTTATTGAAAACCAAAATTACAATTAATAGCTGTCCATTTAAAAGGAGAAAGACAAAAATGCCCTTAACCTTAAGGGCAAAAATGTCTAACAATCTCCCCTTTAGACAATTATTAATTGCAGTTTTGTCAAGTTCAAAGCAGTTAAAAAAATCGGCTAAGTTACGCTACTGTATTGGTACCAATTTTAAAAAAAAATATTCAATCCAAAGGTAATGAAAGTCCACCATTCTATCTTGCAAGGTTTTCGATACCGAAAAATATCAAGCACATGTGTCATATGTGACACAGGTCCAATATAATAACAAATGTCTAATACCTCACTAACATGAACGGGAAAATGGAGTGTGGCAAACTACGATGATACCTGGATGATCTAAAATGTATCATCTTCGTTTGTAGGTCTCGATTTCTCTAACTTTATGCTAAACTGCAACAGAGAAATCCTGTATTCTCTCACTGGATGCTAAACAACATTAGAGAATATGTTCTCCAACTGAATGCTAAACAACATTAAAGAATTCCTTTATGGGATCAAAACCTCATATCCCTCTATGTCATACGAAACTTTAAGGATATCCATACGAACTTAATGTGTTTAATGACATAGATGCAAGGTCAATCTTTATATATGGCCTTATGACCTTTAAAATGCTTGAGATTAACACAATTCTCAAGACTTCCATATGTATTATGACTATGCACAAAAACAATTATTACTGAGAATAAAAGAAAATGAAACAAATAACCATAATGTCATAATACATCACAATACACAAAATATTAAGGAGCAAATACAATGATCCCTAACTAATACTGTCTAAGAACTTCAACACGCCCATACTGGATACATGTCTGATAAACACTAATGGGCAAAGTCCTTTACTCAAGGGATTAGCCAACATTTCCTCAGTGCTGATGTGCTCCACTTCAACATCACCTTTCTGAATCAACTCCTTTATGGTCAAATATTTGACCTCTAAATGTTTAGATACTGTGATATTCTTGTTGTTGTTATTGAACAATACTGCAGCAAGATTATCACAGTACAACGGAATGGGTCTAGCTATCGAATCCACTACAGACAACTCATAAATCAAGTTTCTGAGCCAAACTGCCTGTGTAGTAGCTTCATAACATGCAACAAACTCTACATGCATGGTAGAGGAAGTTACCAATGTCTGCTTGACACTCTTCCACGATACTGCACCATCTGCCATCATGAAGATGTATCCTGATGTGGATTTGCGATCATCCGGACACATAGCAAAATCGGAGTCCGTATATCCTGTGAGGATCAAATCGTTGACCTTCCTGTATGTCAACGCATAATCCTTGGTACCCTTTAGATATCTCAACACCAGTTTGATTGCATACCAATGGTCCATACCAGGGTTGCCCTGATATCGACCTAGTAGTCCAACGACAAATGCAATCCGGTCTAGTGCACACCTGTGCATACATCAAGCTATCTACTGCACTAGAGTACGGAATATTCCTCATAGCCTCTCTCTCAACTTAATTCTTTGGACACTGTGCCAATGACAATTTCTCTCCGCGAGAGATAGGTGCTACAACAGGTTTACAATCAACCATATTAAACCTTTGTAGCACTCGCTCGATGTATGCATTTTGCGAGAGGCTCAATGTGTGTTGAGATCTGTCTCGGTGAATCTGTATACGGAGGACACAAGATGCTTCACTTAAATCCTTTATGTTGAAATGTTTGGCCAAAAGTTGCTTTACTTCATGCAACATGGTCAAATCATTCGACGCGAGCAAGATATCATCGACATACAGAAGTATAAAGATGATTCTGCTCCCCTTGACCTTATAGTCTAAGCATTTTTCGACTTTGTTTTCTAGAAAGCCAAATGAGGTTAGAACCTCATCAAACTTTAGGTACAATTGTCTGGAAGCTTGCTTCAAATCATATATTGATTTATTCAACTTACAGATTTTTTCAGTTGCATCTTGATCCTGAAAACCTTCATGTTGCTCCATATAGACCTCTTTATAAAGGTTACTATTCAGGAAAGCGGTTTTAACGTCTATTTGATATAGCTCCATATCATAATGAGCTACTATTGTCATCATCACTCTAAATGCATCCTTTGAGGATACAGGAGAGAATGTAACATTAAAGTCAATTCCCTCTCCCTGAGAGAATCCTCTGGCAACAAGACGCGCCTTAAACCGCTCAACTTGATCTTGTATGTCCTTCTTGGTCTTAAATAGCCACTTGCAACTGACAGACCTGCAATGTTGAGGTAAATCAACAAGCTTCCACACCTTATTATACCTCATAGATTGCATCTCATTCTTCATTGCTTCTCACCACATATCCGCATGAAGTCCAGAAACGGCTTTTGTAAAAGTCACTGGATCCACAACTTGTCCTATATCATAGTCTTGTTTACCTAAATAAACTATGTAGTCCAATGAGATAGCAGGTCGCCTCTTTTTGGTGAATCTACGTAACTGCATAGGCTCTTGCACCTTAGAAACCTCTTCCTTAATAGGAATAGGTTCCTGTACCTGCATAGGCACAGTACCCAAGCCTTCATCCACCGAAACCGACTGTATAAGAGGTTGTGGATACACAATAATGGTAATATCCGTCCTACTATCTACTGGAGGATGCGAAGATCCTCCTTCATCATAGACATCGTGTTCCAGAAACTTTGCCGTTTGTGACTCCACTATTCTGGCTCCTCCTTCTCTATAGAAAAATCTGTAGCCCTTATAGTGGTCAGGATAACCAACTAGATAACAACGAGTCGAACGAGATTGCAATTTACTTTCATGAGGATTATACAACCTTACCTCAGCAAGGCAGCCCGCACACGAATATGTGCAAGACTTGGTTTCCTTCCAACCCAAAGTTCAAAAGGCATCTTTGATACTGACTTGCTCGGGAATCTGTTCAAAATGTATAATGATGTCTTGATGGCTTCATCCCAAAGGTATTCGGGTAGGTTAGTCCTGCTCTGCATTGACCTCATCATGTCCTTTAGGATGCGATTACGCCTTTCGGCCACACAATTTTGCTTAGGACTACCTGGCATAGTGAACTGAGGCACTATTCCAGCCAATTCCAAACACTTGGCAAACGGACCTTTTTCTTATCCTGTAACTCCATGTCTGTCATAGTATTCCCCTCCTCTATCAGATTTGACAATCTTTATTGATTTTCCCAACTGGCTCTCACCTTCAATCTTAAAGATCTTGAACTTATCAAGAACTTCAGACTTCTCTTTAAGCAAGAACACATAACCATAATGGGAATAATCATCTATAAATGTCAGGAAGTACCT
>JANKOE010000206.1:13749757-13760027 GCA_026284465.1 Erythroxylum citrifolium | reverse complement strand
AAGAATGCATACATTGAGTATGTGTTACAAAGGTTTAATACGGTTGACAGTAAACCTGTCGTAACACCTGTCTCTCATAGTGAGATAATCTTTGGTACAATACCCAAAGAATAAAGTGAAGAGAGAGATTATGAGGAATGTTCCGTATTCTAGTATGGCAGATAGCCTGATGTATGCTAGGCTATGTACTAGATAGGACATTGCATTTACTGTTTGACTGTTTGGTTAATTTCTGGTTAATCCAGTTATAAACTTTTGGAATACAGTCTAGTGAGTATTGAGATACTTGAAGGAATCAAGGATTATATGTTGACATATAGTAAAATCAACAGACTAAACCTCGTAGGGAATTCAGATTTAAAGTTAGCTATGTGTTCAGATGATCGAAAGTTCACTTAAGACTACAGTTCAAGTTTGCATATGGTACATACTTGTAGAAGTGTGCAAAGAGACACCGGTAACTTCCTCGACTAGGCATGCAGAGTGCATGCTAAGGGGCTGCTTCGCAGACGGTTTAGCTCAGAAATTTGATTTCTGAGTTATCTGTGGTCCATTTAGTAGCTAGACTCATTTGGTTTTACTGTGACATTCTTCTTATAGTGTTGTTTTATGACAACGAAGAATATCACAAGGTCATAACAATTAAAGATCAATTATTTGGTCATAAGGGTGTTCACGCGGAAAAGTGACATTAAGATTTGGAGCATTTAAGAATTGAGGAATTATGAGTCGATCATTTAACTAAAGGACTTTATCCACTTGTGTTTGTAACACAAGTAAACAGTATGGGTGTTTTGATGTCGTTAGACACTGCCAGTTAGGGGATCGTTATGTTTGCTCCATGTACATTTGTACATTTTGAAGTATTATGATAGTATGATGGTTATTGATAAAGATGATTATTGTTTATCCTCAGTATTAAGTCTCATCATACATTGTCATAGTACGTATGAAAGTCTTAAGATTTGTGTCAATCTTAAGCATTTGAAGGTCATTGGGCATATATACAAATTGACCTTGTGCCTATGCCATTTAGACGCATACAGTTTAACATAGATATCTATAAAGTTTGACATGACTTAGGGGGATATAAGTTTTTAATCCCATAAAGGTTTTCTAATATAGTTTAGCATTCAGTTAGAGAACATAAAGGTTTTCTCTAATGTTGTTTAGTATTCGGTTAGAGAAAACAAGATTTCTCTAATGCAGTTTAGCATAAAGTTAGAGAAATCGAGACCTACAAACAAAGATGATACAATTTAGATCATGGAGGTATCATCGTAGTTTGCCACACTCTATTTTCCCATTCATGTTAGTGGGGTATTAGGTATTCGTGATTGTATTGGATCTGTGTCACATAGGACACATGCATCTGACGCTTTTCGGTACTGAAAGCCTTACGGAACAGAATGATGGACTTTCGTTATTTTTGGATCAAATGTTTCGTTTTTAAAACTTAGTCGACTAATACAGTAGCGTGGCTTAACCGAGTTTTAAAATTGTTTTTAAACTAGAGTCTACTGCAATAATGCTTGTCCAAAGGGGAGATTGTTAGACATTTTTTTTGTCCTTAGGGGCAATTTTGTCCATGTCTCATAAAGTTGGACTAACATTAATTGCAATTTTGGTTTTAAAATTAATTATCGGTTAAGTTATGCCATTTGATCCAGATAAAGATAATAAAGTGGCCCAATAAATGATCTAGATTAATGGGTCGAAGTTCGGGTGAAAAATGAGTCCCGATTAGTGTAGACCGGGTCTATATCGGCCTTGTGATGGGGAAGCCCGATATGAAAGCTATATAAAGGTTAAAGTCTCCTGCAATTATTCAACTGGTTCACGAGTATAAAGTTCTCTGAGCCGTTAAGAGAGCTCATGATTTGAGAAAACTGTAGAAAGACCTAACCCGTGAGTTGGTGATCACTTTCTACTAAAGGTCTCGGGAGATTCGGAGACGTTTGGAGCTCGAAATCGGCATCGAAAACAGAGATGAAACCGAAATCCAGGTATTCCGCATAAACCTTTGTTTTAATCCTTTCATATAGATCCGGGATACGTAATAAGGCTCCCACTACGTACTAACATCTCTTTCTTCCTTTTCTTTTAGCGGTTTGACGATGGAGAGAGGGAAGAAATCAGGAAATTTTCAAGTACCAATGAGACTGCAACAGAAGTAATAATTGTCTTCAGAAATCAAGCATCTAATAATTGTGTTACGTACAAAGGAATTCTTTTATTAGTCTCAGAGCTCGCACATGTACGTAGTGCACATATGTACACAGGAACCGAACCAGCGCTGGGCAACCATACCTTCAATCATACATATCACTGAATCAGATATGGAGTACTTACCCACTTTGCTTCTTTTACGGCAGTTGTGTGGAGCCTTCCTAACAACCGTCACAACTCACAAGACAGTGCAGGAAGGATTTAGGTCGTCGTACTCGTACCGGCACATTGGAGCAAAAACGATTCTCTGGCACTTTGGACATGTGTGAGGCCCATATCCCAAAGTCTTCACATCATTCTCCGCCCTGTTACTCATACCGTCGGGCTTATTTTGAGTCGCTGGTTTCGGCGGTGGTCTGACTCACAACCTTTACATGCTTCCTTGTTTTTCTTGTTCGGACAATAATGTCACAAGGGTCTGCTTCTGCTGTGGCAGCTGCTGTCCCCTTGTCTTCGTCAACCTCGGTTCTGTTAACTACCGCACAATCATGACAAGACATCTGTAAAACGTAAACTTTTTGAAGACAGATAAATCGCTGGTTCGAACTGATTATTTTTGGTTTGAAATCTTAAACTGGATTAAAATAATGTTTATGGTATATCGGGCTTCTCAAAATTTTAAAAATTAAAAATTATATATATATATAAATATGAGGATAAAGTTATTTTAGGGCTAGTAGTTTATTAGGCCCCTTAAAATTTAAAAAAATTAAATATTTAAATCCTCCTATTATAAATTTCTGGCTCCGTCACGTACTTCTTTTAGACAACCAGCAATGGACTCTTACCTTCTTCAATGGAAGATACTGCTTTCAAAACCTCTTTTTTGAATTTCGGGCCTGAGGTATTAACCTTCAAGACAGTTCTTTGTTCCGTGGAAAAACTTTTCAATCTAGAACTGAAATATTATTCTTTTTGTGCAAACACTCACCTTCCAGGAAGTCATCGAGCTAGTATCTCATGTGCTAGCTTGTCAGATGATTTAATCTTTAGACTTAATAGCGTCAGTAATTTAATTAATAGCCGTGGAACCCTCTGAGTATTGGCATATTTTTCATTTCTTTTCTGTTATCTTTTCATTATTCTGACCTGATCAAGCTATTATTGCTGGTAACCATCATGGAGGATGATCGTCACGTCTGATCTCCATGTGATGATATCAGAAATAAAAACAAACGGACAACAGGCAAGAGATATGCAAGTAGCGTGATAATACATGAAAAGAAAATAAGGTGGAGTAGATATTTGGAAGATAAAATTTGTGCGAATTACACTACAACAAAAACGACTTTTGGCTACAAAAAAAAATCGTCGCTGAAAGTCCCAAAATTGTCATTAATAATCATTAGCGACAATTTATATTTGTTGCCAAAAATGCCACCAAAGTTTCGAAGTTAAAAACTATATGGGATGTTTTTCGTTAATCGTTATTAATAGTTTTTGTCTGAGCTTTATTTTAGTAGAGAAAAAGTATTAGCAACATTTTACCTTTTGGCTACACTTAATTTTTGTACCTGAAAATTATTAGCTACGTTTCTAGAAATTATTAGCGACATTTTAGCTAAACTAGAAACGCAGCCAAAAGTTTTTAACTACGTTTTCAGAAGTTTTACCTACATTTGTTAAAACGTAGCCAAATATTTTTAATTACGTTTTATAAAATGTAGTCAAATTTTAATATACATTTTAATTAAATGATATACCATGTTGAAATTATAATTATTTGTGACATTTTTAATCTATATTATTGTATATAATATTTAGATTTTTTGTTAATTTATTATAAAAATAATACAAAAATAATTGATAATTTAAAGTATTGTATGTAAAAATAAAATATCATTCAATTTATTCGTATAGAAGATTTTAGGGTTAATTATAAAAATCTCAAACTTTGCTCAATTTTTCAATTATAATCTGAACTTTAAAAAGTAGCTATTAAATACTCAAAATTTCAATTTTTTTATTCTAATTCGACGTTAGTATTTCCGTTACCTTTTCTGACGTAACTTGTCACGTATTCCAGAAATCCTAACTATTAATCCACGTTAGCCAAAATTAACACAAGTGATAAAAATTAATAAAACGACGTTGTTTAATCACATAACTAAAACGATTTCATTTCAAAGAAATAAAATCCCTAAATCAATTTAATCCCTCCCCAATGCCCTCAGCTTCGTTTTCAATTTATTCTCCCAATGCCCTCACCATTCGTTTTCAGTTTCTTCCCTTCGTTTTCAGTTTGTTATCCCGACACCCTCACCGTTTGTTTTCAATTTTTTCTCTTGATGCCCTTAGCCCTCAGCCCTCAGCCCTCAGCCCTCAGCCCTCAGCCCTCAGCCCTCAGCCCTTCGTTTTTAGTTTGTTCCACTAGGAAGCTCATTTTGCTCTCGCATCGAGAGAACAAACTAAAAACGAAGAGCTAAGAGCGTCAAGAGAAAAAATTGAAAACGAAAGGTGAGGACGCCAGGATAACAAATTGAAAATGAAGGGAACAAACTGAAAACGAATGGTGAGGGCATCGGGAGAACAAACTGAAAACGAAGGTGAAGGCACCAGGGAGGGATTAAATTGATTTAAAGATTTTATTTCTTTGAAACGACGTTATTTTAGTTATATGATTAAACGATGTCATTTCATTAATCTTCATCATTTGTGTTAATTTTGGTTGACGTGGATTAATAGTGGGGTTTCTGGAACATGTGGTAAGCCACGTTAGCAAAGGTAACATAAATGTTAACATCAGCTTAGAATTAAAAAAAATCGAAAATTTGAGCATTTAACTGTCACTTTTTAAAATTCAGGCTATAATTGCAAAATTGAATAAAAGTTTGGGATTTTTTTTGTAATTAACCCAAGATTTTAATTCCAACTTCAAAAATACTTATATATAAAATAATAAATATAGAGATTAGTTTACAAGATATAATGCAAATCACTTAGCCTCGTTTTTATCTTCACTGCTTACATAATCTGGGACAAGAAATTTTTTAAGATACTTTTCATGCTTGACCAACTTTTTTTTAGTATGTTGTAATTTAACCTTAAGCGATTTGTTTTCCTCTTCAAGATGTTAAACGTATATTGATTTTGATGAGGATGAAACCGTTGACTTAGGGCCAAACTCAAGACCTTTGATATATTTGGATCGTGTACCAAGCACCTTGTTGTAAATGTCTTTCACATTTGTCTCATTTCCCTCTCATACATTGATGTTTGTAACAACTCTTGCATCTTATTTTAAAATTAAAAAACAAAACCAATATTCAATGTAAATATTATTAGATAGTACTATATAAATAAATAAACTTAAATTTAAACAAATTTTTATACTTATATAATTATTTTGCATTTTTTCAGACATACAACCTTGACCTTCCGTATAATGAGTCAGTTTGTAGAGTGTGATCTTATCACGCTCTTGTCCATGTAGTTCCTTCTCACTTTATTTTATGAAAAAATGCACAATAAATAATATAATGTTTATTGATATAATTATAACTTGTAAACAAAGATCTTACATATTCATTGCACACCACAACAAATGATTTGGAGTCTTCATTATGAGGAGTTTTCATTTTTTTCTATGTTCACCTTGGCCTTCTCACATTTTTCCAAAATAAAGAAAACAGATATTCATTAAATCATCTAACAAGATTAATGAAAGCAAATGTGAAGTGAAAAGAAACAAACCTGAACATTGGAAGAGACCTAATAATCATACAAATTGTTCCAATTTTCTAGAGACATCCATTCCGGAACATGTCTTCCTGCCTCCACATTAGAAGGAAAATATTTGTAATAAGGATACAATCGATAATGATGATACCTGGTCCTTTGTTTCAATAGTAAAGTGATAGAGTTTGAAATATTAGGGTTATTGATATCGACGATATTCAATTTCATCTGTGAACAGTAAATAAAGGTGTAATTAATCTTAAAATAAGTGAAACAATATTGCATATAGTTAAATAAATTGAAAATTTATCGAACCTTTATCCAAAGAATTCTCGAGAAAGTTGTCTTCCTTCAACTCCTTAGGATGCTTTAGGCAAGGTATCTATTTTAGCAATTATCCTCAACTCACTAGACAATTTTGTTGACTGAATCTTCTCTGAAGGAAGATCTTGCGAAGTATCAATATGTACTGACAACTTGTTATTCATTGCAACATTCATTCGTTGCAACTCACAACCTTTAGCTATACCTCTACCTCTTCTTTTGATATTGACATTGGAACCTAACAATAAATGAATAATGATAAGAAAATACACTTTAAACATGCAAATATATATTTGAGCATAAGTCTATTTGTAGGTTTGTTAAAGATTAACAAACCTGTAGATCCTTCTTTACTAGTTGAGGCAGAATGATGTTATTGCTGACGTGCTTCATTATAGTTAGGAATTGATTGATCTGGTTGTTGATGGGTAGGAATAATTTGGATAACTGCCACCTTCTTCCCTTTGTTTCTATTAGATGCCATTATATAGGATATCTATAACAACAAACATAACATCACGAAGGTACGTGACATTGTTAGACCATATGAATTGAGAAAGGCTCTTCTCGTTGTGACTCCTAAGCTCATGGAATATTTGACTGATAAGCCTGAACGAATCTGTATCATGGATTTTCAACCTATATACTACGAAAATGTTTTATAAAACAAATCATCCATAATCATACGTGGATTTCTTATGCTTTTATGTGCGAAATTATGAAAATGAGGAAGTCATTATTTATCACAATCATATTGTAGCTTGTTCTTAAAAAATTAGTGTATGGAATTTGTTTGTCATAGTGTTTAATGTTATAAAATATATTAAGTTTCCTAAATTACTGGATTAGATTGTTATAAAACTCAAACATTTAGTTGCAATATGATTTTCTAATTAGAATTTATAATTTAGTGGATATAACTGTATCATATAGGTATAGTATTATCATCATTATATTCTTATAATTTATTATAAATTTATTTATCATCACTTAATAATGTATGAAAAAGTTCATTAATATTAGTTAATGCTCACTTAAGTTTTTTTTTTCAAAATTTGTATATCTTATTATAGAAAATTTTCTTTAAAATTCATTCAAAAAGTAAAATTTTCATATTATTGGATAGAAATACATACTTTTTTCATAACCTACTTTAGATGAATTAAGTTTATAACATTTTTTATTTAGATTAATAATTTATAAACTAATGAAAATAAGGTGTATGTTGGATTATAAGAATTTTATTCAAATTCAAATTTGAATCTAAAATTTTATGGTATTTATAAAAGATCTTAACATCATAAAGACATTTAAAATAAATTTCAAATAAATCAATCTTTAAATTGTTATTAGAATATTACTTGTAGGTACTTACATGATAAATGTTTTGTGTTAAATTAAAAAAGTTGACAACCTAATTAACCCCACCACCATTATGAACCCTTAAAATTTCCAACATCCCTCTCTTTTATTTGAAATGTTGTAGGCAGAAACAATTCAAATAAAATAATATACTACTAATTTGTCAAAAAATTAAAACAAAAGCAAAAAAACTCTAACGGAACTTTCATCGAACATGTTATAGGCGGTACTCAAATAAGCTTTATAATCCATCTAAGCCTTAATCAACCCATATTGGACACATTCACCATCTCACCACCTTCATTATTATCACAACGCACATTCACCATTAACCAAACCATAACACACATCTTGACAGAACATAAAACCTAGCAGAATATTATACCCAAATACAATGGTTGCAAAGCATAACATAAAAACAATCATCACAAAGGATGGATGACTTACCTCTATGAATGACAGAAGCAGCAATTGAAAAAGATAGAAATAACGATTGAAGAAGACGGACGATGACGGTAGCAACAATTGAAGAAGATGGAAGGAGAGGAATGAAAATGATGACGAAAAAAAAGATAAGAGGCTTCATTTCATGTTTAAAATAACACAAAAATGACATTGTTTGTTGTGAAAAAAACGACGTCATTTTCATGTTATATTTAAGAATATTCTAACATTTGGCGACGATTTCGGAAAAATGTTGCCAAATGCTTTCAATTAGAGACGATTTTCGTAAACGTTGCCAATGTAGTCAGGGTAGCCCTTTTGCAATGATCTCAAGGAATCGTTGCTAAAGAT
Source organism: Erythroxylum citrifolium (assembly GCA_026284465.1). Taxonomy (NCBI): domain Eukaryota; kingdom Viridiplantae; phylum Streptophyta; class Magnoliopsida; order Malpighiales; family Erythroxylaceae; genus Erythroxylum; species Erythroxylum citrifolium. The sequence goes on along the minus strand of JANKOE010000206.1, from coordinate 13,751,639 downwards.
AGACCATTAGCGACAAATTAGTAAAAACATCGCCAAATGATTATCCTTTGGCGAAGATTTACTAAAATCATCGCCAAAGTGCTAATCTTTGGGCGACGTTTCACATAAATGTCTCCAAAATGCTTTTCATATCTATATATTTATATATTGAAGACATTTTTTGTAATATATAATTTCTATTAAATAGTATAGAATTTATATATAATAAATACAGTTTTATGACACTACATAAAATTGTCAAATCATATATTTTAAAAGAGATAAATAAAAGGTATAAATTTATGTAATATAAATTAATTTTGTGTTTTTAGTTTTATAAATTTTTAAAATGACATTGATGTTAGCTAAATTTATTTTTAGACTTACAATCATTATCAATAATATTAAATTTGATTTTTACGAATATGATATTAATATTCAATATTGATTTCCTTTTTTACTATATTGTAATTTTTAATTATATTGCAATAAATATAATTATATATGATAATTAATATAGAGTTATATGAATGTATAGATAATAATTGTTCAAAATTTTTATGATATTTTTTGACTTTAGAACGTATATTAACTGATATATCTTTTTCGGTCATTTCGGTTGTAATGTAATTTGTATAGTGATTTATGAATGTATAGATAATAGATAAATTTTCTCATATCTTATATAATATATTAGTCTATTTAATCATAATTCTCTATTTATGAGATATAAATTCTATACTGTTATATAAAATTTATACATTATATATAATTTCTATAGTATATAGTGTAATATATAAGAACAGGGTTTGGCAACGAATTATAAAAATTGTTGCAAAAGTTTAACATTTTCGTCGCCAAAAGTCAAGCCAAAATCACGTCGTTTTATGAAATTGAAAACCTACTAACACAAACAAAAGATATAAATTGAAAACCTCCCTTACTGAAAGAGTCTCTAGATGCTTCTTAATTATGACTGAACCATCGAAGGCGATCTTCTTCCCCGAGCTGGTCAAGTTGCCAGGTATGAGTTCCTCTATCTTGCTTCTCACCTTTTCTTCTTTTTACCTTGGTTTTTGTTCCATAATAGGTAGTCATTAGCTTTCTCTTAGAGGAGTCATAATCACTCATCCCAGGTGAAAGCTCACCTCGAGGTATGAAATTACTTAATTCTTTTATACTAACTCAATATCTTCTAGTAGTTAGAGATCATAGGGTCTTGTTTTGGAGAGAAAACTTCAATCCCAATGTTCATTAAACCCTTCAGGTAAGTCTTCTCTCTTTGTAAATTTGTGTTTAACTGCTCTAAACTTGATCTGTTCATCTTCTTGGATTTCTTGCATCCCTTTTCTACATGATTTTTGCATTTTATTGATTACCTAGGATTGGCCTTATTGTTTATGTACTTCATGTTGGATCCCGTTTCCGGAATCCAACTCTCGATCCGAAAACGATTCACAGCTTAAAAATATCGCTTCATTTTTTTTCCATTTACACATCATTCAAAGTCGTTTCAATTTCTAATTTGAAATTCATCAATTCCTCAATCCATTTATCCAAAGTTCGCTTATTACCAAATATTCGGATTTCATCAATTCAATTGAAAACTTCTTCCAATACGATTCATTCCATCAATTCATCTCATACCATTCGTACATAATTCCCATGTCATGCCCAATACAAATCCATACACAATTGATTAATACCCGAACTTCATTTCACATTTATACTTCAATTCAATACACAATCTTTAACTCATTATTTACATTTCCAAAATAATTACAATCTAAATAATACACATATAAACAGAAATCCTTCACTTTCGTTCACCCGATCTTCTTCTCATTACCTGTGGATGGGAATGAGGGGGGTGAGCTTACGCTCAATGGGTAACAAGCTTATA
>JANKOE010000206.1:13576605-13589085 GCA_026284465.1 Erythroxylum citrifolium | reverse complement strand
CTACTCCCTCTAACTTACATTTAATCCACCTTCACCTACCACTTCATAAAACTCAATTCTAATCTTACCCTCAATTGTTACTTAAGGGCCAATTCTATATAAAACAAAAATTTTAAACCAACAATTAAACATAATTAACCAATTTAAGCAATTAAAACATAAATAACCAATTAAACAATTTAAGCGATTAAAATAAGGTCTAACAGTGAACGAATCCCCAGATGCAATATGGGTCACTGAATGAGATGAACTGCCAGTACGATGCGTTTCACCTAAGCCACAATCAGTATCGAACTTAGATAGCTAGTTTAGTCAAATCATATAAGGAACCTAAATTGGAACACATGCATACCTGATTGAACAGACATAGTAATTGGAATTGACAATTTTTCCAAAACAACTAATTTCCTTAGCCCTTTACAGACTATCGTGACATCGGCACTGCCTCCATTTCTATTTATGTTCTCTTAAAGATTCAATGAAGCTTTACATAACATATAGCATGTTCATTTATATAATAGCTTCATAACAGGAAATGAGATCCAGATAATAAAGAAAGTGAGGTAGTTCCTAAGAAACTAAAAACTTTGAAAAAGAAGATCAGTAATGAAAGGCAAGCGATTATTAGTGTTTGAAGAGCGTATTTGCTAGCATTGATTTTTTCTTCATTAGAGGCAATTTAGCTACATTCCTCCTAACAGAACTCATTTCCACTATCAAAAACTAGTCAGTATATTGACATTCCTTGATGAATTAATGTTAAGAGTTATATTCTGAAAAGTCAAATTAGCATAAAATTCATTATGTTCAATTAAATTCTCGATGATAAGTCAGAGTACTACAGTTTAATAGTTATATGTCTTTAATCTACCTATTGAGATGAAAGTTACCCTTATTAAAATGAAAGTTATCCATTTACCCTTGATATCATATTTAAATTATAGAATTTAAAGTAGAGTGCACATGATCATGTTCTTTATGTACATAAATATAGTATTTTCTATATGAAATTGCATTACTATTATAAAAAAAATGTGAAAATTTCAATATGAACAAGTGGTTTATACTAAAAAAGACTATTTTTTCCTAACAACAAAAAGAGTTAAACATTGTCACAAGCCTTTCATCAAATAATTAGCAAGCTTTCCTCTAAGAAGCATTGAAGTTGGTGAAAAAAAGTCATAACATATACAACCAAGAAAGGAAGCCAATAAATCATCATCACAATAAAAACAAAACCCATACATCAATTCCAGAGCCAAAAACTCACAATAGACACCTAATCATATTAGTAAAACAGAGCACAAGGATAAGGGTTTGAAAATAGAAAAGAGGAATAATACCAACACAGGTAAGGGCGCTTCTTTGACGGTAACAAACACAACACACGAGACAAGCACAAGAGAGCAACAGGTGGTAATTGGACCATGAATGAAGAGGAATGTTGACGGCTAACACGAAAATTAAGGGAGGTTCATTTTTGTCTTAATAACCTAGTAGAAAATGACATCATTTGTTGTTAAGGTAAATGACATCGTTTTCCATTAAGCTGGAAGAAATGTAGTACCATTTTGTGAGGATTTAAAAACTCATTGCAAAATATTTTTTCATTAAGTTATTTTGATTCACCTTTGCAATAAGTCTATTATATATAATATATAAATTATATGTTACAGTATGGAATTTTAATATAATAATTAGATAATTAATATTAAATAGATTAATATATATTTCATAAGTAAGATGTGATAAAATTAAATATAATGTAATATTTCATAAATCATTATGCCAGTTATGATTATTATGTATACATTCATAATACATTAAGTTAATTACCATATATGATGATGATGATGATTATTATTATTATTATTATAGCAATTTTGTGAAAAATAAATTGCAATATAGTACAAAATGGTAATCAATATTAAATATTAATATAATATTTAAAAATAAAATTTAATACTATTGAAAATGACTTGAACAACAATGTCATTCCGAAGATTACTACATGATGTTAATATGTGTTGATTGTATAACTGTAAGAAAAATTTACTGAATAAAATTGTCATTGATACTTTTTATTAATCTTTTTAATATATATGATGATTTCATAACTTTATGTGGTGTCACAAAATTGTTTTTATTATCTATAATTTCTATTCTGATTTATTTTTTTGATATTTAAAAAATTAGAAAATTTAAAAAATGTAGGAGAAAGGTATAATTATCAAATTTGGTAAGAAAATGTTGGACATTTGGTGAAACGACATCGTCCCACCGTCTGAAAACTACCCCCCAACCCTACCTCTTGAGTTCTTTCAGCCTCCTCTCTCACGCGTGATTTTTTCCCCTTTATCCTCTCTTCGCCTGTTCTTCTTACAAGTTTGTCTTGTTGTCTTAGTGTTGTCCTCCATCTTCTCCTTATAGTTGTACTTGATCCAGTAAGTAGTTCTTGGATTTGTTCTAGGTTTTTTTTCTTCTTTCATTGTGTCCATTAAATGATATGTTGATCATCGGACTTAGGGTTAGTTGTTGAGTTGTTAACGTGGATTGAGATTGTTAATTGTTTAATTTGATATTTAAATGTGTTAATGTTGGTGAAGAAAGGGAAAAGACAGAATGAATGCTTGAAGTTAAGTTGAGTTATGTTATGCGAATAAGGTCTTCGATGAAAGTTCTCTAGGGTTTGAATTGTTCTAATTTGATAGGGAATGAATTACCTATATCCACGTATGCTTTAAACACAACCTAGGCCCTAATTTGTTACACATACTCCTCTAAAATTTAGTTGCAAACCTAAAATCTTTCTAATGTGCTATAAACATAAACTCTACAAAGTTTTAATATCTTATGTATGCATAATTTCATCAACCTATGTAATGAGTAACCCATCTTAAACTAGTCAGACATGCTCCTAAACTAATGAGTAATCCTAAACTATTCAGTTGTGCTCCTAAACTGCAATTCACCACCTTTGTGAATAAACTATAATACATTAACTAACACCACTATAAGAAAGATTTTGAATGCTCAATTATTTAACTTTATAAAAATGACAAGATCATTAGTTAACCCGAATGGCATTACTAAAAACTCATGATGAATATACCAAGTTTTAAGGGCTATCTTCAATAAATCCTCTGTCTTGATATTCACCTAATTATAGCTTAATCTCAAGTAAATCTTTGAAAATCATCTATTATAGAAAAAGGATAACAATTATTTATTATCACTCTACTCAAATAACTATAGTTAGTACACATTATCATGAAGCCATAATGATTCTCCATAGAAACTACTTATGCACTTGGTAGGATATACTCACTATAATGTACCCCTTATCTAACAATTCTTGAAGTTACTCCATCAAATACTTATGCTTCATATCATAAGAAGCATTAAAAATCAAAACAATACCTGATGCAATCTCAAACCCAAATTTTACCTCTCTCTTAGTTAGTAATTTAGGACATCCTTAGGGAACACATCAGAAAATTCCTATACTACCATAATGTTAACTAACTCCACTCTTTTTTGTTCACTCAAATTCAACATGGGCACCAAAAAGTATGTTCTCTTATGTTGTATTCCTTAATAATCTTGTCTTGCCTCTTTAATAAAAATTAACCTCTTTCTTCCTAGGATGTTGAAGTCTACTTGTATCCAACGATAGTCTAAGGAAGCAAAATGTCCCACTAACCAATTCGATCTAAAATGAAACCAAATTCTCATATTTCCATAACAACAAGGTTGACTGGTAACTTTATCTACTCAATATTCGCAATAAGGCCCCTAAATACGTCCTTCGTTACTATATTTCATCTAGTAGGAGTAGTCATATATAATTCAACATGAAAATCACAAATAGACTTATCTAGCCTTTGTACAAACCCATATGATAAATAAATGTGATGCTTTAGTACAAATAAAAACAATAAGCAAACATTAAATGAATTAACACAATGTTTATGGCCATTGTATCAAAAGTCTTTTCCTCCTTCATATTAAGAGCAAAAAATCCATATGGTAGAAATAGCAATGTGTGTAGAAATAGTAATGAATATTTCTATATGGATTATGTGTGTTGAATTGGTTGATTGAATGTTAATATGTGTTTGGAACTTTGTTTTAATATTGCCTATAAGATGTTCGACTAAAGTTCACTTTGAATCTCTAATGTCACTCTCATATTTGGGTCCTCTTCCTCTAACTTCTCACTCTTAGTTTGCGTGAAGTATTCCTTACTCACAAACTATCGTAAGCCCATCGTTGTCACAAAGCTATTAAAAATTTATTAACGGTAAGCTACTAGCTATGTGTCCAAAAATTAAAGTTAGTGAACAAGGATATTATATTAAAAACAAATTGTCTTTTTTGTAGGCCATCATTTGTGTTTTAAAGCATCAATAATTGACCAACGTCATCCTTCTTCTTTGTAGTTTGCAGTTGTCTGTTTGTCCAGGTAAGTCATCCAACTAATGTCTACTATATGTTTTGCTTTAATAGTACGTGATTTGGTGTTTATGTTTTATGTTAATGCAAAGGAAGTGTTGGTTTTGTTTTGTGGTTTGCAATATTTTTATAAATGTAGAATGGCATATGGGTTAGAAACTGGTGATTCAACTCTGATGAGGCTTATCGGTGAAAAATTTCACAAGCTTAAAAGTCATAGCAAGAAGTCCCTTTCTCGATTCATAGGTGTAAACAACACCACATACCTTAGTGTTATTTATTTTGGAACTTTGTGAACGAACTTGAATCAGAAAATTGAAGAAGTAGCAACTTGTATTGTAACGTAAAATTGGAAATGAATTTGATCCATAATAAACCCGTAGGATAGCATATAAGCTAAAAATCGGTAATGCGGCTCTAAAGAGGTTTATAAGTGAAAAATTCCACGAGTCTAAGAGCCACAACGAGAATTCCCTTTCTCGATTCACAGGTGTAAACAATGGCACGTGCCTTAGTATTTATTTGTTTTGGAACTTTGTGTACAAACTTGAAACAGAAAATTGAAGAAGTAGTAACTTATATTTTCATGTAAAATTAAAAATGAATTGCTTTTAATAATTCAGTTATTAACTGTTAATTGTATATCTAAATGGATAAAAGTAGGATATCTCAATGGAAATGGTCCATTGAATACGTGGAAGGAGTTAAGAGTTTCATGCAATTTGTACAAGATAAAATAGGTGATGAAAGTCGTATTCGTTGTCCTTGCATCGATTGCTTAATTATTGACTTTCAAAGTCAAAATGTGGTATATAATCACTTGCTTATCCAAGGCATAGATAAATTCTATACTTCATAGCCTTATCATTGCAAACATAAGGAAGCAAGTTGTAGTATTACAAGTTATGATGATAGTAATAATAATGATGTGGAAGATTGTGATGTTAATGATGATGGTGATGATGGGATTGGCGAGATGTTTGATGATTATGGGAATTATATGGAGACTATGAATGAAGCAGGTATGACTGACATAATTGGTAGTATTACAGAAAAAAAATTTGGGAAGTTATTGAAAGTTGCTCAAGAAGAATTATATCTAGGGTGCTCAAATTTCTCACACCTATCATTTTATGAATTTGTTGCATTTAAAGGTGTATAATAAATGGAGTAACAAGTCTTTTGACATGTTAGTTGACTTGCTCAATGATGCACTACCTATTAGACACAAATTGCCTAATCTTACTATGTTTCAATGAATTGTTAACAGAGCTTGGATTAGGATATATATTAATAGATGCTTGTAAGCATGACTATGCTCTATTTTGGAAGGACGATAAACATCATGAGAAGTGTCCCATTTGTGGTACATCAAGATGGCAAGTGGATGATGGGAGAGAGAAAAGATAGAAAATAAAATCTTGCAATACTTTATTATTAAATTAAGACTACAAAGGCTTTTTATGTCAACAAAAAAAGCTATGGATATAAGGTGGCATAAAGAGAAACACATTTTCTAATAATAAGATCCCGCGCATAGGATTGTCGTAATGTTTGGCTTGGATTAGCCTCAGATTGATTTAATCCTTTAAATAATATAAGTTCTTCTTACAACGTGTGGCTGGCAATTATAATGTCATACAATTTAACTCCATGGAAGTGTATGAAGGAGCCTTTTATATTATTATCTTTACTTATTCCAGGATCTACTACTCATAGTAAGGATATCGATGTATACATATAACCATTAATTGATGACTTAAACGATCTATGGGAGGTTGTATTACAAACTTTTGATATTGTTCAAGGTGAAACATTTCTAATGCATGCCGTTGTTTTGTGGACTATAAAAGATTTCCCATCTTATGGGAATTTGTTTGGGTATAGAAGTAAAGGGTATATGGCTTATCCTACATGTAACCATCAATCTTATTCAATCAGGCTATGAAGTAAAATATGTTATACAAGACATGGTTGTTACTTGGAACATAGGTATAGATGGCAAAGAAGCAAATTGTTTAATGGCAAAGTAGAATTGGGTGAAGCTCCTTTGTAGTTGCTTGGTGATGATGGTGTTTACCAACTATCACATTTGGGTGACATTACACCTGGCAAACACCCAAGTAATAGAAAGAGAAAAAGAAATGATGTTAAGCTTAGTTGGAATAAAAAAGGCATATTTTTCAATTTTCCATACTGGAGGGAATTGCTATTGAGGCATAATCTTGATGTGATGCATATTGAGAAAAATATTTGTGAGAACATTTTAGGAATTGTTATAGGAATTGATGGGAAATCGAAAGACACAATTAAGGCTATACTTGACTTGGAAAACATGAATATAAGAAAAGAGTTGCATTTGAAAAGAAGGGATGATGGGTCATACATTATTCCCCCAACTTGTTACAACATGTCAAAATGGAGAAGCAATCTTTTTCTTAATTTCTTAAATCAGACAAGTTTCCTGATAGGTATGCATCAAATATAGGTCATTGTGTGACTATAAAAGAGGGAAAAATATCAAGGTTAAAAAGCCATAAATGTTATGTATTTTTGCAACGATTACTTCCTATTAGAATACGTGGGTGTTTGGCGAACGGTGTGTCTGTAACTTTGGGTCAATTGGGTGAGTATTTTAAGCAATTATATTGTAAGACACTTAAAGTTGAAGAGCTTGACAAAATGGAAAAAGACATAACTTTGATTCTATGTAAGCTTGAACTAGTATTCCCTCATCTTTTTTTGATGTTGTGGTTTATTTGGCAATTCACTTACCAAACGAAGCAAAACTTTGTGGACCGGTTTAATTTCAATGGATGTTCTCGATTGAAAGGTAATTTATATTAAATTTTAACATTTTTAAAGTTATTTGTTAATAATAATTGCTAATATTTTATATTTTGTCAAGGTTTTTATGCTCTCTTAAGCGTTATGTATGTAATAGAGCTTAACCTGAAGGATCTCTTGCAAAGGCTTATATAGCGAATGAATGCTTGACATTTTGTTTGATGTACTTAAATGACGTGGAGACAAAATTTAATAGATCAGAACGTAACTTTGATTTTGATCAAAATGGTAGCTTGTCAATTTTCTCCCAAAAAGTAAGGCCACTTGGTTTAGGAAAATATATCGAGTTCTAAAGACGAATTCGAAATCGCCCATTGGTATATTTTGAACAATTGCGAGGAAGTTGATATATATATATATGGAGTATATATATTACTTTTGATTCATGTTTTCATATTAGAATTTTGCGATTGAATCTCATTTCCTGATCTCTATTTACTTTTTTAACTAAAGACCACAAAGAGTCGATTTAAAGTAAATGGATTGTTAATATTGAAAAAAGACATAAGCTTAAGTTCTTATCACGATGTAGGAATCAAGTAAGTTATATATTGATGGAATATTATGAACTTATGACAATTTGTATGTTAGATTAACTTTTAATTTCATTTTGTCATACCGATGATAAGGTTACATAACTGTAACATGCAAGAGGCGACAATAGCATTATATTCTTTGGCATGTGAGCCTCATATGTGTGGGATAAAATATACAAGTTGCATTGTTAATAGGATTAGATTTCACATACAAGATTGAGACAGTCTACTTGGAAGCCAAAATTGTGGGGTTGTTGTCGAGAGATGTCATGATGATGATTTTATTGACTTCTACGATATCATCTCTAAAATAATAGAGTTGCACTACATCAAGGATAAGACGGTTGTTCTATTTAAGTGCAAATGGTTTAATCTTACTAACATGAAAGTGAACGAGAATATTACTAGCATCAATGTTAGTAAGAACTAGCATCAATGTTAGTAAGATATGGTATGAAAATGACCTTTTTATCCTTGTAACTCAATTTAAGTAAGTTTTATACCTCAATGATACTGTAATAGGTAGCAATTGAACGGTTGTTCAAAAGTTTCAACACTGAAATATCTTCAATTTTTATGTAAGGGATAATGGTCAAATGAGTAAGGATAAAGATGAAGTATATCAAGAGATTGGGTCATAGTTGAATAATGAAGTTGTTCAAATAGAAGATGCAGATATATCATCATTTCATAGGAAAGATGTTGATCCCAATATAGTACAAATGCATGAAGTACAAGCCAATCTTATCATAGAAAGAGATGAAGATTCTACTCAAGATGAATTAAATGATAATGATGACATCATGTTTGAATATATTAGTGATGAAGAGTCCAATGATAATGTAATTAATGATGATGATTTTCAAAACCTTGATGATGATGATTGAAGGTAAATAAATTGTTTATATTTTTTTGAAATGTTATGTTGATGTTTAAGTTATGTTAATCCGTATTGTTGACATTTCACTCATATAAGTGCATATTATTGATGTTTTACTTATGATTATACAGAATGCTGGTGTGTCTTTGAGTTATGTTATGAGGAATATTGGTGTTTGAGTTATGTTATGTGGAATGTTGGTGTGTGTTTGAGTAATGTTATGTAGAATGTTAGTGTTTAAGTTATGTTATGCAGAATGTTCGTGTGTTATGCGGAATGTTAGTGTTTGAGTTATGTTAATACGAAATGTTGGTGATTGAGTTATGTTAAGCAGAATGTTGGTGTTTAAGTTATATTATGCTGAATGTTGGTGTTTGAGTTATGTTTATGTGGAATGTTCGTGTTTGAGTTATGATATGCAGAATGTTCATGTGCATTTGAGTTATGATATATGGAATGTTGGTGTTTGAGTTATGTTATGCAGAATATTGCTGTGAGTTTGAGTTATGTTTATGCGCAATTGTCATGTTTGACTTTTGTTTTTGGCGGAATGTTGATGTTTGACTTATATTTATGCATAATGTTGGTATGTGTTTGAGTTATATTTATGTGAAATGTTTATGTTTAACTTATTTTTTTTGCAGACTGTCAATGTTTGACTTATGTTTATGCATAATGTTGAAATTTCAATTATAGTTATTCAATATAATGGCACTTGATAGAAACAAGGAAAAATGCTGGCAACTATTGAAATTGATTTGACCCTACAATAACTACATCAATCAGACCCTATCGAACAACAAACACCGAGGTCATCCACCAATGAAGCCAGTCAGCAATAGCCTCAGTCTACCTCAACAAGTGTCGAGGGATCTCCAGGTCTGTTTATCTTTACCACTTATAAATAAACTTATGCTCAAATATATTTTTACATGTTTGTTATGTTTTTTCTTATCATTATTCTTTTGTTGTCAAGTTCCAGTACCGACATAAGAAAAAGAGGTAAAGGTATCACTAAAGGTTTTGAGTTGCAACGTATGAAGGTTGCAATGAACAGCAAGTTGTCCGTGCATATTGACCATAGGCAACGTCGTTCTGTTAACAAGATCCGATCAACAAGATTGCCCAATAAGTTAGGGGTCGTTGTTAGGAATGAATTGTCTTGCCAAAGTTTTTGTAATTTTTCAACTTATTTAATTATATACAATTTTGTTTACTTATTTGAAGATTAATTTAACTTTTACGTGTTGTTCACAGATGAAGCTAAAATCGTATATATCGCAAACCCTAAAGTTTCAAGTTGTGAAAGTTCACTATTGGAACAAAGGACAAAGGATCATCGCTATCGACTTTATAAATATTTCAAGTCTTTTCCTTCGGATGAGGAGGAAAGGAGACATGTTCCTGAATCGATGATTCCAGAAAATTGGAGTGAAATATGTGACTATTAAGCTTCTGCCAACATTAAGGTTTGTTTTCTTTCTCTTCCCATTTGCTTCCTTTAATTTTGATACACAATTTAATGACTATTTTTTTCTTTATTTAAGAAAAATGTGAGAAAATCAAAGTTAACAGAGAAAAAATGAAAACTCATCACAGCATTGGCTCCAAATCATTTGTTATTGTACAAAAAGAATTTATAAGTTCTTTGTTTATAAATTAGTATTATATCAGTAAATACAATATTATCTATTGTCTTTAAAATTTCTTTTTTCATAAAACAGAGTCAGAATCAACTACATGGAGAAGAGTGTGATAGGATCACACTCTACAAATTGACACACTACAAGGAAGGTGAACGATGGATGTTTGAAGAAGCATAGGATAATTATGTAAGTATTCAAATTTAAAATTTTAAGGTTATTTATTTATATAGTCATAACTAAAAATATTTGAATTAAATCTTAATTTTATATTTTAAATTTTAGGAAAAAATGCAGGAGTTGTTGTAAAGATTATTATTTGATGAAAATGAGTTAAATGTAGATAACATTTGCAACAGCGTCTTTGGTATAAGATCAGGGTACATGATATACTCATATTTTCATATATGTTTAGGACTTAATTCAGAGTCATTTACATTCATTTGATGTTCATCTATGGTCGGTTCATCATGTTTTAGCATTATTCAAGGTTCGTTAATGTAAAATGCATAAATGAAACAAATAGACTTTAATTGCACTATTTTTGAGTTTCAGGTATACTTGACCTCTAGTTATTATGGGATTTTTATCTCAAGATTGGTTTAGTCAAAAATTCTAAAATTTCATACTTAAATTCTTGACTCATTAACGGATTGTTTGGGACCAATTGCAGATTTTCCTAAGCTGAAATTCAGGAGAAATAAATTTCCAAAATTTGTGTCAGATTTTGGAGTGCCAGAATGACCTGCCGATGATGTTTTAATCATAACTTTTGACTCAGATGGTGAAATCCTGTGATTCAAGTCTCATATTGAAGCTAACTCAAAGACGAAGATACTAATAAAATTTGAACTCTTAAATAGTCATCGTTTAGTTTTATGCACTATCGAATTTGACCTTGAAAAATCCATTCCAACTAGCCAAAGATCAACATCAGCCCCCACCTTTTAATTATTTCAGCCCATGTATAGCTCACTCTCCACTCCAAAAATAGCCCCCACTTTATGCCACTACCCGACACTTGCCTATAGCTTCCAACACCAACAAAAGATAGCCTCCAATACCAACAAAGTAGCCTCTATTTTATTCACACTAGCAGCCTTTGTTGAAGCTTAAAAAAGAAGCAGTCTTTTCCAAAGTCCAACACACATGTTGTTAGCCTTCCTAGTAGCTCTCACTTCACGTAACAAGCTTCCACACAACTCCACTGCTGCAGACTCTCTCCATTCACGCAGCCACCAACGTAGACTCAAGGTCTAACACTCATTTCAAACCTCCACTTTCCACACATAAAAGACAAAGCAGCCTCTACTTTCCAATTCACCAAAGCAACCCAGGCCACTTACAAGCCTCCATTCACAACACCACCTAGCCTCCACCTACTGCTGCAAGCTACATCAAATTCCTCTCCATACATGCAAGCCTTCAATACCACTTCCACTCAAGAAGAAAATCTCCTTTGATTCATGCAAGAAAACAGCTTCAATACTCCACTAACGCAACAGCTCCACCACTTCATTTTTCTTTCACGTACATGTAACAGCCAGCTTCTATTTCCATGCATCTTAGCCTCCATTTTACCAGCCAACTGATGGGTGTCAAATCTACCAAAAATAATTCCCAAACATCAAATAAATATAAATTGCGCACAGTGGTAAATGGGGTCGATCCACAGAGAATGGAATAAATTAATTCTATTCAAATGCCAAAGAACGAATGAAATTAATTAAAAGGGGGGTTTGAAGTTTTCTACTAAAACTACTAGTTAAACTAATCACTAATAAATTATTAACTCAATTAAAATTAAATAAAATAATAACTATGATTCAACTAGCAAAGAACTCATATAAAATTGATTAACTCAATAAACAACAACTTAGCCAGGAAATTCCTAATTATGCATAGACCGCGATCATTGACTCAAATATTTTCTTTGGTTTAATAACAGGTTAGCTATGGTTACCAACTACCTCTGGCTCCCTCATTTCTTCTTAATTTTAGAACAATCAAAGAAACTTCTTTAAAATATTCCTTAGTTAACAAATAACCCCTTCGAGACTCTCTCCGAGATTCAATTAATTAACAGCATTAAACTCTAAAGAAACACTAACCCTAACTG
>JANKOE010000206.1:13491194-13505548 GCA_026284465.1 Erythroxylum citrifolium | reverse complement strand
TAATTTCTTAATCAAGTCTATACATCTTGTTATTATCAAAACATAAGTGGAATTAATCTTGTCAACCACCATTGGTCTAACAAAGATATCTTCCAATATAAGTAATTGCCTCCATTACTTTATATGAGAAAAGTTTTAAGCAGTTTATCTAGGTTATAAATGAGAGCTCAAGGCTTAAAATACTAATGTTATATTAAAGGGTATAAGAGATTGTTGGTAATGATGTAATCTAAAGAAATGATATATTCGTTCAATCTCTCTTAATATGTTTGATAAGTACTGAAAGGTAGATTGAATGGGTAAATAATTAAATTCGAGCTATGTATTAGGTATGCCTAAACTATCATCTATGCATATTTAAGAAAAGACATGTCCAATGATAAAAGAGAGTCAATACTATAACATATCAATTTCTAAGTTAAAAAAGTTAATAGTTGCTATTTTAAAATGTTGTTGGAAAATCATGAATACTTTGATATATTAGTACATTTTAAAAAAGCGAGTTAATTTGATTCAAATAGTTAAGAAACAAAGGAGATCATTATAAAATCAAGTTTGCGTCTAAGACATATTCAAAAGTGCCTACCTTGTATGTAGAAAGCAATATGAATATGAAGTGTTTATATAATGAGATTAAGATGATAATTGATATAATAAATGGTCTAGGGCATCGCGTACTGAATCTATATAAAGATTGATACATTAGTTAAGATGCCGTATATTTTTAATAGATGGATGGTTGAAACTCGGACCGGACATCGAACCGGAGCCCTTACTAGTCACTGGTTTGACCGGTTCAACCACCGGTCGAATCAGTGTGACGTCATAATTATGTAATAATTATATTTAATTATATATAATATTAATAATATTAAAATATACAAAAATATACCCAAAAAAATAAAAATAAAAAATTTATTGAACTAATGGTATATATGTAATATAACATTGTTATAACAACAAAACTATAACAATAAAATTAAAAAAAATTATTATACTCATTTACCAACGGATCATTGTCTGTCGGTAAACGCTGTTGATTATACCTTCTCCTCACCGACCGACTAAACTACCGTCGCTAAATTTCTCCGACAGACTTGTTCTGGCGGATTCCGTCATTATATAAATACCGACACAAAATTACGGTCATTAATACCGTCTCTATCTACCGACCGAAAATTTCGGTTGGTATTTTTACCTTCGGGACAATTACCGATCGAATATCTCGGGCACCAAATTTTGTCAGTATTTACTTTTACCGACAGAAAACGATATTTTATCGACGATTTTTTCGGTCGGTGAATAGCTAATTTCTAGTAGTGTCGATGGCTTACCCAATCATGATAATCCTGGTATTATTCCATAAATCTCATCACAAAAAGGTCCCTTAGATTTTAGAAATCCATTGACACCAAAACCACTTAATTCGAATCTCAATAGGTTCGGATATTGCCAAAACAATGAAGTATGTGCAAAAAAATAACCAATTTATCTTATTTTAATCAATCCACTCACTTTGATTCAATCCATCAATTTCAATTTAATCTCAAAAATTCACTAATTCTCATGAAGAGGTAGATAATTGTCTTACGAATCCGACGCCTCGAAAATCAGGTCAATCGGAGGTCGGATGAAAAAGTTATAAGCAAGATAGTGGAGGAGGTCGGTTGAGCCGGTCGTGATCGCGAGCCGACCCCAAAAGGAGCTGCTCGCGATCGCGACCTCGTCGCAGTCGCGACACCGCCTTTTATCAATTTCCCTTTTTTCCAACTCATTTCCTCTCTTCTTCCCACATGCATAACTTTTCACTCAGGAGTTCAAATTTGACAAATTTGGTATCCATGGAAAGATCACAGAAAGTTCTATAATTTCTATGAGGCCTTGAAGCACAATTTCACCTCTAAAGGTATCAAAATTCTAATCAAATTACTGACCAAGTAAGTGTCATCCTAAACAGTAACCCAATTTCGAAAAATCATAACTTCCTATCCCATTATCCAAAAATTTCATACTTTACATCAATGAAAAGATCAGAAAACATTTTACAATTCTCATGAAGGACTGAAAAGCAAATTCCACCTCTAACTAGGTCAAATTCCCACATGATTGTGGCTGCCCTGTTAAATAGAGTTAAATCTTACCTAAACCATATCCATAATTCAATCACTCATAACTACCAACTCCAATGTCAAAAACTAGCATATTTTATGGCGATAGAAAGCTATCAAGAAGAGCTACAAGTTTCATGAAGGCCAACTTAGCAAAATCAGCCTCTATCAATCAATAAAAATTCCTAAATTTTCAGATCACAAATTTTCAATGTTAGGTTCACAAACATGTCACTATTCATCCTGCACATTTTGCCCACTTTCAAGGCAAAATTCAGAATCCTTCAAATCAAAATTGGACAGCACTTCCTTCATAAGATTTCTAGAAAAAATTTTCAAGTTTAAATCAAGCTAAACCTCATCTCAATTGCATAACCACATAACAAGTTATGGCAAAAACATTGAAACATGTACACATTCAATTTTCTAGCTTTTCAACCTACTCACATTCTACATCTTCCATACCATTTCTAAACCACTTCTCAGTCAATTTACTTCATATATCCACCATAACTAACTCACAACCTATCCTTGGACATTAGTCCTCAAAATTGCGGCACACACACTCAATCATTTTCCTTTAATACACACTCATCTAACATCATTAAAAGCAATCCAAAACACTCAATTCACCTATACTACATGACATCTCATTTATTAACTTCTAACTCATCAATCATCAATCATCAATTTAACAAGCAAATTTCATACCCATCTACACCAACACAATTGTCATGCAATTAGGTTCACAACCATCACAAATAATGCATTTAATTACCAATTCATAACATAAAGCACAACCTTACCTACTTAAACTTCCACTTTCTTCAATTCTTCACAAGATCACAAATTCACTTCCCTCCTCCCAACACCATGCACGAAAATCATCATCACTTGAGGGGGGTGAGGGTTTGGTTGGATATTTAATGGACAAGGAAGAGAAAGCAAGTAATAAAGGAGAGTTTCTTAGAGAACCAACGAAAACAAGCAAGAAGGGAGAAGCTACGGGTGAGAAGGAGAAGGAAACTTTCATTTAAAAGTGATTTTAACTCTTTCCATAAACATCGTGGACAACTCACAAGACTTGCTTTTTATTTATTAACCTAAGCAACTAAGGTGGCATGTTAGGCAAGTGACACATGTCACTTGCCACATGTCAACCTCTCAATAACTCACTTAATTTCCTTCCAATTCACTTCCAATTTCTAGTCCTATTTCTCCCCAAAATTCCAATGGCTCAAAATTAATAAATCCTAACATCATGTATCTAATTTCCAGTGCCATTGGATAGTACTTTTTACTACCGGTAACCAATCAGTTTGCCACATGACATTTTTCCTAGTTCAGAAAAGTACCCCGAAAAATTTCAGAAAAATTTTACTAAAATTCACTAAAAATTTCAAAACCTCAAAGACACTCTCCAATCAATTTTCTGACCACAAAAATCACATTTTTCATAATAATCATATTTACGGTCAAAAATACCGGGAAATATCATGGATGCATGTACAGGCATTTACATGTGCAAAATTCGCTATTTACATGCATATGTATGCATGAACATACCAACACAAGTTTAAACACTCGTAAACCCTTCTAAATTATAATTCTTCCATTCTCATCGGTGCTGGGATGTTACAACATGTGTTATGTTTATGGTGTCCTAAAGGTAGTATTTGTACATTTTACATTGTATGTAGGTTTGACATTATACTGGTGTTAACGTCTTATAAGTTTAATGTTATTGTGATTGATGATTGCATTATTTATTGTGTTTCAAAAGATAAGTGGTAGAGTGCAATGATTGGTTGAGGTATATTAATTGTACTAGATTAAGACATATGATGATTCCTTATTTGAGACTAATAACTTAGAACTAGAATGATGTGAGTACCCTTTTGTTGACCAATATTTATTATTCTAGATAATATTTAAATAATTATAAATTCATTGGTCAGAGACAAAGTATTCAACATTTCTTTTAATTAACTACAAAGAATCGGATGGATATTGTGACAACATTGTGTGTAGTTATTGCTATGATATTTTTATGTTACTGATGCTTAGTACTAAGGGTGAGCCTTGGAGCAACTGGTAAAGTTGCTCTTTTATGACCTTATAGTAATAGGTATAAGGTCATATATAGGTTTACTTTCTTTACGGAGGATGTTCATTGACATGATACTGAGTTACAGAAAGAAGGGAAAGGCGTAAAAAAAATGGATATTGTCCTTTCAATAATTTCATGTCACCTAAAACAGTTGTTGTGAACTTATAACATATTTGACATGGGGAAATCGAATATCTACTTCTCCAATATCAGAGCCTTACGATTTATCAAATTGTTCTTACAACACTGTCATCTATCCACAATCATACCCTTAAAAATGTTGATTCTTTGTTTATTTATCAAGGGAGGTGTCTAGACATCATCGCATTGAACGAGAAGACAATGTCAAGATGAATAATTCAACATGCACCATTCTCTTTCTTCTTTTTCTTTTAGCGCTTTGATAACGGAGAGACAGGAAGAAACCAGGAAATTTTCAAATATCAATGAGACTGCAGCAGAAGTAATAATTGTCTTCAGAAATCAAGCATCTAATAATTGTGTTACGTATAAAGGAATTCTTTTATTAGTCTCAGAGCTCCCACATGTACGCAGTGCACATTATGTACAAAGGAACCCATGCCACCACTGGGCAACCAACCTTCAATCATACATATCATTGAATCAGAGATGGAGTAATTGCCCTCTTTGCTTCTTTTAAGGCCGTGGTGGAGCCACCCTGACAATAGTCACGAGACAGTGCAGGAAGGATTTAGGTCGTTGCTAAGAAGTACGGGCACGGCAAAATGAAACTGTGTCCGTGTATCCGACAGATGTTCGACACGAATACACACCGTATACGCGGTGGAGACGTGTCCTTACGTGTCAACATCAAAAAAAGAATTATCAGCTCAGACACAACTCGGACAAGTCTAGAGATGGCTTGGACACTGCTGGAGACGGTTCAAACACGGCTTGGACTACTCGGACCCAATTGGGTAGTTGCTTACTTGCAAGGCTTTAGAAAATTTCATTTTCCTAGAAGGGCTTATAAAATACCAAATATATATGAACTATCAAGAAAATCTTGAAATACATCAATTAATATATATCATATCATGAATTCTGAATTTTTTTTCTTAATTCTAAATTTTATAATATATATATATATATGTGTTGTATCCGTGTTCACCAAATTTTAGAATTTAGTGTATTCCAGTGTTCGTGTCTGTGTCGTGTTCCGTGTCCTTGTCCATATTCGTGCTTCTTAGGGTCGTCGTATTCGTACCGGAATATTGGAACAAAAACGATTCTCTGGCACTTTGGACATGTGTGAGGACGTCATTCTCCGCCATGGTACTCATACCGTCGGGCTTATTTCGAGTTGCTGGTTTCGGCGGTGGTCCTACGCTCACAACCTTTACATGCTTCCCTGTACTTTTTCTTGTTCGGACAATAATGTCATGAGGGTCTGCTTCTGCTGTGACAGCCACCGTCCCCTTCTCTTCGTCAGCCTCGATTCTGTCAGCTCCTGCACAATCATGAAGACACGGCTTGGACCACGTCAACTTTTTGAAGACAGAGTGACAGACAAATCACGGGTTCGACCTAAATTTTGGATTGGAATCTTTGACTCGATTAAGATAATGTTTGTCTTAACACGTACTTGTAGGCAACCAATAATGGACTCTTACCTTCAATAGAAGATACCGTTTTCAAAACCTTCGTTTGGAATTTCTAGCTTTAGCCTTCAAGACGGTTCTTTGTTCTATGGGAAACTTTTCAGTATAAAACTGAAATATTAATCTTTTTGTGCGATCGGTCACCTTCCAGGAAGTCATCGAGCTATTATCTCATGTGCTAGCTTGTCAGATGATTCACTCTTAGACTTAATAGCATCTGTAATTTAATTAGCAGCCGCGGAACCTTGAGTATTCAACATATTTTTCATTTCTTTTTTTATCTTTTCATTCTGACCTGATTAAGCTACGATTGCTGCTAACTATCCTGGAGGATGATCGTCACCTCGGTCACCATGTGATGACATCAGGAATAAAAACAAACCGACAACAAGCAAGAGATATGCAAGTTGCGTGAAAATACCTGACAAAAAGAAAATAAACGGGGAGTAGATATTTGGAAAATAGAATCTGTGCATGAACATATTGTAAATGACTGGCTTAAAATTCTTCGCTTTTATAATGTTGACTATCTCGTTTAAGTTTGTATAATGTGTAAGGACTTTCGTATTCGTTCTAATCACCATTGGATATGAAAAACTCACGGTCGAAATTCCGCAAAATTTTTGTTCTGTAATGGTTACTTTTAACTAAAATTTACAGTTAATTCTTACAAATCAGCAGGCCAAGCAACTGTGATATTCAGATTTTTTAATTGCGCTTTCCAAAATTCATTTGCAAGCAAATAAATTAAACGTCCAACAAATAAATCACACACAAAACACAAGAAATTTGCTAACGCAATTCAACACAAATGGCTTATGTCTACGGGCTCTCATCTAAATTAATCAACTTCCACAATAGTACAACATACTTATAAAAGACTCTTACGGAGCCAACACAACTCACTTCTTGAAGCTATCCACTTATACCCACCATGTGAGAGTATCTTATACTCAATAGTATGACCAACTCATATTAACTTGAATAGGAGATTTTAAAAAAAGAATAAAACATAAAGAAGAATATCTCAGGTGATTAAATCAAGAATAAGAGAAAGAAAAATTCACTTGAGTCAAAAAATGCTCTCTTATATGTACAACAACATTAAAACATAATCACATAGAGTCTTCAAACAAAAGTTTGTTGTAGAACTTTGAAATAGATATATGAAAAGCACCCGAGCACAACAGCCAAAAAAATTGATAATCATTTTTCACACAATAGATTGCTTATAGCTATCCCACGAGTCCTTCCTCCTTTAGAATTCTTTATTCTTTTAGAATTCCTTCATTCTACAAAATTCTTAACTTCTAGAATTCTACATATTCTAAGATAGTTAGAATCCTATACCAAATCAAATTTCTTATTATAAAAGATATCTTAAATAAATTAAAATACAAATAATGCTAGAAATAAAATAGAGTTTCTTAACAATATCCTCCTTTTTACATTATTTGTTGCATCAAAATCTCCCCGTGAACAAGAGAAATGAAAACTTCTCCTGAAATAAACAATCATGATAAAAGATATTGAAAAATAAAGTCAAGGTCAATGTCAAGTCAACTGTCAACTACCAACTGTCACCAACAAAATTATAAATACCAACAAGTTCATATCTACTCATTGGGACAATCAATGCCAAAAGAAGCTAGTGATCACGAGAGGAAGCCAAACAAGCAGAGGAAAGGGGCTACAATGGAGAAAAATATATATATAATAGGGTAAAATACCCTTGCCCCATTTTTTTGTATATCAATAAGTTTCAAAGTTGTAAAGAACAAAGTCCTAGAACCCCAAGAGGAAGTTCAAATCTCATAGAGTCAAGAGATTTCGTAAAATATCAACCAGTTGTTTCTCAGTTGTTACATAAGAAAGAACTACAACTTTAGTCTTCACTAGCTCTCGAATGAAATGAAAAACGGTCGTGCTTTTTTTATTTGTAATCTGGACACATAAGTTTCCAAACGCCTTAAAAGCATTTGATTTTTCTTTCAAGAAAGCTACCCTTGTATATCTTAAGTAGTCATTATCATATGTCAAGAAATACCTCATCCTACCAAGACTGGCATGTTGTGTTGGGCCTACCCAATCTATATGAATCAAATTCAGTATTCGAGAAGTTGTAACATTTCTTGCCTTCTTATGTGATGCTCTCATCTGTTTTCCCATTTGACAAGTGCTATAAATAGCCTTGTCATCTTTCTTCATTATAGGCAATCCTCTTACTACTTCAGATTTGTTCAACATGTTTATGAGGTCATAATTTGTGTGACTAAGCTTTTGGTGCCGTTATAGTCTTATCATCATATGTGGCTAAATTGCAGGAAGTAACAACCTACAAAATGTAGCAATATCCACCAATCTTCGTCCGTTTACTATACAATCTCCTTATTGGTTTAACACTTTGCATTCATCACTAGTGAACTTGACTAACAACCCATCATCATAAAGCTGACTAATACTCACCAAGTTAGCTTTTAAACCAGCCATATGAATCACATTTTTTAAATGAGGTAATCCATCCTCGCAAAAAGTTCCTCTACCAATCAATGTTGCTTTCTTTTCCATCACCAAATGTAACGTGATCATCCATACAGCTATGATAATTCATCAAATAGCTTCTTTCACCTGTCATATGCGTTGACCACCGGTTGTCAAAGTATCATTCATTGTGAGAAGCGGAGCATATGGATTTAAGAGCCACAAGTACTTGCAGTTGGTTCTTCCTAACCAAATTTATTTTGATAGCTTCTACTACTGAAAGTTCTTCCAAGAATATCTGAATTTTCTATCTTGATCATTATGAATAGCATTTGCAGCAGCTTGTAGCAATTTAGCCTTATGTGACCTTTTACACCACAAAAGTGTCATGTAGGCACAAACTTTTTGCTTCTTTTTGAAATTTCTCCATGCTTACTTGATCTTGCTTCTTTGACAAATCTAACTTCACCATTTTACTCATTATGCACCTAAGAACATTCACCTTTGTATCCAACATCTTGAAAATCCCCTTTGTTTTTGTCAATTTCCAGCAATTCATCTAGCTTCTCGATACTGCCATTCAAAATTCTTATTGCTTTCTCTGTATTGATTAGCTTTACCTTGGTTTCTTCAAGTTCATCTTTTGTTGACCATAACTTTATCTCCAAATCTTGAATAACATCTTTCATGGTAGAATTCTCCCTCTTTAACTTCTCATTTTGTTTTCACGTCTTCACCCATTTGCTATACATTAGTTCACAAGCCTTGCAGATACCTTCCATTTTGAATTCTAAGTCACTAACATCACTATTACTGTCAGAATTAAAGTTTAATACTGAAACATCTTAATCTTCATCTTCAGTAGTTACTATTAAGCAAGCAACTTAACTTTCTTTATATAAAGCAACTAACGCATCATAATGACTTACAATTTCTTTTTCTCTACCATACTCACTTACAAATTCGTTTTCACTCAAAGTGTTGGTGTAAGACTTCCTTTTTCTCCTTTTAAGGGTGTTAGCACACTCTGCTTACATATGCTTGAAACCTTGACTCTCGTGACATCATATCGTCTTTGCCTTCTTTTTCACCTTTTTACACTTTTGCTTGCTGTTTCAAATTATTGTTTGATGAACTCCCACCATTCTGCCTGAACTCAGGTCTATTTTTCTTTACCTTCTTCAGCCACTTACTGAAATTTCTTATTAGCACCACCAGATCTTCATTTTCATTAGAATTGTCTCTTGAACCATCCACAGGTTTAGCAACTTCGGCTTGAATTGCCAATCCTTTATTCTTCTCACGCTTATCTCTCAACAGGTTCATCTCGAAGTTTGTGAGAATTCCAATTACCTTATCCAAAGATAACTCATTAATGTTAGGATCTTCTTTAATAGCTGCAATCTTCGGTATGAACTAGGAGGTAATGATCTTAAAGTTTTCTTTACAAGTTTTAAATATGAATAGTTCTTACCAACTTGATATGCTTGATTAGTGATATCATGTAGCCACTCATGAAAGTCTCCAATAATTTATCTTCTTTTTGATGCTATAGCCAATTGTGATCCTTCATGTACGGTTTTTAATGTATCATAAGCTTCTTTTGTTGACTCACATGCTGATATCATACTGAAACGTCCTTCATCTACAATACTAAAAATTGCATATATTGCTAGAGAGTTACCAAGCGCTTCCTCTTCTTTAACCTTTATCCACTCAGATGGATCTTTAGGTATCGCTTCATTCTTTTAATTAATTGTCATAGGATGAGTCTAGCCTTTCAACACAAAAGTCCAGGCTTTAGTCTGTGCTTGAATAAGCACTTTTATTCTTGATTTCTAAGTAGGATAGTTAGAGCCATATGCTAAAGGTGACCTAGTAATCAATTCTCCTTCTCTAGTAGCCATGAATTCGGAATACTGATCTACACCAACTTGACACACCAATTGTTAAGTCAAGAAGACTTTACTTCTTCTATTAATTTTGACGAAAGTCAAATACTAATAATCATAGAAGTGTGTGAACTATTTTGATGAATTTGTTAAGTGCGCAGATAATATTAAGTAGCACAAATCATCAAATCAAGACGATACTTTAGTAAAAGCTGAATAAGAAGGACCAGACGAAATGTGAAGTATTTAGTTTAAGACACTAGACGACTAGACGAAGCATATGAGACACCAGACGAAGCATATGAATATATGCAAGACAATAAATTTGAAGAATGTACTAGAACGTCAGTTAGTTGGAGTTAATTACAGGACTCGATTAATAACCATTTCTAGAAGATTCGACAAGCAGAATTCTCAAGAAGACCGTTGACGATTTAGGCTATAAATAGTAGTTATAGTCATAAACAACAAAACAATATAGAAAAATAATAACGATACAATACAAAGAGAGAAAAGAATTTTGATTGTAAAAGCTCAAGTACTCAAGCAAAAAAGAGAGCAAATACATATGTAACGTGAAGCTCAAACAATATCTTTTCGAGTGAAAAGAAAGGATAGAGCCTGAAGAGGCTAAGGAAGCAGATAAAAAATACTTTATGAAAGAGACCTGAAGAGGCTCTAGAAGTGTAGAAATAATACTTGTAACGTTGAAAGATATGGTGAAATCATATGAACTCTGAGGACTAAACATAGCCCAAGGTTAAGGGTGAACCAGGATAAATCGCGGCGTTATATTCTCTAACTATTATCTCTTTAATTTTCTTGTTGTTAGAAGAATTGATACTGATTTTCGTTATTGCATTACTCACCAAATTAAGTGAGTTGTTCTTGTAACCATCTGAATTTGTCAAGAAAATCAAGAAGATTTTAAAGATTGATATCTTAAACGATTTAACACAATTCAAACCGCTCCCCCCTTCTTGTGTATTTTACATATTATACGTGATTTCTATATTAACAAGTGATTTACTTCACCAATTAGTTTTGATGAGATAGACCTAGCTCTGATACCAATTGAAAAACCCAAGGTCGAAAATCTGTAAAATTTTTGTTCTATCAAGGTTGCTTCTAATTGAAATTTATAGTTAATTCTCACAAAGCAACTGGGCAAGCAATTACGATTTCCAGAATTCTTAATTGCGATGTTTAGAATTTTTTATAAGCAAACAAATTAAGTGCCCAACAAATAAATCACACACACAGAACACAAAATTTGTTAACACAGATCGACACACTCGGTCTACGTATACGAGGCCCTCACCCAAATCAATCAACTTTCACAGTAGTACAATAGGCTTATACGAGACTATTACAGAGCCAACAACACTCACTCTTTGAAGTTATCCACTCGTACTCACCCCGTAAGAGTATCTCACACATAATAGCATGAACAACTCATGCTAGCCTCAACAGAGGATTTTAAAACAAAGAATGAAACAAAAGAAGAATATTTGAAGTGATTAAATCAAGAAAAAGAGAAACAAAAAATCACTTAAGTCAATAAATACTCTCCTATGTGTACAGCAACATTAAAACATAATCACTAAGACTCTTCAAAGAAAAGTACGTTGTAGAACTTTGAAATTGATATATGAAAAGTACCCAAGCTCAATAGCCAAAAAATTGATAATCATTTTTCACACCATCGATTGTTTATAGTTATCCCACAAGTCCTTCCTCCTTAGGATTCTTTATTCTTTTAGGATTCCTTCCTTCCACAAACATCTTAACTTCCATAATTATATATATTCTAAGATAGATAGAATCATATACCAAATCAGCTCCCTTATTACAAAATATATCTCAAATAAATTAAAATACAAATAATACTAAAAATAGAATAGAGTATCTTAGCAAGATTATTGACCTTTGGTCATGCTATTGGGCGAGAGTGTCAAAATAAAGCATATTAGGGCAATACAATAGGAAAACAATGTAAAGTGAGAAAGACAATGGTCAAAGAAGTGGGTCGAAGAGAGAGAAAAGGAAACGAATATGCTACCACCAACTCATCGTGCCACCCATTTTCCAGATCTAAGATGCTCCAAATCTGAAGGTCATCGCCATTCTTATCTACATTGTCATCAATAGGAGGCGACTATCAGCGAGGCTACAAATCTTAGGCAACTGACGGATAGTGAGGATCTAAATCTGAGGCAAGGTTCCAGATCTGAGAACGAGGGACAACGAAGGCAGAGGTGAGAGCGATACCCAATTTCAGATCTGACGAGAGAAGTCAGAGGACAACCCATGTGAGCTCCATAGCAGTGTCCATGGTGTTGGTTTTTGCTACTACTGATGATGGCGGGCTGCCTAGTCAAACTACGGAGGAGTTCCTCGCTCTCTCGTGTGGATTTGCACAGAGAGCTAAACCTAGAGATGGCATTGATGTTGATGTCTCTAGAGTCTCTAAGACATATGGGTCTTCCCTGACTGCTCGTGCACGGAGCAAACAACTTCAATTCTACCAACATAAGGTCCAAATGAAGCATTACCATGATGTCATGAAGGATGGCATCATTTGTCCCGCCCTTGAACTCCTGCAAATGGGGGAAAAAGCATGGTCGAACACACTGGTGGGATCCTTCTAGAGCAAACATCCTGCATTTCCAATTATCAAGGCCTGGACTAGTGTACAGTGAAGTAAACAAGGTTTGGAGAATACTCCACTCACTGATGATGGCATGTTTATTTTCAATTTTGCTTCGAATGGTAATCTGGATGAAATAATTGGAATGGGGGTCCTTGCTATATGGGGGGACAACCCATGTTCCTACAGAGGTGGAAGCCAGGGATTGCATTTAGTAGGAAATGTGTTGAAATTTTTCCAATTTGGGTCTATTTCCATACCCACCGCTTGAATTATGGACTGTATAGGGGTTAAGTTTTCTTGCTAGTTCTTTGAGTAAACCATTAGGTATGGATGCACAGACATCAGGTACAGATAGGATAGGATATGAAAAAATATGTATAGAAGTGATTCAGAAGGCTAAACTACCAGATTGTCTTCCAATTATGCACCTAATTAGTGAATTTGGGGAGAGGGTGAAAGAAGAAATACAACCATCCTACCCATGGAAGCCACATAATCCCCAATGGGAAGAAGTATAAAAATAGCTTGGTAAGAGGAGTTAATAGGGATTGAACAGCCAACAGTAGAAGTTAAAGATGATACTGGAGTTCAGCAGAAGGTTCATGAGCAGCCTACACAAATTCCTCAAATTGAGAGGGACACAGGCGAGCATCCTGAAGTGGTTGACAACCAAAATAAGGGTGATCCTAGTTCTGAGAAGGAACAAACAATAGATCACACAATCTCTACACAGAGTTTGAAGTTGGCAGAGTATGCTAGTACTGTTGATGTAATACAAAGTAAGACAGCTAGAGTTTTTGCAGAGAATGAGAAAGGGCCAGTCAATTGCAGAAGTTCAGACCAAATTGAAGAAACGTAGAAAGAATAGAATATGATTGACAGAATTGATGTATATTATTTGACAACGTTTACATCCTGATCTTATAGACTATAATCCCATAATTCTAGGCTACCAAAGCTCATCATTGTGTTTTAATAAGGAAAGGATTGATCACATAATCAAGAGTGTCAATCCTTTCCATGTTTACATTTATACACTTTTCTTCTATTCTAACACTCCCCCTCAAGTTGAGTTGTAGGGTCTCCAACACCCAACTTGCTCAATACTTCGAGAAGTCTCCTTCCAGTGACTGCTTTGGTCAAGATGTCAGCCAATTGGTCTTTAGATCGAACATATGGTAGACTTATTGTTCCCTCCTCCAACTTCTCTTTAATGAAGTGACGATCTACCTCAATGTGTTTTGTACGATCGTGTTGAACTGGATTCTCAGAAATACTAATAGCCGCCTCGTTGTCACACAATAGCTGACAAGTCGTCTGTGGTGGAAATCCAATTTCGGTTAATAGTTTCTTAATCCACAAGATTTCTGCTAATCCTTTTGCTACTCCTCTGAATTCCGCTTCAGCACTGGAGAGGGCAACTACCTTCTGCTTCTTACTTTTCCATGTAACCAGGTTCCCTCCAACCATAGTAAAGTATCCTGATGT
>JANKOE010000206.1:13249479-13261919 GCA_026284465.1 Erythroxylum citrifolium | reverse complement strand
GATGATGGCTAGGCTTGAAGTTGGAAAAAAAATCACACAACACTTGAAGGAGGAGGATGATTCACGAAGAAGAGAAGAGAACTTCACAAAAATCACTTCAAAGACTTCCAAGGAGAGAGTGTGTCGTGTATGGCAATGGGAGAGCCTAATTAAAGGTGAGCTTAAGAGTTAAGGCATTAATACATGGCTATTGTAATGCCATGTGTCAAGCTCTAATAAGTCCTTCATAATTAATCAATTTTAACCCAAATTCCAACAATTAACACTTGTCCAATAATCCCTATAGCCATATGTCCATAATCCAATACCATTGATAAAGAATTCTACTACTCTTGACCAATTGGTTTGCCACCTAGCATTTTTCCTAGTCCGGATTTTTACCCCGAAAAATTCCAGAAAATTCCCTAAAATTCTCCAAAATTATAAAATTATTATTGACACTCTCCAAACAATTTTTCAAGATCAAGAACCCAAATTGTCGAAATTGGCAACCAATTAAAGTTATAACCAAATAGATCGGGAATGTCAATGGATGCATGTACAATCAATTTCATGTGCAACAATTCATTTTTCACAATACCAATATGTCATATAATGAATGAACAAGTAATTACATTACTACCCCTCACTAAACACTCAAAATTCCCATTTTACCCTTCCCGCTGGAACCGGGATGTTACACCTTCTCTTCTCGAAAATGATTCCTATGCAAAGGAGGTTTTGGAAAAATCTTCATCCTTTATATGGAAACTTTATAAGCTTAAGTTTATAAAGTTAAGTAAATGTTTATAACCCATATCATAACTTCTATTTGTATTATTTCAATATGTTAAAAGGTTTCATGATTATCCTATTTATAATTATTTTAATTGGAAGGATTTTTAATAATACAAGAAAATAAAATATAGTGTTCCAATTTGATACCTAGTTGTACACCCAGTGAAGAATCCATTCAAATAAAAGAAACTGCATCTTAAAAGATGTACCACCTTTTTAAACCAACAAGACTAAATCAAGTGATAGATTTGATAAAATGAAATATAAGTTTTGTCATAAGATTTTGGTTGAAGGCTCTAAAGGAAGAACTTGCCATTTAAAAAGGCATGTAAACTCTTATAATAAAAGAAAGATGATATTAGGACGTTAAACTTTTTTTTTACCCTTAATCTAATGAAAGGAAAAAGTGAACTTATTGTCTTGGCTTGTAATCTTAAGTTATTTAAGCATGTACTTGCAATTATGATCATAAAAAATGAATATTCACTATCAATTGTAGATAATCAAGAATTCATAATGTTTGCAACCTCACTTTAACTGGCCTTTAAGATGTTAAGTCGTAATACTATTAAAAAAACATCTTTAATATTTATAAAGAATATAAGAATTTGACATTGAAGATGTTATTAGTTAATCACGATTGGGTTGCCATTACATTAGACATATCAACTACTATCAATCAAAATAAGGATTCTATGGTGATGATGATACATTACGTTAACAATTATTGAACTTTATGATGTCAAATCATGAGGTAAATAATATTCTTTATTTTTATCATTTGTTATTTTATTATATTATAATTGATATTTGATTATGTTTTCAAATGGCAGCTTTATTTATGTTCTAGTGTCGTATATAAGTGAAAGGTTAATAATTGTATTGGTAGATTGCTTAATGAAAATAATTGTATTGGTAGATTGCTTAATGAAGAAGAATATTGACATGGTGCTCTCAATCATAACTTTGGATAATTGTAACACAAAAAATGCTATGATCATTAAATTTAAGACCAAGTTGAAGGTTAAGAGCTTGCTGAAGGATGGGAGGTTTTTATATATGCTCTATTTTGTGTATATATTGTTTAGTGAAGGATAGCTTGGGAATAATCAAAGAAGGGATAAAGGCAATCTAGATTAGTGTAGTATATTGGAATACAACACCAAAACAAATTGTAAATTTTGAAGAAACTGCAGGACAATTATGTATTCTATACACTAAGAAAAATTTAATTATTGATTGTCTAATAAGATGGAATTCCACATTCAAGATGTTACAGTTGACAAGTAATCCTATTAAGATAATAAGATTTTCAATATACTTGTTTACTAAGATAATAGCAATGGGATTTGACAAAAGAAATTTGTGAGAAGTTGGAGGTGTTTATATTACTTGGTTGATCTCTAGAATGAAGTATCCAACTTAACATATTTGTTTTTCTATCATGTTTGAGATTAAAATCTGAGTGGATTTTTGATTCAAATAAGGTGATTCAGATAATGGTAGAGCAGATGATGAGAAATTTGACAATTATTGGTATATGATTAGTAAAATTGTGACAATTTTCTATGTATTAAACTCAAAGTAGTATGGTGATTGAGTTGAAGAACATTTTGATATCATTAAAAACTTTTACAATAATCTCTTTAATGATTATCGATTAAATTGGATAAAGAGCTGGATCATAGTAGTTTAGTATATTAGCTTCATCTTCTGCTAAAAAGTCATCATTAATCAACGTTGAAAGTTTAGGTCTTTATTGTAAGGAATTCATGAAGAAAAAAAGGGTTAGGATTTCTTATAGTAGAATGAATATTAATAATTATTTGAAAGCAGATATTATGACTACAATTGGGAAATATTTTGATATATTATTGTGGTAGAAGACCACTATGGCTTAATATTCAATTATATAAGCATTTGTATAAGACCAAATAGTAATTTCAGTAACTATTGTTACTTTCGAGTCTGTTTTTAATATTAATGGTTGGATAGTGAGTTCTCATCATAATCAACTTCATCCTAAAACTATGAATGTTCTGATCTGTGCTCGAAATTAGTTAGGTACTAATGATATTCAAGGCAAACTCTATACTTCATAGTACATTAGTTTTCTAATTTTATAATTTCAATAATTATTTATTATATAATCTTTTTATATTATCAAAAGTATAAGGAATATGAATACAAAGGAGTCCATTTATCTAGTTGAAAGTTTTTTTAACGATTTCCAATTATGAAGGTATATCTATTTATTAATTATCATGTATTTATTTAATAAAATTATTGAATAATTGAGTATAATTTACATAATATTTTTTTGTATATGAATGAAATGGTGTAAACTATTGACGATCTTGACTATAATGATTAGTTAGCTAGCCCATTTTTGGGCTGTTTTCTTTTCAATTTACTTATTTTTTGCTTGTAACTAAATTTTATTTACGCTATGCGATTAGATAAGCTTAAGTTCTACTCCATCTTCTCGACATCATTTTGCCAAAGTGCTTACAAAATGGAAGAGTTAAGCTTAGTGGGATCTTGAGTACGTTAAATTTTTACTTTATTTCCTTTAAAATTATGGCTCTTTAATTGTTTAGACATATATCTTAAGTACTTTAAAGTTACTAATTAACAAATCTTGTGTAGGAGTCTCATTGTTAAGTGAGAAATCAACTTCAAACAAGAATATGATCATGGTAAGATTTCTTTAATAGTTATATTGTTAGTTGATAGAAATCATAGTTGATTTTTACATATGGTAGGATGATTTAAGGTGTAAGGCAAATGGAATAGCAAAAGCTAAAGTAAAAATGGTCATGGCAGTTTCATATACTAAGGTTAGTTTCTTATGTCTCTCAGTTTACTCATGTTCACATTAGCATAATTATAAAAAGAAAATGGTAAAAAAAATATGCAACGAAATATTTGTTCGAATGCCTTTACAAAATAAAGTTGATGCTTGACTAGACTTTGAATCTTCCTCTTTGATAGTACGTTATGATTAACTTAGAAATTGAAAAAAATTTAGATATTTTTTTTGGAGATTGGCTATCAATTAAAACCATATATTTTGTATTGGGAATGAATAGCCTAATTGTATTTATTGAGGAAAGATGGTGGATGTGGAAGCTTTAAAAAAAATAAGAAATGGAGTTTAAATTCCCTATGGTTTTGTGATTGATTGTCTCTAAAAAAACATTTAAAAAAGGGTTAATTTTTTTGAAAGTTTGCTTTATATTTCCTTGGTGTTCCTGTTTATTTCTTATGTTAAGGAATCCATAGGACTAGTTCCAAATCAGTTCATTCATACACATTACTCTACCTTTGAACTTTTAAGAGGATTATCATCTAGTCTTTTATTCCTCTTTCTCTCTATTTTGACATATTAGGTTGCTATTTTTCTTTAGTTTTGCACATCTTTTTAATGTGCCCTACATAGTTATAATCCTTGAACTTTATATTAGGCCCAAACTAGCAACAGTTAAGAGTGCAATAAGGTCAAGGTGTAAACTTTCCTTCCTTTTTCCCTCCATCATGTTGACCTCCTTTCCTTCTTTAGTTCTTTTTCCTTATATACTTCTTCTTTCCTTCTCTCTGACTTGTACTAACATAGTTAGGTTTTGTATTAAATTTGAAAGCTCTTTCGACATGTTTGTCTTCCTTTGACATTCTCTTTTGTTGTTGAACTTGAAGAAAGTTTATAGTTTCCATCAATATGATTTATGTTATGTCTTTAGACTCTTTCTAAACTAAAATATTAGCCTAAAACCTTTCAAAAATATTGATAATAACTTTATCAATTATTCTTTTATCTTCTATAACTTTTTCAAACAGCCTAAGCTGATTTGCAACTTTCATAATTCTATATCTATACTTTTTAATAGTTTTAGGATCACTAATCTTTAATAACTTAAAGTCTCTCCACAAATTTATAATTGAAGATGCTTTATCCTTTCATAAGCTGAAACTCCTTTTTAATCTTGTTTCAAGCCTCTTTACTAGTCTAATAAGTCATAATCCTTACAAAGATTGCCTTTAACTTGAAGCATGTATAGCATCCAAAGCTTTATACCTCTTTTTTTGTTGTTGCAAAGATTGCCTTTAACCTGAAGCATGTATAGCATCCAAAGTTTTTTACCTCTTCTTTTTTCTAACTATGATTATTCAATTGATTTACTATTGGATTGTTTGGCAATTGAGGTTAATGAACCTCTATCTTGACCATATCCTAAAGATTAAAAGTTCTTAAATAAACCTTCATTTTGAACCTCTAAACAAGTAAACAACGTAGTTTTCTTCATTAAACAATTAGGGTGTTGATATTGAAAAGTTAGTTGAAACCATTTTAGAAACACGGGTTTCAAGGTATTGGGTTATTGTTTTTACAAAAAATCAAATAACACCATATTTGTATCAACGCAGCCTAAAATATGTGCATGTAGTCAAAAAATCAAATAACACGATGTTTGTATCAACACAATCTATAATATGTGCATGTAGTCTTAGACATATGTTTAGCGAACATGACCTAACATTAAAATGTGTTTCAACATGTGTTCTTCTTTAAAAGCATATAGTAAGCGTACGGATTGAGACACATAGTTAACTCAGAGATCTTATCATAAAATAGAGCAGCTACAAAGTGATGCACGATATATGACATAGATGTGTCTTTAAAAAAAAGCTATATTAGACTTAAGAAAATGATGACTTAAATGTTTCATGAAAAATGCATCGCCGCCAACAGAAAAACCTTTTATTGGTATGTTATTTTTTTTAATACCTTAAGAGTTATATGCTTATTGTCATAGAAAGTTGAACCTGTAGAATAAAATTCAAAAGGGTTACCACCAACGCTATAAACATGCAAATTAGATGTAACACATGATCAGCTATTTAACTTTTGCATGGTACAATCCAATATATGATTACTATTTGTATAACTACCAAGATAAACATCATTAAAATAAGCATCCAATACCTATTTTAGTTATCTAGTTTGTTATCTAGATGTATCTTATCTTAAGATGTTATACTGATGTTTTTAAATAACTTTGTATTGAGTATTTTGTTTACCACTAATAATATAATTTCAATTCTTCACCTTTATTCTGAGTTGGTACTAGAGTCGCAATATGGATAATTCAACATCATCTTCTTCTACTCCTAATACCAATTCTTCTTATATTTCTACAACCTTTGTTTCTACTTTAGTGACTATTCTTTTTGGTTCTCTACCTAAAACTTCAACCTATATAAGTCAGTCCTTTTTTTAAAAATCAAATTTACATTTAAAACTACATTCTATGGAAACTTCAGTTCACTCCCTTATTAAATCTTTATAATCTCCATGATATTCTCAATAGATCTAATCCAACACAGCCAAGGAAATTCTCAATTCATCAACAAATAAAAAAGAAACAAATTCTATTATATATCTCTTAGTTTAACAATGACGAGATTTTATGTTCTTGGCTACTATCACATGAAGAGATTTGTCCATTATCTTATTGTTTTGAACTCATCCTTTGAATTTTAAAATGCTTTAGCATCTGCATATAGGGTTGTAAATTTCACAATCTTTCAAAGGAAGATAAGACAATTTTAGAATATATTTAGAAAGCAAAGGCACTTATAAATTGTTTAGGTTTAGCAGGACAATCAATATCTATAGCATAATATAATGCCATTAGTTTTTGCAAACTTGGGCAAAATATAATGGAATTATTGGTGGAATTCAACAAAAAGCAATTCCTATGTCTTTTAATGAACTTCATAGACAACTAGAGGCCTATAAATTGCTTCTCAAAGCCCATCAATCCTCTTTACTTACTGTGAATGTCACCTAACAACAAGCTCATCAAGTCCTAAATTTTCAATCAAATAATGGGTGATAGAGGAAGACATGTTTATTTTAGTTATCAATTTCAAAGACTTGTAACTTTGTAATCCTTTGTTTCTTGTTGAATTTGTGGATATACTAATCACAGAACATTTGATGCTTGATGGGAATTTTGTTCCATAAGAAAATCAGTTTTCTGACGAGAGAAATTCTACTGCTCTTAAATTTTTCCCTCTCAAGTCGAAGATAATACAAATTCAATAATTGATTGATTCTTTACTTGGTATCCTAATATTGTGGCAAGTCATCATATTACTCAAGGTTTAGCCTCTCTCCATATTGCAAATGAATATAACGGTAAGGATAAATTAATAGTTAGTAATGGTATATGATTACATATTTCCAACATTGGTTCTAGTTCTATTAAGTCTCCTTCAACACCCTTAATTTTTAAAAAATTTTTACATGTTCCGAATATAACAATGCCGTTGTGATTAGTACAAAAAAAATTCAGGATAATAATCACTTTTTTGAATTTTATTATGATCGTTATCTTATGAAAGAGAGAGTACCAAGAAAATCATGTTGTTGAAAAACCAAATTACCAAGAAAACCTTTTTGTATAGAATAAGTAAGTTGGGACTCTACAGATTATGTAGTACACAATAGGAAAATAGTTTTAATATTACTGCCTTTTTAGTTAAATTTAAGGATTGACATGTTCTACCTAGACATCTAAATTATTAGATTGTTTATCATCTAGTCAATCAATTTCAGTTACCTTTTTCATCTTTTAGATTTTCTTTTAATAAATTTGTTTCTTGTTGTTTAAGCAAGTTACATAGATGCCCTATATTCTTAACTTTTTTTTTGCAAAAGTTAAAGAAGTATTGTATTACAAATTATACATTAGAGACAATGATACAAAACATGAGGTAGATTAATTATAGAACATGTCTATCTCAAGTAGAACAGAAGGTACTAAGAACCAAAGGAGAGTTCATAAAGTACAATATGATGGAATCTTTAAATATCCAGCTTTGGAGGTTCCACTTAGTTCTCATACTTAGTGTTAACAAGTAGTCAACTTTCTTTGCCACTATTATAGTTTGTATTTCATTCATAATCTTGTCCGTTTATTGATGTTTCTCTTTTTCAACTTGTTTGTAAACTTTATGATTGCTTTTTTTTTTCCAAATTCTATAAATGGAAGTGATGAAAGCAACCTTAAGAGGATAACGTTTTCTTTTCCAACTTTAGTTCGATTTATAAACTAGTTCAAAGTTCCTTCCCACTCATATAAGTGATTCACAACATCCACCATATGTTTAATTCTACTCCGAATGGATTTCGAATATGCACACATGAAAAAGAGGTGATTTATATCCTCATCTGCATCATTATAGAGAGCACATCCTCTATCAACCGTATTAAACCATTGGCATTTAGTTCTAAATCTATTTTTAATGGCTAGACAAGAAATGATAGATGCTTTTGGGGACATGGATTTCTTCCAAATGAGTTCATACTAAGGGACCTGTTTGGCTTCATTTCTAAGTTCATAATAAGGGACTTGTCTGGTTTCATCCCTTTATCCTTAACTTATAATCATAGTTCCAGTACTTTGGAATTAATTCGCTATAATGTCTAAGGGAATCAGATTCTTTGTACCACTTAATCTGTTCCAATCTTGTTTCTGCCCTAAAACGATGTCGTTTTCAGTTTATTTACATATAAAAAATGTTGTTTTGGGTCAAAAATAATGTTAAAATAGGTTAAGTAATACAGAGGATCTAAACCGATGTCTGAGGGCCATCACCGTTTTGTTCCTTTTTTGGTCATAAATATATTATTATTCTTATTAACGATCTCTTATTGTTCACTTAGTCGTTTCCAATGAAGCGCAAAAGGTGAATTTTTCATGTTTTTCACCTTTTCCAAATTATGGTTAAAAAATAATTTAATTACCAAATTAAACAAGTCTAGTCAAGGGTGGAGAATTTCAGTTATTACACAGATATGTTTAAAATAATGCTATGATTCATAGATTAATATGTCATCATACACAAGATTAAAATGGTACAATAGAAAGGAAAATTAAAAATATTACTGATATTGGTCATTATTTATTAAGTCACTACATATAACCCTTTAAGTATTAGCAATTTTTCATTTGAGATAACAATTTTCCTAATTAATTGGATGCCTACACCTCTTTGTAAAATAAAATTCCTCTTTTAAGTACTCTATACTAAACTACCTAATTATTTTTTTTCTCAAAGTATTAGGTTGTGTCATTTATTCATTACTTAGACCATATAACAAAAATAAAATTTTGTTCCGCTCCAAACAATACATTTCTTAGGTTATTCTCTACTTCACTTGGGTTGTAGATGTCTTCATAAGGATAAATGCAAAACACAGACACGTTGGGTTTGATGAAACATTGTTTTCTTTTTCTCAAATTTCAGGAGCAACATCAACTTCATCTGTCTAAATCTATCATCTCTCCTTGGATTTAGGTTTATTGTCCATATCCATCACTCACAGTTCCACCCAATGTTTTTAAAACCGGATTGAACATTGAACTGGTTAAAGGAAAGGTTTAAGGCTTAAAGATTCAACCAGTATTAAACCTCTAGAAAATTGATATATAATAAATAATAAATAAATTTTATAAGAGTAAGTAAAAATAAAATATTTTATTGAAATAAAAACACATCAATGTCTATTATTATATAATGTACTCATAGGAAAAAGTTGAAGACGTACCATGAAAGCAACAGGCAATTAGGATTCGTATGCTTTATGCATGATTTCGACTCTCACCTAAATCACAGAATCTTTTCGATCTTTGGCTATGGAGTCTGACTTCAACCATCTATCTCTTTCAATTGAGGAGGATCAGGATCTGGTAATCCCGCACTCTACTTCATCGACGCTGGTGTCCTATAAGCTTTGTCTGGTCGATATGTTTTTGACTTACAACCGTATTAATTTTCTCTCTATGTGGGAAGTGCTTACGGATCTCTGGCATCCTCTGGGGGTATTGCGATTTCTGATTTGGGAGCAAAATGGTACCTATTCCAATTCTTCCATTCTGTTGACCTTGAACATGTCATATCAGGGGCTCCATGGTTTTTCAACAAGCACCTCCTGGCTTTTAGTATGATAAAACCAGGGGAAGATCCCCTTCCTATTCCATTACTGTATGTGGACGTCTAGGTTGAGGTCTACAATTTGAAGCCGGGGTTTATGACTGCTACAGTGGCGTCCTCATTGGGAAATTTTGTTGGCTCTTTCTTAGAGTATGACACTACTCACCTTAATACTGAAAGGGAGGATTCCTTTATGAAAATCAAGGTTCGTCTGGACATTAGACAACCCCTGAAGCGGAAGAAGAAATTAATTGATTTTGATGGCAACCCTTTCTATGTCACGTTTAGATGTCAGCGGATTCAGGTTTATTGTTACTTCTATGGCAAGCTAGGCCACAGTGATTCCTTTTATGATCTCCTTCTCCATCACAAGAAGGAAGACCTGAAACCTGTCTGGAGTGAAAACCTTCGGGCAGTCTCTCGCGAAATAATTGCCCATCTAGTTCTTGGCTGAGACTCGGACTTGATGGCAAAAGTTTGCAATCAAGACCAAACACTACGGGAACAAGTCTGAACAATTCGTTGCCATCTCATATTTTTCTCAATTCTTTCTTAGGGGCACACACGTATGGGGATCGGATGGAATTACAGGCAGGCAGTATGGATATGGACCAGACTAGTGAGGTTCCATTACTCTCAAATGGGCTTCGTAAAGATGATCCTACAGACAAACATGATGAGGGGAAAAAAAGAGCCCGGTTCAAACCCATCTCTGTTACCGTTTCTAACACCAAAGATTCGGTAATAGATACCACTTCTAGACCAACGGTCGAACCCGCTCAGTGGGTCGATCGTCAATCATGAAGATCATTAGTTGTAACTACAGATGGGCGGGGAATCCCTTTACGGTTTGGGCTCTTTGGGAGCTTGCCTGTAGTTATAGACCGACAATTTTTTTTTATGGAAACTAAAGTCTATGATGTGCGAATGGAAGTGTTACGTAGTCGGCTCCGATTTGCAAATTGCTTCTCTGTCGACAGTATTGGAATCGGTGGGGGTCTATCTATTTTGTGGTCGACTGATATTCAGCTTCAGGTCTCAGGTTATTCTTCCAACTTTATTGATTGTGTGATTGGAACTGGTAATGCATAGTGGAGTCTGACTGGCTTTTATGGCTTTCCGGAGAGTACTAGGTGACGGGCTTCTTGGAACATACTGAGGGCCTTGGTAGCACGATGTCAGCTTCCTTGGTTATGTTGTGGTGATTTTAACGGCATTGCTGCTTCGTTTGAAAAATTGGGTGGTCCTCCTCGACCTTGTCTTTTAATTTATGGTTTTCGAGAAGCATTGTGTGATGCTCAACTTTCAGATATTATGCACATGGGCTCGTCCTTCTCATACACCTACAGGGAAGGTTCTATAGCTTATATTAAGGAGAAGCTTGATAGAGCCTGTTCTAATACTGAGTGGAGCTCATTGTTTAAGGATGCTATTTGTTCGGTCCTTGTTGCTCCAGTTTCGGACCACTGTCCCATATTGATTGCAGCTGCTAGAACATGTTGGGACCCGATCTTGAAACCGGATCCCAACCGGAAAAGTGAAACAGAAACGGAAAGAGAAGGAAAGAACGCGTGCGGAAACAAACGAAGGAAGCGAAAATCATTTAGCGGAAGCAAAAACATAAGCGAAAATGAAGAATCGGACTTACAAAATGAAAGGCAAACGGAAACAATTGCGAAATACAAAGCGAAAGCGGAAATCGAAGGAATGGATTTCTTATTGATTTCGAAGCAAAACGAACGGAAGCAAATCGCAACAAATGTTTCGAAACGAACGGAAACAAAATGTCGACATCCGAAATCGCAAATCTTAGAAAACAACCACGTCGCTTTGGAAACCCTAAGACTAAAACAATCCGAAATCCGGTAATAATTTTTTTTCATTCCTTTCTTTTCTTTTTCTTATTCCTTTCATTTCTAAACAATCTTATTCAAATCAAACAATCTAATTTCCCAATTGGAAAATTCATCCTCATGCAACTCATAAAAACTTCTTATACATTCATACATGTCCCAAAATCTCATCCATTAACCAAAATCTTATCTCATCTTTAACAAAACTTATTCTAATTCTTATTCTTTTCCATAAAACCGATTTTATTGAAAATCGGGCAACATAATGGCTGCATTTTACACAACCCAAAAATCTGCAAATGATTTTAAAAATTCACTTCTATAAACAAAATACCAAACCAAATCAACACCATTCATCGGACTTCCTATCCGGAATCCCAGCATAAACAAACTCACATCTATACTTAGCACTTCAATAATTCTTAATCATAGTCAGAATCATCCATATCATAACCAAACTCAAACACATCAAATGGTTTGGGTCAGTCCTAACGGAACGTACTGCACATTCCTGCATAGCAGTCCTGTGCAGCCGTGAACAGAGAGGAGTCCGTAATCGGAGCTCCTATGCCACTAGCGGGCAGGCTGGAGAAGCCTATCAAAGGGAGACCAGTACACTGACTCATATGGAAGGGACCTAACCAAACTCACATAATACACATATTCATACTTATAAAATCATATTGCTCGAAAGCACTTTTCGAAAGCTTATTCAAACTTTCACAACATCAAACCCATTCATATAACATAATTTCAATCATACAAGAATGCAACAATTTTAGCAATCATCAAATCATTCAAACACAA